>CM051032.1:45316115-45916115 GCA_027627225.1 Congeria kusceri | reverse complement strand
ATAACCTTCATTTTTAGCACATACACATTTATTTTTAACAGGCAATAACTATTATGTCTATTAAAATTAACTGCTTGAGATTATCTTTCAAATGAAACAATTAATGTTAACAGGCTATTTACACATTACAATTAAACTATGTTGAT
The DNA here is from genome assembly GCA_027627225.1 of Congeria kusceri. NCBI lineage: Eukaryota > Metazoa > Mollusca > Bivalvia > Myida > Dreissenidae > Congeria > Congeria kusceri. Next base: position 45,915,969 of record CM051032.1, on the reverse strand, counting down.
TTTTTTGTTGAGCTGCTGTTTATCAATCTCATTAAAATCAAATCCTAACATTGTTAGAACCTGAAGAGATCGTGTAACAGGTCACGTTCAAATGACCTCCCGAACAATAAAATATCAGCCCTGCTGCGCCCAATGAAATTGCCTTTTGCACAACAATGTTTGGCCACGGTTTTTGAAACGTGATGCATTTCCAACTGATCCTCAGGAATTAATCATGTACAGTTACTTTTTACATGGATAACAATGGATATAGTGGTACCTTAGGCGAGTAAACATCCACAGTTCACGTTAATCTCATGCATAGTATTTGTGGTTGATATACGAAGTTATACCACAACATTTTGAATGCAACCGTTTGATTGGCTCCTGAAAAGGTCATCTGAACATGACCCCTAATGCGAAGTCATCAGATCCAGTCAGCGGATAATATAGTAGCGTCAGAGTAGAGATGATTTTAATGAGATTGGCTGTTTATATATCATACTACTAAATCTTCAAATTAGTAAATTTTTCGGCATAGCTGTCTAAGATCACTTTTGACCTAGATTTCTTTCGGTAATTATGCAGCGGGAAAATTGAATGCCAATAGAATTGGGCAAATTTTCCTATTTTAGGGAATGCAAACTTCAAACAATGGTTTAACGTATACCAATAACTGTTGCATACTTTGGGGGATTAAAGATTTACATCATTGTTAAATTAAAGTTATAAACATATCTTCGACATACACTCTAGAAATGAACATAATTATAAACAATTTTACTCATTGTATGTCATGATCAGAATGTTATATTTGTTCACATAATGAAATAACTTTATTGTTTAGCTTACATAATCGGAACGCTCTATAAATAGCAATTACAATGCTACAATTCACGGGGACGACAGTCGGTCACAACATACAATGTTGCCTGTTGAGCTTGCAGGCACAAAATATACAGTGGTAAATTTCTGGTATATTTCTGATAAATAAGCAAAACAAATATTAGCAAATTTGATTGAGCTTATATTTCCTAATATTTTATCATTGTGTAAAAATATTATTGTACACTGTAACCGACTGTCGTCCCCGAGAATTAATTCTAGCGAGTACAACTGCAGCAGGAGAATCATTCTAAGAAAGGCGCGCGGTAAAGCTATGTTAATACACACGCATCAATTAGCGTCTGGAGAATCCTTAACCCGAGCATTGCAATAAATGGGGAATTCATAAACTTACTGCTCATTCATTACCGCTATTATTTTCTGACAATGTTAATTTGTTAAATTTCCCTGACAAATTCATTTATAAACAAGAGATGTTTGTAAAACATGTATGCCCCCCGACTTGCAGCCAAGTTGTCAATATGTGCAATTGTTAAGAATTTTTGATAATTTGCAAGCCCAAGCAAGGTCCTGATATATGGTATCTATGTATGAAGTTTCATTAAAATATCTCGATGCATTCTCAAGTTATTGAGCGGAAACCTTTTTCTATTTTAAGTAATGGTGACCTTGACCTTGACCCCACCCACCCCATATGAAATCCCAAGAGAGGTCTCAAAATAAGGTATCTATGTATGAAGTTTCATTAAATATCTCGATGCATTCTCAAGTTATTGAGCGCAAACCGTTTTTCTATTTTTAGCAATGGTGACCTTGACCCCACCCACCCCATATGCAATCCCAAGCGAGGTCTCGATATAAGGTATATATGTATGAGGTTTCATTAAAATATCTCGATGCGTTCTCAAGTTATTGTGCTGAAACCGTTTTTTTATTTTTAGTAACGGTGACCTTGACCTTGACCCACCCAACCCATATGCAATCCCAAGCGAGGTCTCAATATAAGACATCTATGTATGAAGTTTCATTAAAATATCTCAATGCATTCTCAAGATAGTGAGCGGAGACCATTTTTCTATTTTTAGTAATGGTGACCTTGACCCCCGCCATACCATATGCAATCTCAAGCGATATCTCAATATAAGGTATCTATGTATGAAGTTTCATAAAAATATCTGAATGCATTCTCAAGTTATTGAGCGCAAACCGTTTTTATTAAAATATCTCTATGTGTTGTTAAGTTATTGACGGAAACCGTTTTTCTATTTTTAGCACTTTGACCTGTTGACCTCAAAATTTATAGGGATCTTCCTTTCCTCCCAAGTAACCAGAATACCAACTTTCATGATCGTAGGTCAAAGCGTTCTCTAGGTATCGTGCCGAAACAAAATGGTCTATGGACAGACCGACCGACCGACGACCTACCGACGGATAGGTGCAAAGCAAGATACCCCCACCTCTTTGAAGGGGGGAATAATTATGTTTAAGTAAATTACTAGTATTTAGCTTATTTTTTTATTCATGTTTCACTGGTGAAAATATGGGGCTGTATACGATCGGTTTATTCACGGTACAGATATTAATAATTATTGAGTTTATCTCAAATTAATTTTGGGGGCCGATACGTTTTCTTATAGTGTCCGAAAAATATAGTGTCCGAGAAGTCGCCTTAGTAGGGACCGAAAAATCTGGGGTCCGATCGAGAAGTCTCCTTAGTACCGAATGAGACATTTCTTGTTTTCACTACGAATATTTTATAATAATAACATTGTACATGCATAACACAAAATCTTTCTTGGTAAGAAGGAGATTTAGTTTTGACAAGTTGTATTGTACAAATTTTTAACCTTGAATTCCTAAGCAAGATCTTGATCCCTTATTCTTAAGCAATATCTTGATCCTTTATTGCTAAGCAAGATCTTGATCCTTTATTCATAAGCAAGATATTGATTCTTTATTCCTAAGCAAGATCTTGATCCTTTTTTCTTAAGGAAGATCTTGATATTGTATTCTTAAGCAAGATCTTGATTCTTTATTCCTAAGCATGATCTTGATCCTTTATTCCTATCCAAGATCTTGATCCTTTATTCCTAAGCAATATCTTGATCCTTTTTTCTTAAGCAAGATCTAAAAATCCTTTATTATTAAGCAAGAAATTGATCCACTATCAAGAAAGATGAATAATTATGGCATGTGACTAAGTGTCATGTAACCGAAAACAACTGTGACATTTAACAAAATCCATTAAGTTTTGCAAAATGTACAACCTATAGAAAGCTGGAAACACATAAACACCCAACAGGCATTGTGGCAGTATGACAGCTGGACACACATATACACCCAACAGGCATAGTGGCAGTATGACAGCTGAACACACAGACACCCAACAGGCATAGTGGCAGTATGACAGCTGGAATCAAACATATACACCCAACAGGCATAGTGGCAGTATGACAGCTGGACACACATATCCACCCAACATGCATAGTGGCAGTATGACAGCTGGACACACATATACACCCAACAGGCATAGTGGCAGTATGACAGCTGGACACACATATACACCCAACAGGCATAGTGGCAGTCTGACAGCTGGACACACATATACACCCAACAGGCATAGAGGCAGTATGACAGCTGGAATCAAACATATACACCCAAAAGGCATGGTGGCAGTATGACAGCTGGAATCAAACATATATACCCAACAGGCATAGTGGCAGTATGACAGCTGGACACCCAACAGGCATAGTGGCAGTAAAACAGCTGGACACACATAAACACCCAACAGGCATAGTGGCAGTATGACAGCTGAGCACACAGACACCCAACAGGCATAGTGGCAGTATGACAGCTGGACACACATGGACACCCAACAGGCATAGTGGCAGTATGACAGCTGAACACACAGACACTCAACAGGCATAATGGCAGTATGTATGACAGCTGGACACACATAGACAACCAACAGGCATAGTGGCAGTATAACAGCTAAACACACAGACATCCAACAGGCATAATGGCAGTATGACAGCTGGACACACATAAACACCCAACAGGCATAGTGGCAGTATGACAGCTGGACACACATATCCACCCAACAGGCATAGTGGCAGTATGACAGCTGGACACACATATACACCCAACAGGCATAGTGGCAGTATGACAGCTGGACACACATATACACCCAACAGGCATAGTGGCAGTCTGACAGCTGGACACACATATACACCCAACAGGCATAGAGGCAGTATGACAGCTGGAATCAAACATATACACCCAACAGGCATAGTGGCAGTATGACAGCTGGAATCAAACATATACACCCAACAGGCATAGTGGCAGTATGACAGCTGGACACCCAACAGGCATAGTGGCAGTAGAACAGCTGGACACACATAAACACCCAACAGGCATAGTGGCAGTATGACAGCTGAGCACACAGACACCCAACAGGCATAGTGGCAGTATGACAGCTGGGCACACATGGACACCCAACAGGCATAGTGGCAGTATGACAGCTGAACACACAGACACCCAACAGGCATAATGGCAGTATGTATGACAGCTGGACACATATAGACAACCAACAGGCATAGTGGCAGTATGACAGCTGAACACACAGACATCCAACAGGCATAATGGCAGTATGACAGCTGGACACACATAAACACCCAACAGGCATAGTGGCAGTATGACAGCTGGACACACATATACACCCAACAGGCATAGTGGCAGTATGACAGCTGAATACACAGACACCCAACAGGCATAGTGGCAGTATGACAGCTGGAATCAAACATATACACCCAACAGGCATAGTGGCAGTATGACAGCTGGAATCAAACATATACACCCAACAGGCATAGTGGCAGTATGACAGCTGAACACACATAGACGCCCAACAGGCATAGTGGCAGTATGACAGCTGGACACACATAAACACCCAACAGGCATAGTGGCAGTATGACAGCTAAACACACAGACACCCAACAGGCATAGTGGCAGTATGACAGCTGGACACACATAGACACCCAACAGGCATAGTGGCAGTATGACAGCTGGACAAACATAGACACCCAACAGGCATAGTGGCAGTATCATATATAGACACACAACAGGCATAGTGGCAGTATGCATATATACACCTAACAGGCATAGTGGCAGTATGACAACTGGACACACACAGACACCCAACAGGCATAGTGGCAGTATGACATACAGACACCCAACAGGCATAGTGGGTGTATGACATATAGACACCCAACAGGCATAGTGGCAGTATGACAGCTGGACACACACAGACACCCAACAGGCATAGTGGGTGTATGACATATAGACACCCAACAGGCATAGTGGCAGTATGACATATAGAAACCCAACAGGCATAGTGGCAGTATGACATACAGACACCCAACAGGCATAGTGGGTGTATGACATATAGACACCCAACAGGCATAGTGGCAGTATGACAGCTGGACACATACAGACACCCAACAGGCATAGTGGGTGTATGACATATAGACACCCAACAGGCATAGTGGCAGTATGACATATAGACACCCAACAGGCATAGTGGCAGTATGACATATAGACACCCAACAGGCATAGTGGCAGTATGACATATAGAAACCCAACAGGCATAGTGGCAGTATGACAGCTGGACACACACAGACACCCAACAGGCATAGTGGCAGTATGACAGCCTGACACACACAGACACCCAACAGGCATAGCGGCAGTATGACAGCTGGACACACACAAACACCCAACAGGCATAGTGGCAGTATGACAGCTGGACACACACACCCAAAGGCAAAGTGGCAGTATGACAGCTGTACACACATAGACACCCAACAGGCATAGTGGCAGTTATGACAAGCACACCACTGTAGGACCGAACGTAACAAATTACAATACATAAAACTTAGTTACTTGTAGTTTTACTTACTAGCATACTAGCAGATATACGTACTCATTTCTGAACAGCTATATTTATCAATTATACATTGTCGGAGGAAAGAGTCACTGTTATGATCACACAAAGACAAGCAGAATCACTAGAAGCTGAACAAAGCCTCTACCATCAACAGACAGACAAGACCTAGCGAACAAGAGTTCAACTGCAAATAACTTCTAATAAAACTTACAGATTTTTAGCAATTGAAGTAATCAAGTTGAAACTGATCTGATGAGAAAAAGGGTATTGGTTTTAAGCTTTCCATATAAGCTGACCTAGTGAGCTAGTTGACAATAGGTCATATGGGGTTATCAACGTAAACTGCATTACCGTGACACAATAACAGACCTGTTATCAATTGGATTGATTAAACAAATCTTCAAATTATAAACTGAAATCAGTTATTAAAAAACTGTTTATATTAATTGACAAACTAGCCTAGCTCTTACCCTCACAGTCACGTCCAATTATTGAAATTCATCCACATTTTAATGAGGATTGAATTTGACAGTCTCAAATTGGTCTGACCAAAGAAGAGGCCTCTAGAGAGTAAACCTGTCTTGTATATAGCTTATCCTACTGACCTAATTTTCATTTGAAATCACATGATCCTATATCAAATTTAATTCCAAGATTTCTTTGAGATAACAATTCTGACAGTAAGACTCCTAGAATGTTCCAAATAAATTCACCTTGGGACCCTCATGGCTTATCAATCATGGCCTGGATCTCATAGAGAACAACAATCTGAGGATGCTGGAGGCTGATCTGATGAAGAATGAAGATTGCAGAGCATAATCAAGCTGTAGAAATATTTTGATCTACTGATATAGATTTTGACCACACATGTTTCATAACTGATGTAATTAATCTGATCAAGTTTTAAAGTGACATGACAAAAAATCAGACTTCTAGAGTGTTTTCAAGCTTTTTGCACACTTTTACATACACTGTATCTCCACTATATCGCAACCCATTATTTCGCGATGTCCAATATATCGTGAATTGCCAGTGGATCCTGACTTTTTTTTCATATTCTATAATATGATTCCAATAACCCAACTTTCATAAATAAACCCAGTTTGGTCTGGATTTTTGCACATACATCGCTACTCTTTCATAGACACTTGTGTAGTGCAACAAACAATAACCTGATCCCCTTAACATCAAAGTGTAACATTTTGACGTCATAATGCACATGCCACCCATGACAACATCCTTTCACTGCTGTCGCTTTAATTAGCTTTAATTAGCAACCGAATTACAGGCCGTCCACATGGATGGTGTATACAGTAACTGTATGTCATAGATCAATACTGACTTATCTGAACGACAATAACGTTATCGTTTCGACGTAAAAGGTTTTTTGTTTAAGAGAACATGTTAGCTGCACATCGTTCACAATACAGATTCCTAATTTTGTTCTTATGTGCTACGAAACTTTTATTCAGAAGTAAAGATTTCAATGTTCTCTAAGCTACACGCTGTCCATCAGGATGACATGACATACATGTCAGCATAATTTTTGCGTGCAGTACAAAGGATTTACATGAAGTACATGTGCATTTTAGAATTTGTGTTTACATCACATGAACTGTAAAATGTTAATTACAAGGAACTATATAATATTTGTATATACAAATGGAATATTTTACATATGGATATTAACAACAATGAAGGTAAGTTACATTTACATTTTGAGATTGTGAAAATTTGCTAGTGTATAGATGTATATGTACATGAATGATTTGAGATCTGACAAGTTGAATCGCGATCCCGCTATATCGCGATCGCAATCCATGGACCCGCAATTCGCGATACAATGGAGTTGCAGTGTACTGACATAGTTTTTGATCACACGTGATTAATTTTTAAAATGCTCATTTACTTAAACAAGGCAATTAATGTGAAATGTTATCATAAAAACAATGATAGTCTTCTAATGCAACTGTTCATGCCTCTAACTGCACAGGTGCATCACCGCATAATCACAGACGCTGACAGCACAGAAAGACTGTTGGCGACAAAAGAAAACAAAAGCATGTGAATTTTGAGTGCATTTTTGCTAAAAGGAAACATTTGTTTAAATGAAGTTCAATTTCCCACCTTTAAACTTTATAATTTGGCTTCTTATTCAATAGTATACAACATCATTATAAAAACTAATTTGTAAGTAATTAAACAATATTTTGTTCGAGCTTATTATCTTATGCAAACGGAATTATATACATGCCAGTTAACAAGTCAATCTACAAGGGCCAGAATGACCAATGAAGCGTAATAGTTATGGGCGCCAATTGTAAGTGCTTCTTATAAGGCGTAATGAAAAAATATGTTTGTTTCAGGTAACCTGACCTATCCTAAAAAAATGCCCAGACCCTAGAACATTTTATTGAGTTTGTCGGATTATTTTTCTTTTCGGTATTTTTTTCTCTTGAAATATATTTTCTTTGTGGTAATAAGCGATTTCTTGTGGTTCATTTCGTCAGCCGAATCTTCAAGATGACTTGTCTGTTAATTTGTTAAAAGCGTTTCACATACATTGTCATATCATTTAATGGCTGAATCCCATTTAATAATTCCTTCCTATGAAGTACAAAAGTAAAATTTTTATGATTGTAAACTTTGTAGTAGTTAACCCATTCTCATTTAAACTTGACAGTAATGACAAAAACAAAAAAAAGCTTTAAAACATTTTATTCAAAACTGTTTTTATCTACCCTGGAGTTGTTTATATTGTCTTTAAAATAATACAGTTTCTACAGCATACGTTTGATGCATTTTGATATACATGTCAATTTCACTGAGGCAGTACCATTTTGCACAAATAAAACATAAACGTTCATGTACATCACAGTGTAAAATTCTGTTATTTGTTGCCATGCTTAAAGATGATTCTTAACTGATGTTTTAGATTTATCTACTTTCTATCCTTTTAATGTTATCTGTTGAAGAATTCCAGTCCTTAATAACTATACTGAAGAATGTAGCGTTAGCTGTATTATAACATTAAGAAACAGTAAACTTGTACATCTGGGATCTAGTTAGTAATGATGTATATATTTTAACAAGCACAGAAGTTTGTTTATATTCAGTTCACTGCGTATACATTTTGATACGATATGACCATTTAATAACCAAAATCAGTGCCTCGCAAATTGACTTTAATATAGATGTAAACTGGACAGGTGGCCTGGTTTTCACACATTGTAATGATTTTCATGTATTTGGAAATTTATATGATAATATAGTAAAATTGTATCATATTTTAAGTGCATAAATGATACACATTTGCAGCAAAAGTTGTTTAATTAAAACATCCACTTCAAAAGTATATTAATTTGAATATTCATTCAGTTTTAGACGCTTCAAGTAGACCATTCTGACACTAAAAAATTTTTTAAAAAATAAAAAACATTCCCTACCTACCTACCCTATTTTTTTGGGCCATGTTACCTGTAACAAACATATTTAAATGTACATGTTTATTTATAGATCTTTGTTTGTAGCCTATGGAGCCAAAATAGATCATACGATGCAAGCTCTCGATTGTCCATAATACAGTTTAAACTTAATAAATTGTCATAATATTCAGAATGAGAATTGGTAATAAAAAACAACACTTTCACAACAAGTCAAAAATAACCGATATAGCGCATTAATTTGGCGGCCATATTCCAGGACACTCCGGTAAATATAATTGAACTTTTTACAAACTGTAAATGTAATCTATCACATGATATACACAGTATAATACATATTACATACATTATCTTAAATAATTAAAATGTAAGAAAACGGGTGTGAAATTTTGCTGTTCTGAAAAAGGACCCTTTCTGGTTTCGATTTACTGACTTAATAGCCTGAAAAGGAAAGAAGTAGTTTTTCTGCGATACCTATTTTGGAAAATTACCCTCTCAAAAGACCTTTGGCTTCCGCCAACTGTCTAAAAACAAGAGGGTCATGATGGCCCAATGCGCTCACCTGAGAACTGGTACAGATGAAGACCATATTGTTTGGACAGGTTTGAAAATTAAGGTATCTGAACAATACTAAAAGGGCAATAGGATCAATTTGATTTAAAACATTTGTTAGTGCAATGGGCTAACTAAAGTACGAGTTGGGTAGTGGATGTGCGGTGTTTTTGCTAATGGTTCTCAACTCATTTTTCTCTATATTCTTACTTGACCTTTTTTCATTAAGTGACAATTCTGCAAAATGCAGAAACAGTAGATTTTGATGTATTTTTTCGCAGACAGTTATGGAGAACTAGTTGCAATGCAATAATTGCTTTGGCTGTGCTACAAATTTTGCTTTTTCTTTGATAATTTTCTGTCCAATGATGATAAATTATGTTATTGAGGGCTCTGAAGCCATTAATGTTGCAAGTACAAATAACTACATGCAAGGTTTGCAACTATTGGAAATCAAATGTTATCACTCAATGTTTATGGTCATACGCAAACTGTGTAAGTTTGGTCAACATTGAATAAAAAATCGTGTGTGCAAGCCAATCATTGATAACTTGTTGATGTTTTATTCCAAACACAAGGGGCACCAACTCCGGTGTTTCTGGCCCGATCATGCTTATATTCAACTTCACCTGTTGTCTTACGATTGGTGAAGATTGGATGAAAAATGAGGTCTCTATCCTTAATAATGTCAATTTTTGTAAAAACAAATTCACAAAGCACAATAAATCTGGTGTTACTGGCCCGATTTTGCTAATATTCGACTCTGTCTTTAATCTTATGGTCATAGACAAACTGTGCAAGATTGGTGAAAATTGGATGAAAAATGAAGTCTCTATCCTGAATAATGTCCATGTTTGTATATTTTTTTCACAAAGGGCTATAAATCCGGTGCTTCTGGTCCGATCTTGCTTACATTCGACTTCATTTGTAATCTCATGGTCATAGACTAACTGTGCAAGATTGGTAAAGAATGGATAAAAAATGAAGTCACTATCCTGAATAATGTTTTTTATATTTTTTTAATAAAGAAAGGGCAATAACTCTGGTGTTTGAAACACGATCTGACCTATTTTTGGCGTCTGCTGAGATCTCATGGTCACACACAAACGGGATGGAAAATAAAGTCTATATGTTGGAAAAAGGCATTTTTGCACTTTTTTTTGCATGAAAAAGGGGCAATAACTCTAGTGATACTGGTGTGATGTGACCCAATAACAATCCCATTCAAGATTTTATGGTTAAGATTGGATAAAAAGTGAAGTCTCCAGCGTGAGAACTAAGTTGAGTTGAAGAGAGAGAGTTAAACAAAAATGTTAGTTAGGAAAACAAGTAAATATTTGAATATAGCATATGAGCATGATTTTTGGTTCCAACTGATTTTGGTTGCATTGCAATAAAAGCCTTGTACATCTTTTCCAGAGTTCCATCAAACAGCATAAGTACCCTGCACATTATACAAAAGTAACTAGACGCGTGTCCAAAGGACACGGATGCCCCCACATTCCGCTGGTTATCACAAAACCCTATGAAATTACTATACCCAGGTGCCCAATTTCACATGATGATGAATATGTCTATAAAGTTTCATCACTTTAGCTGCTGTACTCAGTTGGACTGTCATTCTGGGGATCATGAGTTTGAACCCCAGCCTGGCCACGTAAGTTGTGTGGGGATAGGTAATGAAATTATTTCTATGGCCATTCTCCCCCTACCTCTGATTCAAGTAGGGCAGTTGTCAGTTACTGGCTTAAGTATGTGCACTTAGTACTGGTAAACCGCTAATATCGGCTAGGCTTTCCCAGGAAAAGTGTGAGTAGGTTAACTCACCGTCGTGATATGACTGAAATACTGTTAAAAACGGCGAAAAATCCAAACAAAACAAACAAACAAAGCAGTTATACTTTTTCAGTTACACGCGACACAAGTCCAAAAATTTTGCTTAAAAAAGCCTGTAACTCTGATGCACCAAAATACCCAGGCGCACAAGTTCACATACTGATGAATATGTTTATAAAGTTTAATCACTCTAGCAGTTATACTTTTTGAGTTACACGTGACACAAGTAAAAAAATGTCAAATTTTGCGAAAAAAGGGTCATAACTCCCCGGATTTATGACAAATATGCACCAAATACCCAGGTGCCCAAGTTCACATGCTGATGAATATCTTTATAAAGTTTCATCACTCTAGCAGTTATACTTATTGAGTTACACACGACACAAGTTCAAAAATGTCACTTTCTGCTAAAAAAGGGCCATAACTACACCAAAATACCCAGGTGCACAAGTTCCTTATAAATAATTTCAAATACTTTAGAAATTGTAAGTAGGGGTACTAGTACCCATTAGAAAACTAAACTGGTCAACATTGAAAATCTTATTAACTTTGAAAAAAACAAAAAACATTTTCTTTCTGCAATCAAGATTCTTACTGTATCTATTTTAACACTACTAGTACTTTACAATATTTACATGAACATGTATATCTTTCACACTTAATAGCATAGCATTAAAATACCCGTTTAAGCCCACTCCTATCTGAAGCTCTGAAAAAACCTTTGAGATTCTCCAATACCCTTTAAAGCTGATGGTCAGGGGGTAAAAGAGCTTTTGACAACAGAGGTTAGGGGGTACAGTACCCTTTAGTATAAAATCTTATCTGGAGCTCTGTGTTGATAAAAGTTTCATCACTCTAGCAGTTCTTCTGAGGTATGCGCGACACAAAAATCCACAGGACGGATGGATGGACAAGGGCAAATCTACATGCCCCCCCCCTCTATAATACTTCTATAATCTGTGTTATTGCATAAATGCATTTAAGTGCCAGCCACAGCCACTACCCATTATCCAGAGAATATTATTATTACAGGGTGGAGTCGAGAAAACAACTGCTGTCACTATAATATGACATATGCCCCCGAATGCTCTTTTGTCACAAACAAACAAAAACTGAATGATGGGGATTGCTTTCCCTTGTGGAATCGTTGATAGCAAACAAGAGGGCCATGAGGGCCAAAAGCGCTCACCTGAGTACGGGCAATAACAGAGAATAGCTGTCATCGCATATAAAATGACCCACATAAAACAGATATCTTACTGTTGATGACCTGCCAATCGACAGGTGCAATAGACGATTCCAGAATCGACAAATTGACGGCCGCCATTTTGTTAGTCATGTGACCTGTCCGCCATTACGGTACTGAAGAATAGATAAAACTTCAGAAAGTCAATTGGCTGAAAAGATTCTCAGAATATTATGGAAAAACTCGCTGAAATTCGTAAGTTAAATTTTTTATGTTCACGGAATACGATGTTTGAACTCCCTTGTAATATGTTCGTGGCATGTGTTTACTGAATTCGCTCGTTAGACAGCTGACAAGTCAAAAGATCAATGTACATGTAAACATAAACAACCGACTGTCGAGTGACTTTTTCATCGTTTTGTGTAAGGATAGAATCTAGTTTGGATATTTGATTCGGTGAATACATTACTTATTGACGTAATTGACATTTTTTATTAAAGGGCCTACTGTTGAAATACCTTTTTAGTGACCACCTAGATTAAGTATATTGTTTATGGTGTTTTATTTATTTTCTAGGATTACCCCCAGATGATGCCAGCTGGTCTAAGAACAGTCCAAATCAATGGCCACGGTTAGAATATGAAGACGTTGTGGACTATATGATACATAAAAAAGCCTATGATGGAAGACAAATGAAAGCATTTAGATCTTTGTATGGGAAAAACTATGTGGACAGTGGATGGCTTGGTGATATATATTACTGTAAGGATGGAACACAACACTTCTTCAAAATAAATCAGTCTATTGAAATGAAACTCATCTGTAAGGCAGATGATTCGAACAATTTTTTAGACTGTTCAATTATTCATTTAAGATTAAAAACTATTTTAAATAATAACGTCAGGCATCAGAATATTGATATACTTCTGTTTACTTATATTGAATATAGGAAATGATTTATATAACCAAAGTTATTTTGTTCACTTTTACTCGCTTCTCATTTGATTTTTTTATTTATTTATCTCCACTAACACTTCAACTAGTATAATTTATAAGATTTGTAATATTTGTTATGTGCAATTATGATGATTTGATAAAAAATTAAAATTAAGAAAATTATTGTGTTGCTTACATTATTTGAATAAAATATGTTGCAAATGATGTTAATCTTGAAACTAAGACTGTATATATTTGCTGTAAAAGTCTTGTACTTTGTGAGATTTTAAAATTGTTGTTTTTGTTCATTCTTACTAGCACTAATATATACATGCATTTATAAAATACATATAGTAGCCCATTACCCAATTACTTGTAGTATTATAGTGTCAAACTCATAAAATTTACAGAATAAATCCTCACATGATACAAATATTTTACAGTATTACAGTATATCGTAGGGTCTAAAAGTAAAGTAACACTGACAGGGAAATATGTTTATTAATATTAATGTACACATTTTAATGAATAATGTAGATCAGTGTTACATTTAAATTATGATACACATAGTTTAACACAAGAGATCAGTGCATTCAGATTCATAATAAATGGTATTTTTCCTCACTAGCTCTACCACAGAGGCAGTTTTCTTTTTCATAACATTAATGAATTTTGTAGATATTCATAGCCATAAGCGGACCAGCTAGCTCAGTTGGTAAAGCGCTAAACTACAAATTAGAGGATCATGGGTTCGATGGTAGTGTTCTACGTATTGTGTCTCTTGGAAGCCACATAACACAGTTATCATACAAGTGCTTTGCCATAATGCTTATCCATGAATTAAATATACTGCTCATTAATTGCGTAGAAACATTAAACCGTCTGCCCAAGTCACAGAAAGTCAGTCCAAGTCTGAGGCGTAACAATACAGAAAGTATCTGGTCTTTAACTCTGAGCTTGTATGGTAATTTTTTTCCAAACACTGATAAAGTCTTAATTAATGTTAATAGTACTGTCAAACTGAGACCAGTGTAAAACCTTGCATCCGAGTCATTAGTGACATTGTCAATAGAAAATTCAGCTGAAGTTTGTTGGCATGAAGCATTCCTTGTCTTTTTAGTATATCCATACTTGTGGTCTAAAGCAACGATGTCAATTGTCTGGGTGCTTGAATCTACCATCTTTGGCTTGTTGTAACACTGACCAGGATTAAGGGTACAACACAAAGAAGAACATTCCTGGCTGACATTTGAATTAAATACAGATGCTGGTAATGGGGTTGCTGTTAGAATGTCTGAAGTACAGGATGTTTCAAGAGTTGACAACTGTTTGCTCTCTGAAGCTGATCTATGAGTATTCATGTTCAATGACTTCCTCACCAATGGTGGCCTTCTTGCAGGTGTAGTCATGTCTTGGACTGTATAACCCATGTTTAATATTGGTATGGGATTTTCCTTGGTTGGACGTCCATCAACAAAGTGAACCGAGCAAACCTGAAAGACAAAGAAAAATATTATTATCTACTGAATGACTACAATAAACAATGGTAATAGTGAAACTACAAAAGATCGAAAAATTTAACCGGGGGGGGGGGGGCAGGGGTGTAAAATTTTACTCGCCCACTCGAATTGGTGACTCAAATGCTCCGGGCTAATAGGTGACCCCTTTTAAGATCAGCACCCTTATTTTGAATCAGGTTCTTGTCTGGGAGAGAGGTGATTAGGCTGTGTCGATTTGTGCGCTCGTGGGGGTAATATTTTCATTGACAGCTTTTATTTTCCCTAAACATATCAATAAACGTTGATATTCAAAATATATTTGGAGAAAAATCATGTCTTGGTATGGGTGACTGTGAAACTTAGGGCGACTACGAAGTAACAAAGTACAAACTAAGGGCGACTTGATTTTGTCAGCTGGTAGCCCTGCAGGGCGAGTGGCTTTTAACAGATTTTTAAACCCCTGGGGGGGGGGGGGAGGCAGGATATATTATTCGTTTGCTATCAGTGCATGCAAGGTACCATTTTCAAACAGAATCTATAACATGTCCATATTGCTTTTATTTCTACTTTCCTTAGAATAAACATCGTCAGTACTATACGTATAATGTCGTTCAAACATATTTCACTGAGCCTCTGAGGCAGAGGTTTTTATACACAAGAATAGTGTTTATACACATGTACACTAGATACTACAATAGGTTTAAATAATTACCAAAGACTTAGATGCTGGGTTGAAGTCCTTTCTGTTAAAAGATTTAATCCATAGCCGTCTTTTTTCTTCGTCAGCTGGAATACAGTGGAGTTTGTAGGGCGGTAAACACGGACAGTCTTCATGTTTACTGTTATGTTCTTTACACAATGAAATGTTCCAATCGTGAAGCTTTTTCTGACTATTCGTACATCCCACTACAACACATTGCTTTCCATCACTCCTTTGATAAGGCATTACCACAAAGAAATACAAAAAACTAGCGTAAATATTGCAAAGAAAGAAACGATTGTTTTTATCGCTCAGCTGTACAGTATTGATTTTTCTTCAGTACCATAATGGCGGATTTAGAGAGTACTCAAGGGCGGTAAGCGCGTAAATACTATTTTCTGGAATCGTCTATACAGATGCCTGTCGTGCCTTCTTCTGTAGTTAACCTAGCAATCAACAGGTGCTTATACAGATGCCTGTCCTGCCTATTTCACCTGGCAATTGATAGAGGTAATACAGATGCATTTACAGTAGAAGCTGTAGGGAACAAGGCTCAAGCAATCAGTGATGTTTACCATGCTCAATCACACTTACATTTCACAGAGATTCATCCAATCTCTATAAGCACATGTGGTTCAAACATCCAGCTGATTTTCATGTATTATGTTCTGTTCCTTATTTTTACAAAACCAGTGCTACAGATAATCTTTCAAGCAAACAGTTTTTCACTTCCTAATTTTGTAATCAAATCGTTTTTGTACTGACCACCTTCAAGACTAATTAGTTTTTATCAATTTTTAAATAGTTTTCAGTCTATAGTTAACAATTTAAAAATCAGCTTTTTTTCATCCATTACACTTTGTTTGTTGAAAAGCTGTCAAATTTAGTTCACTACTTCATAAATGGTTGCAAATTACTGTAATAAATGAACAATAAATGGAGAATTTAGCCAAAAAAAAAATATTTAAATTACAAAATCATTGTTGAAAGACAGAAGTTTGTTTTTGATTTTCAATTCAACAATGTTTTTCTTTCAATACTGGTTCCAAGTCAAAACGGTTACACGTCTGGTTCCCAATTCTTATAACTTACACTCTACCCTGAATATCTGGTTGATAATGACGCAAAAGTTTTGATGTGGTGCTATAGTAATTATTAACTCAGGCAAATAATCCTTGTCAACAAAAATGATAAAAATGTGGTTGCAATTCATTTTTTTAAATATTTAGTAGTTTTTTAACGATAACTTAAAAAAAATAAATCGTTTTTCTAGAAAATTAATTTGTTAAAAAAAACTAAACATGCTTATCTGTAGCACTGCAAAACAATAATTAAAACAGTTGCAAGTGACAACATTAAAGACACCTGTCAGCGTTACGTTTATCGTCGATTAGGACTATTCAATCAAACAGATCAATTCCCTTTAAAATGTGTTTTTTGGTCTGATTAATGATATTTAGCTTACCCTCAAAAACCAAAACCAATTAACCTGTTACAGAAATACTATTTGTTGCCATCCCTAATGAAAATTGAAATATCTGTCTTTAAAAAGGGGAAATAACTCTAGTGTTTCTTATTCTTTCTGACCCTCTAGTGTTCCTTGTTCTATCTGACACATCACAGAATCCAGATGAGATTTTATGGTCATACACAAACTGTGCAAGTTTAGTCAACAAGGAATTAAAAGTTAATTCTCTATGGGGATTGAACGCCATTTTTGACAAATTATGGATTTTTTTTTCACAAACAAGGGGCCATAACTCAGGCCTTTCTGGTCTGATCTGGCCCATACTGGACATTGACTGAGACATTATGGTCAAACACAGACAGTGCAAGTTTGGACAAGATTAGGCAACAAATGAAGTCTCTATACTCCTCGTTGTCCATTTTGTCATTTCTTTTTACAAGCAAGGGGCAATAACTCCGGTGTTTGTACCCCAATCTAGGCCATTTTTTGGATTATTTTGAAATCTTCAGATCAAGCTCTGCAAGTTGGACAGTTTTTCTCATGAAAAAGGGGCAATAACTCTGGTGTTCCTGGTCCGATCTGGCCCAATATCAAACCTATCCGAGATTTTATGGCCATACACAAACTGTCCAAGTCTTGTAAAGATTGAAAAGTCTGCATCGCATGTATGGGCCCAATAGTTGACACATTACTGTTGACGGACGACGCAGATAAGTCCCCCTAAACATAAAGTGCTCAGGTGAGATAAAATGTAATGAAAGTGTTGCAAGGGAAGTCACTTTTATTTTGTTCAACTATAAAAAGATTCCCCAAAATACAAGCCCTTGCTTATATATACCATACAAGCAAAAACTAGCAAGTAGCATGGTGCACTCTAAATAGTGTAAAATTATTTCTCAATTAAGGAGAAAATATAAAACAGTGTAGAAGTATTTCTCAATTAAGGAGAAATTATAAATCAGCTTAAACAAGAGATGTTTGTAAAACATGTATGCCCCCCGACTTGCAGACAAGTCGTCAATATATGCAATTGTTGAGAGATTTTTTAAACATTGTATGTGCACATTAACACATGGGGAGGAAATTAAAGTTGATGCATTAGAAAGTAATTATAAAGCTGAAAGAAAGATACGAGTATAATTATGGATTTATTTTTACAGTCTATTATATAAGGATACCTGTTTTCTGCTTGATTTAAACATCAAATAGGCCAAAACATCTCTAGATATCCTGCGGAAACAAAATGGTCTATGGAGAAAACAGTTTTCATGTTACAAGCCCCTGTGACCTTGACCTTTGACCTGTTGACCTCAAAATTGATAAGCGTCTTCCTTTCCTCCCAAGTAACCAGCATACCAACTTAATGATCGTAGGTCAAAGTGTTCTCTAGATATCGTGCGGAAACGAATTTCATGTTACAAGCCTCTGTGACCTTGACCTTTGACCTGTTGACCACAAGATCAATAGGCGTCTTCCTTTCCTCCCATTTAAATGATCGTAGGTCAAAGCGTCCTCTAGATATCGTGCGGAAACGAAATGGTCTACGGACAGACCAAACGACAATGCGACAGACCAACCGACCGACCGACGGACAGGTGCAAAGCAATATACCCCCACTTCTTTGAAGGGGGCATAAAAATAATGTAAGATAAAATCCCAAATCAATTCTAAAAGTCAGTCCAAAAGTTACAAGATTAAATGATACTGAATAAGTTATTAAGTAAACGGTCCAAAAATTACAGAAACTAAGTAACCCTTTCAGGCACTAGATCACATGATCTAAATGCTATATTCTGAAAGCTTGTTTACAACATGAATTCTAGCTATTGATTGTTGTTTTCATCTTATTCCTGACTGAATGCCAAGACAGACATTGCCACACATAGCCAATATATAGTTCAGAAGCAGGCTATCAATGGTTCACTTTGTGTAGTGTTATATCTGTAGCTGAAAAGCTTGGCTTGGTGCCAAGCCGCCTTTAACTTGCGCCAATATGCCACTAATAACGTGCATTCAAATGCCCTTCATGTGCCCCAGGCAATTCTCTCGTTATATCCTGATCAAGTAGGGGCCTACTGTCAATACACAGCATAGGCATTTTCTAATAATCTGACCTAAGCAGCGCAGTGTTTACACTGCATGCATGTACATTGTAGTCCCCAGCAGACAACTTTTTCATGGTGTGAAAGATAATCTCTTACATCGCACTTACAGTTACACCCATCTAGGAACAGGTGTCAATCCAAAGTCAGCCCTTTTAGAATTGTTGATTTTATTTGTTTTTACATTATTCTATAATGATTTGACTCTAAACCGTGTTACAACATTTCTAAGGTTAGATACCAGTAAATAGTGGGGAAACCCCCGGTGGTCCACTCGAAAGTAGGCCTTATGTAAAATAGTTTGTTTTTTCTTCTGTTAAAAGAAACATTTTACATAACAACCACTTGTTTAAATGGTTATTTCTAGGGATGTCAACGAATAATCGAATATTAAAATATTCGAATACTTGACCGAATATTCGAATATTAAATGAGTATTCGAATGGCAAAAAAAAATTCTCAGTAATAAACTAGTTTAATTCTATAATCCGCGAAATTCTATAATCCGCAATCATTATGTTTTCACAGTTACCTAATTTGACACGTTGACATGTTATTTAACACCATTGATTTGATAACCCGTATGCGCAGTGGCAGATAACAGATTAAGCAAACTGTGACAA
Source organism: Congeria kusceri (assembly GCA_027627225.1). Lineage (NCBI taxonomy): Eukaryota > Metazoa > Mollusca > Bivalvia > Myida > Dreissenidae > Congeria > Congeria kusceri. The sequence goes on along the minus strand of CM051032.1, from coordinate 45,895,860 downwards.
TTGAGTCGTAAACTACGGAATCCGGTTAGTGCCATATGAAATATCGTGCCTCTTACGGCGAGGGCGAGACACGAGAATTGCGCGAAACACGAAGCAAGACACGATATTCCTGCGAGACAAGATATTGTAACACGAGATCTCGCACTGTCGCAGTATCCCATACCACGATATATCGCGGCAAAATATCGTGCCTCGCTTCTAAAGGCGAGGTACGAGAATTGCGCGAGACACGAAGCGAGGCACGATATTCAGGCGAGACATGAAGCGAGGCACGATATTATATCGTTCAAATATTGCCCAAATCTCGAGTATCGCGGTAGATTGTCAAACCACGATACTCGAAACGCGAAGCGAGACACGAGAATCGGGCGACACACGAAGCGAGGCACGATATTGTATTGTTCAAATATCGCCCGAATATCGAGTCTCGCGGTTTGAAAACAGGGAACGAATGCGGGTCAGGACGGCCCAAGTCGTTGACGTCCCAGACCATGACGGCCCAGTCCATGAAAGCCCACTGTCTGTCTGTCTGTCTGCCTGTCTGCCTGCCTGTTTGTCTGTTTGTTTGTCAGCCTCTTTGTCCGTCAGTCCACCCATTCACCTGGATGATACTGCTGCTTTGTGGCTATTGTTACTTGATTTGATAACTGTTTCTGTTTGAACTATAATGATGACTACGTTTTATTTATGCTTATTGTTTATTTTTATGAAAAGCCTGTTGCTGTAGAAGTAACGGTCTGTCTCTCTGTCACACTGTCTCTTTGTCTGTCTGTCAGTCCGTCCGCCCATCTGTCTTGAGGAAACTGCGGCTGCAATTACTTCTGTTGCGTTGTTAAATAGTTGTGTACTAAAGGCCTTCTTCAAATTAACTTTCACACACTGAAAGTAGGTCAACACGACGTGGGGTTGCATCATGCACTACAGCAGATAGGTGCATCGCCCTATTGTCCTATGTAGCAACGCACTTTGGTGTCAACTCAACTTCGGTGTTACTTATCATCATCATCATTATCATCATAATCATCATCATCAACAACCACAACATCATCATCATCATCATATTTTTACAAAATAATATCAAACAACTACAACGTGATTAATTCCTGGTGCACCGGTAGACGCAAGACTCAATATTCGAGCGATATTTGAACGATACAATATCGTGCCTTGCTTCGCATGTCGCCGGATTCTCGCGTCTCGCTTCGTGTTTCCTGTATCGTGGTTTGAAAATTTACCGCGATACTTGAGATTCGGGCGATATTTGAACGATATAATATCGTGCCTCGCTTCGCGTCTCGCCTGAATATCGTGTATCGCTTCGTGTCTCGCTTCGCATCTTGACCTTTGAACGCGAGGCACGAGAATTGCGCGAGACACGAAACGAGGCACGATATGTTAACACGAGACACGAAGCGAGACACGAGAATTGCGCGAAACACGAAGCGAGACATGATATTTTGCCACGAGATATCGTGGTATGGGCTACTGCGACAGTGCGAGATCTTGTGTTACAATATCGTGCCTTGCTTCGTGTCTTGCGTAAATATCGTGTCTCGCTTCGTGTTTCGCGCAATTCTCGTGTCTCACCCTCGCCGTAAGAGGCACAATATTCCATATGGCACTTACCGGATTCTGTAGCAAACGGACCCTAAGAACAGGCTGATATTTGCGCAGTTTGTACGTAACATTATTTGGGTGCTAAACTATAGCTAATTGGAGACCGATGTGTTCACACTGACGCTAATTGGAGACAAATGTTTGAACAATGTATGGTGCATTATGCGGTTTAGGTGCTACTATTAATTTAATTTCATTCCTTTAATTAGCGGTGCATTAACAACCACATTTTTCATGCCAACTTTAAAGCATTTATTCGCTCAATATAACAAACAAAAATGAGTAAAACAGCACAGGTATATATTCTATGTGTTTCCCGACTTAGACTTGTCAGATTACTTTGTATTGGGTGTCTGTTTTGCGAAGTTTGAAGTGTATAGATCTGTTTTACTATTAATAAAAGTATGACAAAGTAAATGATTCGAAATAAATCTAAGAACTGTTTTCTATGTTGTTTTATTACGACATCAACGAATCGGATGATGATGATGATATAAAAATTAATATTAAATTCATAGAGTCTACAACGATAAGAACGGTTTTTAATGGTTTTTATTATTTTTAACGACACATTAATTGGTTTACCTGGATAAATAAACAAAGACTCAGACTTAAAAAAAACCGAACGAATATTCGAATATTATTCGAATATTGAATTCAAATATTTGAATAGCGTTTTGGTATTCGTTGCCATCCCTAGTTATTTCCTGTAAACAACGTGTCTCCTATGCATTTTGATGTATCGTGACACGGAATTACTTGAATTTGAATGTTCAGCAAAGACAGCATATGCTTTTGTCGAAATCGTGACTGCATTATGTTTCTTACGGGTGATTACAATCAAGCAAGATGCATTTTCTTAGAAGAAGCAGAACATAATCTTTGTTATTTTAAATTTTGTAAGTAGAGAGAATCATCTTTCCAAAGAGACCAGACTCGGAAAATGTTAATCAAAAGAAAGTGGCAAAAGACACCAGGAGATTTCGGTATTTTACTGGTTTCTAACCTTGACGTTACAATATACTAATTCCAATCCTTATGTAATTTAATGTAAAAGCGATACTTACTTACTTAATCCTCTTCGCTCCCGGTGGAGCATAAGGCATCAACAAGCTTCTTCCACCCGTCGCGGTCCTGGGCTTGCCAGCTTATTTCATTGAATGTCCTGCCCATGGCCTTTGTTTCCTCTTCAACTGTTCTCCTTCAAGTACCAAGAGGTCTTACCTTGGACCGCTTTCCCGGTGGTGTCCACCTCAGCGCTACACGTGGGGGTCTCTTCTTGTGCATCCGTAGGATGTGCCCCAGCCACCTCTATCGCCTCTTCTTGACTTCTTCCACTATGTTGTTGATCCCTGTGCGCCTCTGGACTTCCACATTCGTTACATGTTGCTCCCATCTGAAAGGGAGGATACGTCTCAGGCAGAGACCCTGAAAACCATGGAGTCTGCTTTCAATCCTCTTGTTTATCCTCAATGTCTCAGCAGTGTAGAGCAACACGGTCTGCACAGTTGACTTGTACAGTCGCAGCTTTGTCTTCAGTTGGAGGCTTGTCGACTTCCAGATGTTCCTCAGTCTGTTAAAAGCTTGAGCTGCCTGAGCAATTCTGGTGGGGATGTCCTTTGTGATGTTACTGTCAGCTAAGATGTAACTGCCGAAGTACTTGAAGTGCTCCACCTCTTCTAACTCAGTCTCGCGCACCTTCACCTTAGCCGTCTTCTTCGTCTTTACCCTAAGTACTTTCGTCTTGTCAGGATTAATCTCGAGTCCAGCGCTTCTAGCTTCCTGATCTACCCTATCTGTTTTCTCCTGGATATCCTGGTGAGTATGAGACATTAGTGCGATGTCGTCAGTGAAGTCGCATTCTTCAAGCCGATCCGCAAGTCCCCAGAGTCCTTCAGGATGTTGATCACCTTGGTGGGGAATCCATATGCTCCGAGAATCTTCCATAGGGTGGGGTGGTGTATGCTGTCAACGGCCCTCTTTAAGTCAATGAAATTGACGTACAGAGAATAGTTCCACTCCATTGACTGCTCCACAATGGTCCGCATCATGAAGATCTGGTCGATACAGCCTCTGCTTTCACTGAATCCTGCCTGCTCTTCTCTCTGGACTAGGTCAATAGTTCGTCTGATACAGTGCAGCATCACCCTGCAGAACATCTTGTAGGAGACCGGGAGTAGGTTGATCCCTCTCCAGTTGTTGCAGACTAGCTGGTCCCCTTTCTTCAGCAACTTCACTAGTACACCTCTCTTCCATGGGATTGGTACCTTCTCTCCATCCCACACTTTGTTGAAAAGTGCTGAGAAGATCCTGGCAGAAGATGTCAGGTCTGCTTTTAGCATGTCGGAGGTGACTCTGTCCTTGCCGGGAGCTCGGTTACCCTTCGTCTCCTTAATGGCTGTCTCGATCTCCTGAGGGAAGATGGGACCATGATATATCTCAATAAGGAAACCCATATCTTCTATGTCGGCTTATATCTCAGGGTCTGGTCTGTTTAGCGTCTCCCAAAATGCTCTGCCCACCTTCTCAGTTGATCTTCAAGCTTCATCAGCACATTTCCGTTCTTGCCTTTCATTGCTGTGCTCCTGTTGGTGAACTCCCCTGTGAGCGCCCTTGTGATCTTGTACACAGTGCGAAGGTCTCCGTGGTGTGCAGCTGTCTGTGCTTCCTTGGCAATGTCTTCGGTGTACTTTCGCTTGTCTCTTCGAAGGCTCCTCTTTGTTTCTCTATTCTTCATACTGTATCTATCTGTAGCTTCTTCCTTTTGCTCCTTGCTCCTTATCAGCGTTTGGTGTTTGATAGCCCTTCTCTCTTCCACAAGTTTCCAACTTGCATTGGAAATCCATTATTTCCTTTCTCGCTTACGTTAGCCGAGCACTTCTTTACTTGTGTCGAGGAATGCCCTGTGTGCCTGATCACAAAGGTCGTTTATGTCTTCTGGTGTGTCCTCAAGAGCAAGATACCTGTTGTTGAGTTCCACAATGTACTGTTGCTTCAAACCACGGTCCTTCAGCTTGTTCGAGTTGAAGAAGAGAGGCTCGCTCTTGATCTCCTTCATACTTCTTAGATTGAGTTGCATCTTGCACAGCACTGGATGATGGTCAGTACCTGCGTCAGCACCACTCAGAACTCTGATGTCTCTCAGGGATCTCCTCCACTTCTGGTTGATGGCTACTTCATCAATCTGGTTACTGTTTATGCCATCTGGTGATATCCATGACTGCTTGTGGATGTTCTTGTGCTGGAAAAGAGTACCGCCAATGGCCAAGCCATTTTCCTGACAAAAATCTACAAACCTCTGAACATTATCGTTGCGGTCTCCAGTACCTTCTCTTCCCATGCAGCGGTGATATCCATTGTTGTCAGAGCCAACCTTAGCGTTGAAGTCGCCGATAACAAGCAGGATGGCGTGCTGTGGTGTCTTGTCAACTTGTTCCTGGAGTTTGCTGTAGAAGAGGTATTTCTCTTTCTCTGATGCTTGTTCTGTTGGTGCGTAGAACAGGATGATAGAGGTCTTGACGAACTTGGAGAAGAACCTAGCTCTGATGGTCCGAGTGTTGACTGGTTCCCAACCTACTAGATTTTTCTTTGCAGCTCTATTCATGATGAACCCAACTCCTTCATGGTGCAGACTGTCTTCCCTGCCTGAGTAGCAGACGGTTTCTCCAGAGTTCAGGGTCACGATGCCGGAGTTGGTCTATTGCATCTCACTTACACCTAAGATGTTTATGCCATACCTCTACCCACTACTTTCTAGTTGCATGTAACCGGCCTCAGCGCAAGTGTTCTACTGTAGTCCCCCATCTTAAAACATATCAGTGATTTATTAGTGCATACCAATGCTTACCCTACCAACATTTTCAAAAAAGAATATCAAAGCAAATGTCTAAACCTAAAAACATGTCTTGGAGTTAAACTTGTTGATTTATTTAGAGAGTACAGCCCTACATGACTTATTTATTTAGTGTAATGTGACCTTGATAAAAGCAAATAAAAAGGCTTGCTATTTTACAATCCAGAACAAGGCTCCAAAATGAGACTGTCAACAACAATCATGTATGGATTTTTCATTTTAAAGTTAACAAAATGTTGTCCATTAATATGATGAAATTTAACATGATTTATGGACAAACATTTATTGAAACCAATTGTTGAAATGATAATAAGAAAGAGGATTTATTAACAGTAAGTAAACATTCTTTGTTTTAATGTCATCTGTGAATACATTTATTTTCGATATCTCAAAATTTCGTGGATTTCCCGAAAATAACAATTTTGTCAGCACTTACATTTGTGGAATTTTCAATATTTGAGAAAATAGAAATTTTGCCTAAAATATCAAGAAATGGTCAATTTACAATTGTATGTTTACTTATAACCACCTATCCCGCTGTCAAGTCTATGCCACCTTTTACGTAATCAGCATTAACGATGGCCCCCCCACAGGTAATTGGGGGGCACATTCAAAGTTTGACATCATTACCCCGTACACTTTCTAGTCCATCAATGAGCCCAGAGGTAATAGGTAATTATGGTCCACAAGAGATGTTATTAGAGTTGTAATAGCTGTTGTGCCTACCAATAAAGCATGTCAATTAAAATCTTTTGTTTGGTTATATTGGCAATAAGTAAAGTGGGAACATGCGCTTAAAATCGGGCACTCATGCTTCACTTCAATTCGAGTTTTTGCAGTAAGCAATCATACGCCCACGCTTTCCATGTGGATGACTTGATGTTGTCAGCATATTTTTCACACGCTTTTCTAGCAGAACAAAGGATTTACACCAAATTACATGTGCACTGTAATTGCAAGTATAGTCTGTTTCAGTAAACTGAGCACGTGGAGATGTTGACAATTAACATGGATTACTACATGCGCTTACAACATCAAAATATATTTAGTGCATAAGTGTTATTTTTAAATTTTCTGACTGTGACAATGTTATGCAGCGTTTTATAAATGAAAGTATATGCAATTATCGTAGATTACTTTATATAAATATATAAATGTGTTGTGTGTTTGAGGTAAGATTAGATATTAAAAGTTCCTTCATATACATACTAGTATCGTAAAAAATTGTTTTTAGGTAATATTCAATGGGTCATATTTTCTTCGGCACTTGAATTCGTGATTTCCTTGACCCATGAAAATCCACAAAAATTAGTGCCCCACGAATAATAATGAATTCACAGTATTTTCAGGAAGGCCAATGAAACAAAGCAAGTTAAACTGCATAGACTAAAGTGGTAACAAATAACAAGTTGTCAGCTGGGAACTTAACGCATAAGTCTTATTTTCTTAGTCACTTTTAACCATCAGGTTGACAACTTTGATACATTTTATTGAAAATGTATTTCATTGTTGTTTCTAACTTGCTCCTTTTGTTCATAGTATTGTTAATTTGGGAAGCACCATTAACTGATTTTGTATTGACATAATAATATTATTATTAACTAGAATTGTCACATGAGTGATGGATATACCCCCACAAAATGGCCTTGTTACAAAACTATGGCATCCATTCAAAAGAAATGGACAGAGAGAATGCTTTAATTTGTGAATGGTCAACAGTGTATTTGGAAAAATTTAATTTCAATAGGAGCCGTAACTCTGCCAACATTTAGTGGTTTGTAACCAAAGTTGAACTTGATCTGTATTTTATGATGTTCCACCTATGTACCAAAAATTAGTTAAATATGTGAAGCCTTTCATGAGTAACTGTCCATGTTTTTCGGGAATTTAAGTCAAAAAGGGGCCATAACTGTGTCAAAATTGAGTGGTTTGTAACCAAAGTCTAACTTGACCTGTATTTTATGATGCTACACGTGTACAAATAATTATTTAAATATGTCAAGCCATTGTTGAGTTATCGTCAGGAAACTATGTTTTTAGGGAATTTAAGTCAAATAATGGGCCTTAACTCTGTCAAAATTTAGTGGTTTGTAACCACCAAAGTCGAACTTGACCCGTATTTTATAATGCTACACATGTATACCAAGAATTATTGGAACATGTCAAGCCATTCTTGAGTTATCATCCGAAAATCATGTTTTTAGGGAATTTTAAGTCGAAAAGAGGCCATAACTCTGTCAAAATTTAGTAGTTTTTAACCAACATCGAACTTGACCTGTATTCTATGATGTTACACATATGTACCAAAAATTATTTGAATATGTCAGCCTTTCTGGAGTTATCATCCGGAAACCAAAAACCAACAGACTGACGGACCGATGGAGGGACAAGCTCACTCCTATATACCCCCCCTAAACTTCATTTATGGGGGTATAATTATTCAGGGACCAGAAATATACAAGCATATGGACATCTCAAATATTTCTTTGACAATAACTAATGAATTAATTATGCCAGAGGTTTAAATCTATTGTCCTAAAATGCCATATATAATATGATTAACAATGAACTTAATAAAAATGCATGTTCATGGTATACTTCAAATTCGGGATATGCTGAAGTCAAATACAAAAATGCCGTTTTCACCGTTTCTAATGGATACCCTTTCTTGTCTCCCCCAAGCCCTTTTTGGATCCAGGATATAACACTACTTTGTGTAATGATGCTGATCTAAATATAGAAGTATGATGCTGATTTTACTGATAATCAGGCTCCACTACATGTCACAATACACTAAATAAATAAGTCATGTAGGGCTGTACTCTCTAAATAAATCAACAAGTTTAACTCGAAGACATGTTTTTAGGTTTAGACACTTGCTTTGATATTCTTTTTTGGAGATGTTGGTAGGGTAAGCATTGGTATGCACAAATAAATCACTGATATGTTTTAAGATTAAACACTACAGTATGACACTTGCCCCGAGACGGGTTACATTTAACTAGAAAGTAGCCGCTAAAAAGATGGTGATAATACAGTCAACTTTGTTTAGTGTCGAGTTCTTTCTTACATAATACATGACATACCCTTTTTATTGCTTAAATCAATTCAGCTTAGAATGCTCTTTAAGAAAAGGTATGGATATGAGGGTCCCTATGTTCAAAATGTTGCATTTATTTTTGGTTAAAGTTATCGCTTTTACATTAAATTACATAAAGATTGAAATTAGTATATTGTAACCTACATGGGTTATGTCTGTGACTGACCAACAAAGGGAGATCACCTTTTTATTGAACTTCGCCGAGATGTTATGGTCAAAACTGTACAAGTTTGGTCAAGATTGAATAAAAAGTGAGGTCTCTATCGCGTCCATCAACCCAAATGTTGACGCATTACAGACGACGGATGACACAGGACAGTCCCCCTATACCAATAGCTCACCAAGCACTTCGTGCTCAGGTGAGCTAAAAATACCAAAAGAGAAAGATAGGAATACTATACTCATATACTGTCAAATATGAAACACGAAGCATGACTATCATACATGTAAACCTAATGTTTCAAAAACAAAAGATTAAGTAAACTATCGCAAGAAAAAAGTTGATTTCCAAAAATATTTTTTTTGTATATTAATAAAATCAATGTACTTGCATACGTCATTCCACTTTTCCTGAAAGAAGAACATTTTAATTTAATATAACACCTTCGCCACGGCTAGAGCGGTCCAATGCGCTTTGTCAAGCAATATAAATGCAATGAGAAGGGCAGAGATAATAAGATGACTAAAAATCACTAGAGCTGCAGGACTAAATTTGACATCAAAACATATGAACATGCAGATGATGTAAAACTGTAAAAAAAGTCAAAGGTCCACAAGGTAAAATAAATCAAAGTGATGAATCATTACTGTAATATGCCGTGATAATGGTTATTTCATCCTATTTGTTTAACTTTCCATCAAGTATCAATGAATTTCATACATCAGTTCCAGAGAAACAGGAACAACACATTTGAAATCTAATTATACTAATTTCAGAAATCTGAAATCCTCTGCCGTTGAAAATGAAGCTTTGCACAAAGTGTCGTTGAATTCCGGTCAAGTGTTGCGACCGATTCGGTCATCGCCAAGATTTAGAGCATTGCGGCCGATTTCTTGGATTTGGGGTCAAGCATTGCGGCCGATTTCGGGGAAGTGGGGCCGAGAATTGCCGACATTTTTGGGCCGATGGAGTCGAGCTTTGCGGCCAAGTTTGTCGCCGCGGGGATTTAAGAGCATGGCGGCCGATTTCGGGCTGGTGGGGTCGAGCATTGCAGCCGGTTTTGTGCATGTAGGGTCGAGCGTTGCAGCCGATTTCGGGGAGGTGGTGTCTAAAGATGCGGCTGATTTCGATGAGGTGGGCGACAATTGCAGTGGACGGTTTCGGTGCGGTGGGGGGCTAAGGTTGCAGATCGGAAGCAGAGTCTTTTTCGCGTGTGGGGGGGGGGTTGTCGGGAATGCCGACATGTCTTCAAAATATCCTGCGGGAAACCCTGTCTATGTATGACATGTCATCAAAATATCTCAATGTGTTCTCAAGCTATTGAGTAGAACCGTTTTTTAATTTTTAATAAAAGTGACCTTGACTCCATCCACCCTATATGCAATCCGAAGCGAGGTCTCAAAATAAGGTATCTATGTATGAAGTGTCATTAAAATGTCTCCATGTGTTCTCAAGTTATTGAGCAGAAACCGTTTTTCTATATATTTTCCACCCCATATGCAATCCCAAGCGAGGTCCTGATATAAGGTTTCTATGTATGAAGTTTCATTGAAATAACTCAATTTCGTTCTCAAGTTTTTTAGGGGAAACCATTTTTCTATTTTTAGTAAAAGTGACCTTGACCTTGATCCCACCCACCCCATACGCAATCCCAAGTGAGATCTCAATATAAAGTATTTATGTATTAAGTTTCATTGAAATATCTCAATGCCTTCTCAAGTTATTGAGCAGAAAACATTGTTCTATTTACAGTAACAGTGACCTTTACCCCATCCACCACATATGCAATCAAAAGCGAGGTCTTGCAATAAGGTATCTATGTATGATGTTTAATTATAATAGCTCAATTCGTTCTCAAATTAGAAAGCGGACACGAAAAGATGACGCTGCCATTACGCCTTTTGACCCTGACCTAGGGACCTGGTTCTTGCGTGCGACTCTACATCTCACCATGCTTGTCACTTCTGCCAAATTATTTGAAAATCCATCCATGCTGGACGACGATATGCTCTGGATTAAGTGTTAAGGATTGATTTCAATATTTGACCTTTTTTTGACCTTGAATTGTGATCTTGACCTTGGACCTAGGGACCTGGTTATTGCGCAGGACACTGCGCATCACCATGCTCGTCACTTCTGCCAAGTGACTTGAAAATCCATCCATGCTATACAAAGATATGCTCCAAACAATGTGTTTACGATTTATTTCTTAAATTTGACCTTGAATTGTGACCTTGACCTTGGAGATAGGAACCTGGTTCTTGTTCGCAACACTACGTCTCATCATGCTTGTCATTTCTGCCAGGTTATTTGAAAATCCATTCATGCAGGACAAAGGTATGCTCCGGACAAAGTGTTCAGCACTGATTTCTTAAATTTGACCTTTGACCTTGAATTGTGATCTTGACCTTGGACCTAAGGACCTGGTTATTGTGCGCGACACTCTGTCTCACCATGCTTGTCACTTCTGCCAAGTTATTTGAAAATCCATCTATGTCGACATAGATATGCTCCGCAGAAAGTGTTAAGGATTGATTTCTTCAATTTGACTTTTGAGCTTGAATTGTGACCTTGACCTTGGATCTAGGGAAATGCTTATTGCGCGCCACACTCCGACTGACAATGCTTGTCACTTCTGCCAAGCTATTTGAAAATCCATCCATGCTGGATAAAGGGTGCCTACCGATATTCTGAAGGCCCGATATTCCGAAGGCCTTATATTCCGAAGGCCCAATATTCCAACGGCCCGATATTCTGAAGGCCCGTTATTCCGAAGGCCCGATATTCCGAAGGCCCGATATTCCAAAGGCACATTATTTTGAAGGCCCGATATTCCGAAGGCCCGTTATTACGAAGGCCCGATATTCCAAAGGCCCGATATTCCTAAGGCCCGTTATTCCGAAGGCCCAATATTCCGAAGGCCCGATATTCCAAAGGCCCGTTATTCTGAAGGCCCGATATTCCGAAGGCTCGTTATTCCAAAGGCTCGATATTCCAAGGGCCCGATATTCCGAAGGACCTATATTTTGAAGGCCCGATATTACAAAAATCCAAATTTTCTGTGTCATTGATTATGTAATGTTTACTTCGCAGTATAAGCTACTTTGAATCATAAGTTAAACACTTAAGACGATTCCACGCATGAAATATGCTCACTTGGATTGTATACATATGTACATATTATTTTCTGTATGTATACAGAAAATAATATCTGATTATAATCAGACAAGAAAAAAATATTTGTTTTAGGTTTAACTGTAGAATGTGCCTAGTGTGTTTACTATTGACATATCGGAAAACAATTCGTTCATAAAACGAAATGCAAATGTTTCACTTTAGGTGAGCAATTTGGCAAATGAAAAATATAATGATATCTGCAGAGAAGTTTTAACATTTGAAGAAACTATCAAATTGGTAGCTGTAATTTAGATATGTACGACAGAAAAAGGAAATCGTTTGTACAGGTTCTGTTTCTGCAATGTTCATCGTAAGTTTTCACATTCGAACACATAACGAGCTTTTCAAAACACTTACATCAACAGAGTACATGTATGCATGTATGTAATCAATTTTATATAAAATAATGTTGATCTTGCATACTCTTATGCTTAGTACTGCTCGTATGTTTTATTCTAGTTTTCCCCCAAACATTTCGTATGTTAAACTGACAAAATGAAAAGATAAAAGATTGTAGATCAAGACACATTGTAGAAAGAAAACTCTTACATGTATATTTTTTTAATCATACTCTAACATGACACGCGCGTTTTCTATAGACAATTCATCGTTGATAAACTACCAATAAACAAACCGAAACAATAGTTCCAAAACTGTAAAATATACTTCGTATTTTAATTGCAGAAAATGTTGTCAGGTTATGTTAGAATCGAAATAATTTTCGCATTATCGCTGTTTATCGGCTAATAAGCATCGATTTGTCGTTCTGATGCGGTATATCAATTGGTTTAATTCCTATGCATCAGAACTCCAAATCATTGTTTATGAGCTGATAAACAACTCTAAATTATTTATTGAATGAATGTTGAAAACGAACGATGCAAAATACACCAACTTAAACATTTAGACATTGTTTTCGGTTTTCAATGTATGGATCGAATCCGATACCTGATGACTTTAAGGCAAATGTTCAAACGGATGAAATGCTGAAGATTGCAAAATATTCTGATATATTTTATAACACAGTATAACACAAAATTAAAGTAAACAAATTACTTTTGACATCCAATGTTTAGTTCATTAATCATTGTTTTTTACACATAAAATAAATATCTTAAAAGATACAGGCATTATCTTTAAATGATGCATGTCGTGGGAAAACCAGGCTTAATGCAAGTGCGTAAAGTGTCGCCCAGGATCCGCCTACAGTGGATTTATGTTTAGGAGAGACTTATTGAAACAAAAAATACCATAAACGCGGAAAGTGTCGTCCCGTATCAGCCAATGAGGACTGCACAGGCTGATCCGGGACGACACTTTACGCACTTGCATTAAGCCCGGTTTTCCCATGACACGCCACAAATGTTGTTTGTTCTAGTTCATTGAAATTTATAAGGAATACCACTATTAATGTACACCTGTTTTATATTGTATATAAAATAATATTTTACGGGTGGGTTTGATAATATTATCAGGATCGAAACTTAATTTGATAACTAGCAATGTTATATACCAAGATGGAACTCTATATAAGATTAGTTATAATTAGGGATGGCAAAACTATTTGAATATTCGAATGAATTAAAGCTATTAAAATAGTTAAAACGCCATTAGAATATTTGCACATTTCTATTGCTCTGAAAAACCTGATCATAAAAAGTATTTTTCTTTCAACATTAACAAGTACTAAACCAATATATACCTCAAGTTATACTGTGTTTTTAACAGAAGGGTCCCGTGTCATGTGTCAGACTACGAGATATTGAATACACATGTATACGAGAAGGTGTCAGCGGTCACTCGTCTAGTTGTCAGACAAAGTGAAACCACAATTGGAAATTACACTTTAAAACTGTAACACAATTCTATTACAGAAGTGCAATCACACGTTTAGCAGTCATTATAGCTGAGAAATATTGCTAAAATTTACCAATAAAAGTATGCTTATTGACAGGTACGTGTCCAAGTAGATTAGAAATATGTAGTTTAGGGATTATTGATAATTTCTTTAACAAAATAACCATTAAAACCAGGACGATTATTTATTTTAGTTAATTCTTAATAGCGCGCAATTAATGTACGCAAATGTTTTTGCAATATGTTAATGAAGATGTTACTAAGTAATTGGTGCTAAAACCTTACAAAGTAGTAACAATATGTTTCTAGATCACCAAGCTATCAATAATTAATATGAGAATCTTTGCGAATATTCGAATATTCGATTGAATGAAAATGAGATTATTCGAATACCGACTTTGGTATTCGATGCCATCCCTAGTTATAATGATAAGGCGTAAAAAAAAATATGTTTGTTTTAGGTAACCCGACCTACCCTAAAAAAATGCCTCGACACTACAACATTTTATTGGGTTTGTCAAATTGATTTTTGTTTTATATACCTTTTTCAATAATTAAATGTGTTTTGGATAAATAAGTGTTTTGTTTTGATAGTGTCCACTTATAAACAATGTTTAAGGATATTACTGATATGTTTTGAATATTTATTAAGTTTTAGAATCTTCAAGTTGACCATTTACCAAATTTTTTTTATAAATCCCGACCTACCTACCCTAATTTTTTTGGGCATGTTACCTGAAACAAACATTTTTTTTTTACGCCTAACAGAGTTAAATTGCTTGAATTAATAAGAAATTAAAATGCATGTTTGTCCATTTACATAATCGTGTTCAATCGTTATTCAAATAGTTTATTAATACTATTGTGTTATTCATTTCTATTTCAATACAATATAGATATTCAGCCTATATTGTGCTGATAAAATGGTCCATACGATATATGAAGTATCTAGGCCATTCCATACGATATATGAAGTATCTAGGCCGTTCCATACGATATATGAAGTATCTAGGCTGTTCCATACGATATATGAAGTATCTAGGCCGTTCCATACGATATATGAAGTATCTAGGCCGTTCTTCACGTTATACAGCTTGGTGTAACTGGTTTCTCGTTTAAACTTATGCAAGGCTCAAGATCTTAAATGTGTTTCTAAAACTTTAAATCAATACTAAATTATGGATATATTACAATTAAGAATGGCACTACTTTGTGAACAATCTCAAAAATATTCCTAAATTATAGTCGATTACAGTATATAAACAATGTGACGTCAAACAACACACTGGCCAGAGCTTTTTGCATAAATTGATTAATGTGAGATTTTAACAAATGTGCATAAGGAGGAGGGAATTAACATACAAAGGTCGAGAAAAGCGAACATCTGAAAACAAAAGAAAAAAAACAACAAAAAAACACGACAGCGAAATAATTTTTTTTTTTTGGGGGGGGGGGGGGGTCATTTTGGAAACGGCGTTCCCATAAACCAATGAATGAAAACAATCTGGCCCCGGCATCGTATTATCGCTAAACACTGCTGATTTTTAATAACTTAAATATACAATTCCTATTTATTTTTATATATTATTATGATCATTTGATTTCATTCTCATTGATGTAAATGTAACTAATTGATAAAATAATGGTATACAATTAGGAATAAGTATATGTCTTGGCTTCATAGAATTAGAGATTACATTTTTCCCGCGTAAAAAGCTTTTTACGCACGTGCATTTCCGAAAGACGCCATTTCTTAATCCAGGAATAAAGCGGGGGTATGTTCTTGTATACAATGGTTTCCGGTATCAACAGAACCGAAAGACAAACACCAAGATCTACTGGCGTTGTTGGATGCGGGCTGCGTGTCGGGCTACTATAACAACCGAGACATTTAACAGAGATGTCCCGCCAGAGCTTATCAATGTTTTAGATGTAAGTGTTAACTAAACTGTCAATCCATTGATGATTACATCAAATTTATAGTCTATATACCGTTTATTTATTATTAATGTATTTTAAAATGTAGTTGCGGATGTCAGGTAAATTATACTTATTATTCTATTTGGCAATGTAAGACGCACCAAACCCCTGCTCTTCAACACTCTCCCTGGTTTGCCCAGAGTATAATATTTTAAAAGCAACTATGACTATTGCTGCAACAAGCAATCCGTTTATCATATTTTGCTTTTCGGTTAGTTTTGGTGTGTTTGTACTTTTTTTCACACACAAAATCCTAACAATATTATCACTCATGGTGCGCATCATACACGGTTATAAAATGAATTTTGTAAAATCATTGTTATATCATTGTTTGCATACATACTCATTGAAACATGATTTTTTTTTTATTTAAGATGCGACCTCATTTTAAAGTTATACGTGGAAATAAATCATTGTATTTTATTACTGGGCATTGTAGGATCATAATTTTCACACAATGTTGAAAAATAGCATCTCATTTGTAACATTTATACCTGTGAAGAATGTGATTGTCCCAAAAGTGGGTATGCGCGTGGATGACATATTTTTTTACATATGTTATCGTGAAATAGTTTCGCGACAATTGAAGTAATAATATTTATAGCATATAGACACAGTAATCATCGAAACCATCACCATAAATATCATCATCAGTATCATCATTGTCATCATTATGGTGGCCAGGAATTCAAGTTCATACCCTTAAAAGAATGCCAAAAGTAGATGTTATATACGACTAGATCCATCATGTCACTCTGTCAGCAGTAAATGTATGTTAACAATGTATGATGAAAAACATAGTTACTGTAGTGAAATATTATTATTATTATTATTATTATTATTATTTGGATATAGTTTCAGAAGCATGGCCAATATCCAGATAATGACAGAATAGCGTCTGAACGTTTGTTCAAAGAAGTTAAGGATAAAATATTGCATGATCTGACAAAACCAATTAAATGAACATTCGATGAAATTGTTATAACACATGACAGTGCAGAGGAAGCTGAGCTGCTGGCCTTCAGTGAGCTACGGACACGCCTTTAATGAGTGCGGAGTGATGTTTTGCCGCCTATTCCCCATGCTATTGAAGACGTGGACATTCAACGGGAATGGGCCTTAACATGGAGGAGTCACCGCTACCTTTCGAACCAAGATAACAACTGGGGCATCACTGTATTTGCAACGAATGAGGAATATCGCATACTGTGAAAATGCCAGACCATTTATATTGATGGAACTGTTAAAGCATGTCCTAAACCATATTCGCAGTTTGTTTCCATCCATGGCAATCACATGGGACAAGTGTTTACCCTTGTTATGAGTTTATTGACTGGAAAGACTGTCGGGCACTACAGACAGCTTCTTCAGCACGTTAAGAGGCAGGTTAGGGCAGTGACCGGTCATAGATGGAGTCCACGTATGGTGATTGCCGATTTGGAACATTCAATGAAACTAGCTGTTGAAACGGAGTTTCAGAATGTGCAAATTAAAGGTTGTTATTTCCATTTCACACAGAGCCTCTGGAGAAAGATCCAAGAACTCGGTCTTGCAAGGCAGTACAGAAGAAGCAGATGCCTGAGAAAAGTTTTGCAGAAGTTCATGTCACTAGGCCATCTCCCCGTCCCTCTAGTCCGACAGAACTTCAATCTGCTTAGCGCTGTGAGAAGGACGAGAAGACTCGTCGATTGCCATCCTGCACTGGCAGACTTCATGGCCTACCTCGGGAATACGTACATATATGGCACATTTCCATTCCAATGTGGCACGTTTTCGCCCGTGGAGGAGATTGTCGAACCAACAATATTGCTGACGGTATTCTGGTTATAACCCCATAAATATTTGTATCTTAGTCTTTCAAATGTTTTGTTTACTGCCATTATGCTTAATAACAATGGTTTAATGACGCAAATGTAAAACACCCTTCTATGGTTAAACTTCACTTTTAAAGCATAATTAAAATGTTTTTGGAATTAATAGAAATCAAATTAATAATCTATAAATTCTTATTATTTAAAGGCTTCCATAGACGATGGAATGCAGCCATCGGAGTAAAACACCCATCACTATAGGTTTTCATTAGCAAGCTAAAAGACGAACATAGACTTGAGCGGCGAAAAATCCCCCGCCCACAGCAAGGCCATCTCAGGACCAACCGGAAGTTGAAGTGGAGGCTCCTAGAAAGAATAGATACTCTTCGTGAACAATACAACACCGGAGCCCGAAGCCTCAACGAGTATTGGGCCGCTATTTCGCACATAGTGAAAGACTATCAGTGAACTGGTCATTTACTGAGTTCGATTAGGAACAAAAATTTTAGTTTGATGTTGAAACATGACCTAGTCAGTCTTCATCACATGAAACGTGATACGAACTTGTCTTGTTGCCGTGAAATAGTTAAACATTTTAAGTGTGTCCTAAATTTCTTCTGCAACCTATGGCTTATACAAACAGTTTTCAGATAGATATGTTTCTGTAAGAGCTTTAGTTTAACAACAATTATGGTATTCTTTTGATACGCTTCTGGGTTCAATCTGATGATGTATAAGGTATCTATGCATTAATTGTAATTGTGTATATTTTATTCCTGAACAGTTAATCACCAGATTGTAACTTGCTGGGTAATAATATGTTAAAAGGTTGACGGATTATTTTCAAACGTAACAGTTGTTAGACAGCACCATCATTTTAGGTAACTACATGTAAAATCCTCTATTTAAATTGCTATATGTACATTTGTGTCGCTGCACAGGGTAACGGTACTTTCATTTACGGTATACATCTGTGTCTTAGAAGATAATTAATCTTAAATACTAGTAATTGTTTGTATCATTTTACATTTTACTCAAAATATGAGAGCATAAACAAATAGTTGCCTTACGTTTGGTGTTAGTTATTTATATGCTCATTTTCCAGCCATGTCACACATGCGCACATGTGAAAGGTAGAAGAAATTGTTATTTCAATGCCAAATGAAATAAAAATGTATCTGAGTGTTGTGCCTAAACCCAATCATTTAAATTTAGATACTTTAAAACGCAAAACGGACAATAACCGTTAAAAGTCCTAAGCCGAATTTTAGCAGAACATATATCAAAGTATATACAACAACGAATATATAGCAAGATGTGGAAGAATGAATCAATAGTGTTGAGCGACCTACATGGCATATATTGTGAAACAAATTTATAACGTAAATCACGATTCAACCTTCAATTACATTGTTATTCGCTACACATAATAATGCAATGTAATTTTGGAATTTGATCATCAGTCATTGTCTGACTAATTTTTTACTGAAATTTATAATGACGTGCGAGATGACTGATAATATATACATTGTACTTAGTTTTTAATTACATTGAATTAAATGCATGTATTAATATAACGGTATTCAAAACAAGGAATACAATTTGACCGATATCCGATTTTTGTGAGGTGACCAGAAACAGACTTATCATTTCCTTCCCTAAGTAAAACATTCAAATTAATATACGTATATGATTTAGCAAATGTCCGTTTTGGCATAAATTCATACTGTGATAAATTGCATTTTTTTGTTTTATGTTATCTTATAAAAGCCAATACATTGTTGTTATTGCGCTCATTTTGAATCTTTTTATGTCTATAGGTAACTGTGTTCTCTACCCCTATTAAATTAAGGCTTTAACATCACAGTTTGTAGATAAAAAGCGTAACTTAAACAATGCATTTTAATGTTTGAAGATGGTTTAGGCGTTTTTAGCAAAAACACATATTTACGATTTTCACACACTACAACACCAAAAACAGTGAAATGAATTTTGTAATAACACAACAAATGCGAGATTATACATATATATTTTTATGCTCATAAACACTGTCAATTGCATAAAAAAAATAATTTAAGTTTGCCCGAACACTTCATTTTGAATAATAAAACAGGTGATTTATAAACATAATTGTGGATGATTTATCTGACATTAAGAATAACCGGCCTTTGGAAAATCGGGCCTTCGAACCTTCGTAACATCAGGGCTTCGGAATATCGAGCTTTTTTACTTTCGGAATATCGGGCCTTCGGACTTTCGGAATATCGGGCATTCGGAATAGCAGGCCTTCAGACTTTCGGAATATCTGGCCTTCAGAATATCCGGACTTCGGACTTTGGCAATATCAGGCCTTCGGAATATCAGGACTTCGGAATATTGGGCCTTCGGACTTTCGGAATATTGGGCCTTCGGACCTTCGGAATATCGGGCCTTCGGACTTTCGCAATATCGGGGTTTCAGAATATCGGGGCTTCGGAATATCGGGCCTTCGGACTTTTGGAATATCAGGCCTTCGGACCTTCTAATATCGGGCCTTCGGACCTTCTAATATCGGGCCTTCGGAATAAAGGGCCTTCGGAATAAAGGGCCTTCGGACATTCGGAATATGGGGCCTTCGGAATATCGGACGTTCGAAATATCAGGCGGTCACGGGATAAAGATATGCTCCGGACAAAGTGTTCAGGATTGATTTCTTAAATTTGACCTTTGACCTTGAATTTCGACCTTGACCTTGGACCTAGGGACTTGGTTCTTGCGCGCCACACTCCATCTCACTATGCTTGTCACTTCTGCCAAGTTATTTGAAAATCCATCCATGCTTGACAAAGATATGCTTCGGACAATGCAGTAAGGATTGATTTCTTATATTTGACCTTTGACCTTGAATTGTGACCTTGGACCTAGGGACCTGGTTCTTGCGCGCCACACTCTGTCTCATTATGCTTATCACTTCTGCCAAGATATTTGAAAATCCATCCATGCTGGACAAAGTTATGCTCTGGACAAAGTGTTAAGGATTGAATTCATATAATTGACCTTTGACCTTGAATTATGACACTGACCTTGGACGTAGGGACTTGGTTCATGCGCTACACTCCGTCTCATCATGCTTATCAAATCAAATCAAGTTATGCGCCGGACAAAGATCTCCCGCCGCCCGCCCGCCCACCCTCTGCTCCCTGGCAGCCATGTTTTGTTTAAACAAATCCTAATAAATAGAAGGAATTAGGTACATGATCACCTAAGGAACAATACTGTGAAGTTATTTCCAAATCCAACCAGTGGTTTCTGACAAGAAGATTTTAAAGTTTTGAATATAGCCATGTCAAGAAAAAGGCCCCGTCTCCTGGCAGCCCTGTTTTTTAACAAATCAAAATAATTTGAATTATTTTAGTAGAGGACCATCAAAGGAACATTTCTGTGAACTTATTTTGATATCAAACCAGTTGTTACTGACAAGAAGATAAGTTTTCAATATAGCCATGTAAGGAAAAAAGCCAATTAGTGAACTCATATGAGGTCTGTACGATGGACACACACAAACAGTGTAAGTATCGTTCCATATGAATGAAAAATGAAGTCTTAATCTAGGTCACACACAAAGTGGAAAAACAAACACAATTTACTAACAACCAAGATTCATTAATTCTGGCCACTTCTTTGAGAACATGTGGTACTAAAACAATTGTGTTGATAAATATAGTATTCAAGGACATGCATTGTGAATTAACTAGATGTGTAAAAGACACAGATGCCCCAACGACACATGTTTGAACACAGACAAAGGGCGTGTTGCCAACACCAATTTTTGCTTTCACAAATTGTTTTCATGTATATTCTTTAGTGAAAAAAAAGACAAACGGCCATAATTTGGCTAAAATTGGGTCACAGCCATAAGTCTTTTTACGATCACCTATACATTAAGTTTTTTCAGCTGTGAAAGTTTGAGTGAAATCCCCAAGCAGTTAAAGAGGAGTTCAGTCCACAAAATTTCGGAAAGTATATGCCAAAGTGGAAAAAAATAATAAGGGCCATAATTCTGCCAAACTTGGTTGCAGCCAAAATTCCTTCCCTTATGATAACCTACACGTTAATTTTTTTTCAGCTGTGAAAGTTCAAAAAAAATCTGCCAAACAGTTAAAGCGGAGTATATATTCTATAGTGGAAAAACACACATGCCCCCAGTTGGTGCTAGATAGCCCATTTCTTAGTCCAAATTAGGTTAAGATCAAGATCAAAGTGAGGTTGGGTGATATGGGTTGATTGGAAACGCTCATAATTAACATCTGTGTAAATATCCAAGTGTTGTATTAAGCGGTGTTGGTGCTAGACAAACGGGTAAAATCTAGTTAACTAGGAAATGGCACTTTTGAATTATTATACATCCAAATTAGGTCAAGGTCAAAGTGAGATTTAAGGTCGCAGTGGCGTAGTGGATATGGTGTCCGCCTAGCGATCGGGAGATCCTGGGTTTGATCCCCACTCTGGGAGCATTCTCAAGATATCCCCCAAAGAAACCAAGTACTGGTTCTACCAAGGAAACGGACTCAAGAATCTCTATAAGCCTTAGGCTTTCGATGCAATCGAGCTAAAATAAATAGGTTTAAACTAAAGTGAGATTTGATGATACTGGTGGGTTGGGAATGGTCATAAGCAACAACTGTGTAAGTATCCAAGTTTTGTAGCAAGCGGTGTTGATGCTAGATGAAACAGTAAAATCTAGTTAACCAAGAAACAGCCCATTTGAATTATTTTAAGTGCAAATTAGGTCAAGGACAAGGTCAAAGTGAGGTTGGGTGATATGGGTGGATAGGGAATGGTCAAAAGCAACAACTGTGTAAGTATCCAAGTGTTGTAGTAAGCGGTGTTGGTGCTACACAAAACGGAAAAATCTACTTAACCTTGTCACGGACAGATGGAAGGACAGATGGAAGGACGGACGGACAGGGCAATCATAGTGATGCCTCCAATAAGATGCCGGGGCATAAAAATGATAAAGGGCCAAAATTCTGACAAAATTGGTCGCATAAAAAATTCCTTCCTTTACGGTCACCTACCATAAAAGCTCTATGTTTTAGGACACTGTAAATTCTCAGACACCCTCTTTTTTAGCCAAAATAATAAATTTGTGTCACTATATATTTTCGGACATCCTGATTTTAACCCATAATTAATGAATCTAAATTTTCGGACATTTTATATGACAGTGGTATTTTAGCAGAATTCTAACCTGTTTGCATTAATCTGGTGACACGTCGCACATGTGTTTTTACAACCGGCAGAAAAATAAGTGCAGGCGGTGAACCGTTACATAAACGTTATTGGGTAAAGAGCCATGTGCCATAAATAATGGGTTTACCCGATCATGTATACCGGTAGTGATATTGTATATTAAATATGCCAATTACTATTAGTGCCAATTATCAATTCAGGTATCTACGGTACTATGCTCCTACTCAAAACGATAAGTGTAACAAACAGGCTCCAGTTTTATCGCACCCTATCACAAGTTGCACAAATGTTTTGAAGGTGTTAAAGACAATCGTTAAAGTTTTTGGTTAAAGAACAAACAACAAAATCATAATTTGCATCTTTTATTGCATTAATTACAGGTAAATAATATATGAGATGGTAGTCTTTGAACTCAGTCGACAAAATGCAGTCTTGGCATAATTTTCTGTAAAACTAAATCATACGTATATGATATGATTTAAAATTCATTGCAAACATTGCTAACAAGAGCTGTCAGCGCTTGACTATTCAAAGTATTTCAGTTGGTACATATTTTGGGTAGTGGAAGGGGCATACATTTGTTAAAATACGAAACTTTTAAGTGAAGCCTTGTATAGTTTATACAATTTTGGAACAAAAACTTTAACAACAAAGTCTATGTAAAAAGTGGGCTAACTCTGTCAAAATACAAAACAGAGTTATGAGTAATGTTGCCCCTGATACTAGAGTTGATGACAAAGGTTAGTTCCAAGTTTCAAGTGAACAACTTATCTAGTTTTGAAGTTACACAACTTTTGAATATAAACTTGAACCAGAAAATCTATGTGAAAAAGGGGCATAACTCTGTCAAAATACAAAACAGAGTTATGGGTAATGTTGACCCTGATACTAGAGTTGATGACAAAGGTTAGTTCCAAGTTTCAAGTGAATAACTTATGTAGTTTTGAAGTAACCAAACTTTTGAATATAAACTTCAAACAGAAAATCTATGTGAAAAGAGGGCATAACTTATGTAGTTTTTAAGTTACAAAACTTTTGAATATAAACTTTAACCAGAAAATCTAGTTGAAAAAGGGGCATAACTCTGTCAAAATACAAAACAGAGTTATGGAGAATGTTCACCCTGATACTGAAGTTGATGACAAAGGTATATTCCAAGTTTCAAGTGAATAGCTTTTGTAGTATTGAAGTTACAAAACTTTTGAATATGAACTTGAACCAGAAAATCTTTGTGAAAAAGGGGCATAACTCTGTCAAAATACAAAACAGTGTTATAGGGAATGTTGCCCTTGATCCTGGAGTTGATGACAAAGGTTAGTTCCAAGTTTCAAGTGAATAACTTATGTAATCTTGAAGTTACAAAACTTTTGAATATAAACTTTAAACAGAAAATCTAAGTGAAAAGGGGGCATAACTCTGTCAAAATACAAAATAGAGTTATGTGTAATGTTGCCCCTGATACTAGAGTTGATGATAAAGGTTAGTTCCAAGTTTCAAGTGAATAACTTATGTAGTTTTTAAAGTTACAAATCTTTTGAATATAAACTTTAACCAGAAAATCTAATTGAAAAAGGGGCATAACTCTGTCAAAATACAAAACAGAGTTATGGGAAATGTTGCCCCTGACACTGGAGTTGATGACAAACGTATATTCCAAGTTTCAAGTGAATAATTTATGTAGTTTTGAAGCTACAAGACTTTTGAATAAAAACTTTAACCAAATTCAGACATGGACGCGGACACCGACGCCGGGGGTAGTTGGATAGCTCACCTATTCTTCTAATAGTCGAGCTAAAAATTAATAAGGCCTAAAATAAAATATTGTTTGTTTCCCCTCCAGCCACCGACCCAGCAAAATCGCCGCGACCCAAACAATTTTATAGACCAAAGAAAACAATTTTATTTTATTTTATTTGTGTGTACAAATCTTACTTTCAAAAGACGCTTATAAAATGACTTTAAACGGACAGTTCTCGGTAACGCGTAATTCAGCGTTTTTTATGCATGCTTTTACGTAAAAGGACGCCATAACATTCAGTGTCAGATTCTAGAGCGCAACCATTTCTGCTCGCATACGCATGTTTTTCTTTAAGACAGAACGCCCACCGGCAATGAACAAACTCGCCTTTATGCACCATTGTCCATTATTGATAAAATCTTGACGCAGGAGGAGTCAGCTTAACAAGAGCCAAACAGTCAGCCAATGAGAACGCATAACATTTCCAATATGCCAATGAGCGTCGTCGATGAAAAGTTTATCACGCCCTCATTATAATTTTAATTGGTAAAGGTGCAAGTCATTTGTAACACATTTGCATCAGGAATGTGTTTTGTTATAGATATGCGTGTTTTTAACAGCCGCGTTTGTAATAAATTACTACAAATTAAAATAGTGAATAAATAAATAATTATAAATAAATAATTTTGGTGAATTTTGGTGAAAGGAACCGTTTACTAAGAATATGAATTACGACGTCATTAATAATTTAACTCGACAAACTGATCGCGACAAACGTCTTATTTTGTTAAAAAAAAGAAAATTACGAGATCTAGTAATAATTAACGAAGTGTCATTCAAACTCATTAAAATAGTAAATAAATAAATATTTATAAATAAATATAGTAATTCCGGTGAATTTTGGTGATAGGAACCGTTTACTAGGAATATGAATTACAATGTTATTAATGATTTAACTCGACAAAATGATCGCGTCAAACGTCTTATTTTGTTTAAAAAAATATAATTACAGTAGATCACCGTTATTGCGAACACCGTTAATCCGAATTCCTTATTATTTCAAAGTTTTTGTTCTGTCACGATTTTTTCCTTTTTATTTAATTAGAATTTTGATGTTTAATTAGAACTGTTTTTTCGATTTATCGCTATTTCAAACCCATTAATCCGGTCCCAACACCTGTTTTTCAGTGCATTTATCAATTGTTAATTCGAAGTGTTAATAACAGAGATGGAGATAATTTTAACACCTTTACCTTAAACGTATCGGCAGTGACAGCATTTTGCTCTCTGCTTGATTTTCACACCTTTCCGGAGTTAATAATCGATTAAACCAAGCTGTTGTGTTTGTATAATTAAAGCGTGGCAAGCTTTTGCTTTAACAAGACTGAATTGCAAACACGGATGTCAAAACGTTTGAGCAATTATTAGGTTTCTGTATTTAAGTTAGACTTGCATTTGTCAGATCATCAGTTCGTATTTACTTGCGCTAAAATTCACAATGTCAGAAGCAGTAATAAATACAGAAAACAACAATCCCATTGCCCAAGCAATCTGGAGAAGGGCCTGGTAACCAACCCGGGAGGATATCCGGATTGGCAGCAGATAGAAATGTATAATTCGAATAATCGTTATTTCGAAATATTTTCTCCAGTCCAGACGACTTCAAAATAACGAGTTTTGACTGTTCTAGATCTATTAATAATTAACGAAAGTGTTATTCAAACTCATCACTGCACGCGGATTAGAATTATGCACAAACTTTGGCTGAGGCAACATTTGAATGAAAGGTAGCGGAACTAAGGTCCTTGTCAAAAATGAAAGTAAATAAACTTTAGCGCCTTTTCTTTTTCTTTTAATTTATCAAAAATGTTGTGTTGCTTTCTTTTTATTAATGATGAGTCCTATTTGTTGTTACTTCCATAGAATGCCAATTCATTTATGCTCTAACATTCGCGTTGTTCAGATACAGTATTACAGATTGATGCTTTTAAACACTATCTAAACACTACTGTGTAACACGCTTTTCAGCTACAAACTGCCAGCTGCAGTTTGACAGTCACCGTTGCTATGGCTGTTGCTAACAGCGTTCTGTCCTGGATGCCCCGCAAATTGCTACGTCACGCTATTACTCCTTAGCTTTAACAGGTTTTTATTATTAACACTCTTGTTTTTAACGTATGTTATTGTTTGTTCAATTTGGATAAATTATTGTAAGGTAATTAGAACATAGTATTACGTAACTAAGCAGAACTTTATTAACCTATTACAACGAAAATATTAAGAATTTATAAGATAACGTAACATTTCGAACATAAGGAAAACATGAATGAAAATGACTTATTTTGTATCAAAATAAAATATTTTTCCTACCTACCGACCCACCCTTTATAATATTTTATTTTTGGCCTAATACTATACGGCGTGGTATTAAACAAGCACGCGCAATCATTAATCGATACTATCCGTTTATATTTAACAAAAAACGTTATACACCGGACAAATCCGAACGTAACTGCAGTATAGTCATAGTGTCAATAAATTTTCGGACACCTGTATTTTGGGAATATTTTTGTGTATCCAAATTTTTGGACACGAACATTTTTTATTATTTTTAAGTGTCCGAAAACATAGAGCTTTTACAGTACATGTTAAGGTTCTTTAGCTGTGAAAGTTTGAGCGAAATAAGCCAAGCAGTTTAAGAGGAGTCCACCAAATTTTCGGGACGTACATACCAGGAGAAGGACAATTGCAATGCTTAATGCCTCCCATTTCTGGTCCAATCTAGCCAATTATCAAACTTGTAGATCTTACAGTCATACAAAAACTGTACAAAATATGATGAAAAATTGACATGTACAGTTAATCTGTATGTTGTGCATGCTCAGGAGTACATGTGTGATGTTCCACTCAGAAATGGTTTGTCTAACCAGTAAAGGAGACCTGTGACTGACTGAAAATATGGGACATGTATACGGACTGAGTTATGTAAATAAGCATGGTATAACATTTGTCTTTATTATGTTGGTGTTTTTTAAACTTTAACACCAAATGTTTTACTTGTTTACATTGTTGCCGATGATGTCATGTGATAATGACGTCGTTTCCTTGAAATTGTTTATTGTATTCCTGAGGAAGGTCTTTGACCCAAACGTTGAGTGAAATTAAAATGAAACAAATGAAGTTGTTTCTCTGTTTCTTACAAATGTATTCTGAAAATATGGGCCTGTTTCAGCAGGAACATTGTGAACCACAGTGGTGAACTTACTTTTGTATGTCTCCTTACTGAATACTTTCTCTTCATCTAAAAACTCAAAGAGAGGTTTTCTTGAATCCCTGGAATCATCCACGCACTGCCTTGCATCAGTAACAAATCCTGCAATGTTATAGAGAAACATTTAAATATGTGTTTGTACTCAAAATAAAGAACAATCATATAGATATACGCCTGCTAATTTATTTTAAAATTATTTCAAACAGAATGGGTATTGTGAGCATTAATAATTTAATTATATAATTTAATAAAATCATACTAAACAAGGCTTCGCACAGGATGTGAGGTATGCCCCCGAAGCATATGCTGTCAGAGGAACGCAACACAATTTAAGTTACATGTTGGCAAAAATGATGCTTACTACAAAAAGAGTTACGGTCCTTCTCTGTACTTCCTCTCAACATCCTCTATCATTATATGAAGTTTTATTTGAATCACTTCAATACTAATGCAGTAATGCTTCACATAAGGAAATAAAACAAAGCATCACCTTAGAGCAAGAACTGATTAAGTGCGAATTTTCACATTTTCACTTTTTTGCAGAAAATGGTCCACAATGACGTTCACATGTCTAGAAAAAGTATTAAAAATAATATCTTCCATAAAAGAGATTTTTGGTATTGAAAACCAAAACTAAATATCTGCAGTGATATAAATGTTCGGTAGAAATAGTCAATAATGGCACTTATTGGCTTTTTACCCCAACATATTTATGTACATTCTAAAAATAAATTGGTGCAAAAAGTAAATATTGGCAGATATTTACTTATTGCTCCAAAACATTTTCATATATTTTTAGATGTTTGAGTGTAACATGTCTAAACGAAGCTCATTATGACATAATATATAACATCATCATGATGTAAAACTATCTATTTTTTTAACTGAAACACGCAGACAATTCTTGGAACTCAAGATCCACTTGAAGATCTTGGTTATTCATATTTTGGGCAGTTTGGTTTAGATTTGAGATATCCAAGTCAGTGTCACAATATACTAATTTTAAATAACATTGTCAATAAATAAGGCTATAAGTTTTGTTTTGTTTTTATAAATTCCATTTATGTATTTTATAATTGTGGAAAAAGTATTTTATATAAAATAGTTCCTTATGAATTCCACACTTATCAGTAACAGGGACTGTTGTGTGTCTTTTTCTTATTCTCATTTAATCTATATGTAAATATTTTGGATGTTAACAGTGGCTGACATTGTTTGTTTGGTACTGTGCATCTAATCAAACAATTCAATTTAGGCAACGTTTCACGGTTCGGGAAATGCTGACATTCATGTTCTTGCAATCTCTTGGTAGGTAAAAATGATATACGCCACTTCACACCAAGGAAATTCAAAATTCCAGTCAAATGGCAGAAGCAATTCAATTGCTGCAATTATTGCGTCAATGATAACCCCTATTCACACATGGTCAGGATACATTAGACCAGATTCTTGAAAGGTGGGGATGAACTTTATAATCCACAAAATCATACCGCTCATTATTATTTTATGTAAGAAGATTCTAAACAGGAGTGTGATGACGTTTAGACTGTTGGCGGAAGCCAACGGTCTTTTGAGAGGGTAATTTCCAAAACAGGTATCGCGGAAAACTACTTCATTACTTTGCAGGCTATTAGTCAGTAAATCAAAACCAGAAAGGGTCATTCTTCAAAACAGCAAAATTTTACACCCGTTTTCTTACATTTTAATTATTCAAAGATAATGTATGGCATATGTATTATAATGTGTATATCATGTGATTTATTACAATTAAGTTTGTAAAAAGGTCAATTTATAACAAAATTTTAAGGGCAATTACTCCGTAAATATTGAAGAAAGAGTTGTGGTCTTTGTGCTCTGCACTTCCTCTTGTTGTCCTCAATGATTTAATGAAGTTTCATCGGAATCCCTGATTACTAATGGAGACATGCTCCGCACAAGAATATTAATGCTTCACATAAGTAAATAAAACAAAGGGCAATAACTCCATAAATATCAAAGAAAGAGTTGTGGTTCTTGTACTCTTCACTTTCTTTCATTGTCCTCTAACATTATATGAAGTTTCATTTGAATCCCTTCAATACTAATTGAAATATGCTCCACACAAGAAAATTAAACAAAGCGCAATAACTCTGTAAATACTGAAGAAAGAGTTATGGTCCTTGTGCTCTACACTTCCTCTCATTGTCCTCTATCATTATATGAAGTTTCATTTGAATCCCTTCAATATTAATGGAGTTATGCTCTGCACAAGAAAATTAATGCTTCACATAAGGAAATAAAACAATGTGCAATAACTCCATAATTATTTTAGATTGAGTTGTGGTCCTTGTGCTCTTCACTTCCTCTCATTGTCCTCTATCATTAAATGAAGTTTCATTTGAATTCCTTCAATACTAATGGAGTTAAGCTCCGAACAAGAAAATTAATGCTTCACATAATTAAATAAAACATAGGGCAATAACTCTGTAATTATTGAAGAATTTTAATTTAACAATTAACAAGGCTATCAGTAAAACTTATGGATGTTCCCCAATCATGTACTTTTTTTAATGCAAATGACGTAAAAAAAGGAAAATGTTTTCAAATTGTCTAATACTTGACTACCTCCTTTCAATTAATTCAAGAGCTGTTTGTAAAACAGTTATGCTCCCTCTGGGTTAAAAGCAATCTTTAAAATATCAACTTTGGTGAAGATCGGATGAAAACTGTTGTGGCATACTGAGTGGAAACTGCTTAAAAGGCCATTTTATATAAATCAAGGGCCATAACTCTGATTTGGTTGATCATCAAACTTGGCTAAGATATTACGCCTTTAAACATTTTCATCAAGTTTGTTGAGGATCTGATGAAAATCATGGGGACTAAGAGAGCAGAAGAGACTAAAAAGGCCAATTTAGATAATTTAAGGGCCTTAACTGGATAGTTCTAGGGCTTTTTGGTTGTTTATCGAACTTGACCGAGATATTATGCCCACAAAGATTTTCATTAAGTTTGGTGAAGATCGGATACAAACTGTTGGACTTGGTGCATGGAAATGGCCGAAAAGGCCAACTTTAGATAATTCATTGGGACATAACTGAAAAACTCCTTGGGCAATTTAGCTGATTATCGAACTTGGCCAAGATATCATGCCCACAAACACTCTCATGAAGTTTGGTGAAGATCAGATGAAAACTGTTGGAATTAGAGGCCTTTTTGAGATTATTCAAGTGCAATAACTCTGCAGTCCCTGTGGCAATTTGGCTGATCATGCCTACAAACACTTTCATGAAGTTTGGTGAAGATTGGATGAAAACTTTTGGACTTAGAGAGTGGAAACAAATGCGGTTACTGACCAGTCTCGATATAAGGTATCTATGTATAAAGTTTCATGGACATATCTCAATTCATTCTCAAGTTATTGAAGGGAAACCGTTTTTTTTATTTTTAGTAACAGTGACAGTGACCTTGACCACACCCACCCCATATGCAATCCCAAGCGAGGTCTCGATATAAGGTATCTATGTATTAAGTTTTATTAAAATATCCCAATGCGTTCTCAATTTATTGAGCGGAAACCGTTTTTCTATTTTTAGTAACAGTGACCTTGACCCCACTCACCCCATATGCATTTCCAAGTGAGGTCGCTATAAGGTATCTATGTATCTATGTATGAAGTTTCATTACAATAGCTCAATTCGTTCTTGAGTTAGAGAGCGGAACCAAAAAGTTGATACTGCCACTACGCCGCCTGCCCAACGACATACCACATCTAATAACAGAAATTTTTCTTCAAAAAATTTAGATTACAAATATCAATGAACAATTACTTTGTATTTATATGTGAACTTGTTCAGAATATACAAGTAAATGCAAAACAACAGCTGTCTCAGGACAGTGCGCTCGACTATTAACCGCTTTGTCGGTTTATTTATCCCTACAAAAAAGGGGCATAATTCTCATAAAATGCTGGTCACAGTTATGGGCCTTGGCCAGTGAACTTACATAATTACCCCAAAGACATGTGTGAAGTTTCAATTAAATATCTGTAGTATGTGTGAAGTTTCAATTGAATATCTGTAGTAGATATAGAGATATGAAGTTGTTGCACACAAACTTTAACCTGAATTTTTAAGTACAAAAAGGCATAATTCTGCTAAATTGCAGGTCAGAGTTATAGGCCTTGGTCAATGAGCTCACATAATGACCCTGAAGACATGTACACAGTTTCAATAGAATATCTGTAGTAGTTGCTGAGATATGTAATTGTTGCATGCAAACCGTGACATGAATTTTCTCTTACACACAAACCTTAACCTGACTTTGCTAAGTACAAAAAGGGGCATAATTCTGCTAAAATGCTGGTCACATTTATGGGTCTTGGCCAGTGACCTTATATAATGACCCTGAAAGCATATGTGAAGTTTCAATTGAATATCTATAGTAGATATAGAGATATGGAATTGTTGCACATAAACTTTAACCCGATTTTCTACGTACAAAAAGTTGCATAATTCTGCTAAGTTGCAGGTCACAAAATGACCCCAAAGACATGTGCAAAGTTTCAATTGAATATCTGCAGTAGTTACAGAGATATGGACTTGTTGCATGCAAACCTTAACCACAGCATTACGCCGATGCTGACGAACGGGTGAGTAGTATAGCTCTAACTATTCGGTGAATAGTCGATCTAACAAATGAACGGCATGGATATTAAACACAAATGTACACCCTCAATTATCAGTGTTCAACATTTTCAAAAACAACATGTATTATGTAAATGACCTTTTTAAAATTAGTATACATGATGGCCCAAAGCGCTCACCTGAGAACTGGTACAGATGAAGACCATACAGTTGTGACAGGTTTGAAAATTAAGGTATCTGAACAATACGCAAAGGGGGATAGGATCGGTTTAAAACATCAGTTAGTGCAATGGGCTAACTAAAGTACGAATTGGGTGGTGGATTTGCAGTGTTTTTGCTTATGGTTCACAAATCATTTTTCTTGATATTTTTACATGGCCCTTTTTCAGTACGTGAGTGACAATTCTAGAAAATGCATGAACAGTAGATTTTAAAGTCTTTTTAGGACAGTTTTGGAGAACTAGTTGCAATGCGATAATTGAGATGGCTGTTTATATTCATCGTGACCTGTAATATTATGATCATAGACAACTGTGCAAGATTGATGAAGACTGGATGACAAGAGGGCCACGATGGCCCTAGGTCGCTCACCTGAGTTTAAGGCATCATAATGGCTTATAACAAAGCTTAGATGGCCCAAAAGCATCACATATCTCATATTAAATCTTAAACTTTCTACTTGTAACTTTTTAGTTAAGATAAGGATCATGCAAACAGTTTGTAAACAACTCTCTTGCACATAGCATGTGTGATTTTTGTATATGTTTTCTCATTTAATGATTGTATTTGTATATATCAAGTTATCTGCTCATGCAAATGAGTATGTCAATGGCTAGACATTAATGAAATTAATGTCCACGAAAACATTACCAATTTAATTAGAACATAAGTTTTATATTATTATCATTTAAAATATATACCGTAACATCTCCGTCATAAGTCGAGATTTTAAGCCTCTAAAAGCATGTTTATAGCTTGTGAGGCAGTTCACCAAAAAAAATCGTAGCATATTACATTGAAATATTTATCAAAAGCATTTGAATTCGTACCTGCATATTGGCTAATGCACACATTATAATCCATCTATAATCATCAGTTTTTTTTTTCTACTAATTGCAGACCATTAAGAGAAATTGCAAAACTGTTTCATTATTAAATAAGATGCTAACTGTGAATAAAACTATAAACTATTTACTCTAAGATGCACTAAAAATTAATACACCTTCAGCCAAAACCCATGACAGTACCGTATATACCCATTTATTATGAAATACACTGACCAATATTCAGATGGTATTTAATGACAATTATAAATCGACTTAAGGGATGGTTATAATAAGAAATACGTTTCTGGAATGATGACATGTATAGACCCCCTACCCCCCCCCCTCATAAAAAACTCAACGGATTTTTTGCATGATTTAGAAAAATGACCCTTGGAAACTTGAATAAATGGAATTTCGGGCATATGCCGGAAAACTTTTACCCATGCAAATATGAAACCTCTGGGCCTTGCTGTTTCAGAGGAGATTTTTAAAGTCATTTTGCTATTCAAGTCTACATAAACCATGTGACCCCTGGGGTGTGGCCAGTTTTCACCCCAGGGGCATCATTCGAACAATCTTTGTAGAGGGCCACTATACAATGTTACCTACCAAATATGAATCCTCTAGGCCTTGCGGTTTCAGAGAAGATTTTTAAAGTCATTTTGCTATTTAAGTCTATATAAACCATGTGAGCCGCGGGGTGTGGCCAGTTTTGACCCCAGGGGCATAATTTGAACAATCTTTGTAGAGGACCACTATACAATGTTACATACAAATATGAAACCTCTGGGCCTTGAGTTTTCAGAGGAGAAGATTTTTAAAGTCATTTTGCTATTCAAGTCTCTATAAACCATGTGACCCCTGGGGTGTGGCCAGTTTTCACCCCAGGGGCATCATTTGAACAATCTTTGTAGAGGACCACTATACAATGTTACCTACCAAATATGAATCCTCTAGGCCTTGCGGTTTCAGAGAAGAAGATTTTTAAAGTCATTTTGCTATTTAAGTCTATGTAAACCATGTGAGCCGCGGGGTGTGGCCAGTTTTGACCCCAGGGGCATCATTTGAACAATCTTTGTAGAGGACCACTATACAATATGACATACAAATATGAAACCTCTGGGCCTTGCGTTTTCAGAGGAGAAGATTTTTAAAGTCATTTTGCTATTTAAGTCTATATAAACCATGTGAGCCGCGGTGTGTGGCCAGTTTTGACCCCAGGGGCATCATTAAACAATCTTTGTAGAGGACCACTATACAATGTTACATACCAAATATGAAACCTCTAGGCCTTACAGTTTGAGAGAAGATTTTTAAAGTCATTTTGCTATAAAAGTCTATATCAACCATGTGACCCCCTGGGCGTGGCCAGTTTTGACCCCAGGGGTATCATTTGAATAATCTTTGTTGAGGACCACTATACAATGTTGCATACCAAATAATGAAACCTCTAGGCCTTGCAGTTTCAGAGAAGAAGATTTTTAAAGTCATTTTGCTATACAAATCTATATAAACCATTTGACCCCCGGGGCGTGGCCAGTTTTGACCCCATGGCCATCATTTGAACAATCTTTGTAGAGGACCATTATACAATGTTACATACCGAATATGAATCCTCTAGGCCTTGCAGTTTCAGAGAAGAAGATTTTTAAGTCATTTTGCTATTCAAGTCTCTATAAACCATGTGACCCCGGATTGTGGCCAGTTTTGACCCCAGGTGCATCATTTGAACAATCTTTGTAAAGGACCACTATACAATGTTACATACCAAATATGAAACCTCTAGGCCTTCCAGTTTCAGAGAAGAAGATTTTTAAAGTCATTTTGCTATACAGGTCTATATAAACTATGTAACCCCCGGGGCGTGGCCAGTTTTGACCCCAGGGGCATCATTTGAACAATCTTTGAAGACAACCACTATACAATGTTACATACCAAATATGAAACCTCTAGGCCTTGCAGTTTCAGAGAAGAAGATTTTTAAAGTCATTTTGCTATACAAATCTATATAAACCATGTGACCCCCAGGGCGTGACCAGTTTTGACCCCAGGGGCATCATTTGAACAATCTTTGTAGAGGACCACTAGAGGATGTCACATATCAAATATGAAAGCTCCAAGCCTTGCGGTTTCAGAGAAGAAGATTTTTAAAAGTTTTCAGTTTTGAAATCTATTTTTAGCTCTGGTGACCTACATCTACAGCGGACCGAAACGATTTGCACAACTTTGAAAGAGGGTCACCCAAGAATCATTCCTGTGAAGTTTTGTGAAAATCTGCCAAGCGGTTTAGGAGGAAATGTCTATTAAATGAAATATTGACGCACGACGGACAAAAGGCGATCATAAAAGCTCACCATGAGCACGTTGTGCTCAGGTGAGCTAAAAAATGAAGTCTCTATCCTGAACCATTTCAATTTTTGCATTTTTTTTACAATCAAAGGGCAACAACTCCGGTGTTTCTGTTCTGATCTTGCCAATAACTCTAGAGTTTGAAACACGATCGGGCTAATTTTTGGCGTCTGCTGAGATCTGATGGTCATACACAAACTGTGAAAGTTTGGTTAAGATTGGATAGGAAATAACGTCTATATGTTGAAAAAAGGCATTTTGCAATTTTTTGCATAAAAAAGGGGCAATAACTCTAGTGTTACTGGTGGGATCTGGCCCAATAGCAATCCCGTCCGTGATTTTATGATCACACACAAAATGTGCAAGTTTGGCTAAGATCGGATAAAACGTGAAGTCTCCAGCGTGAGAACGAAACAAATTGTTGATGGCACACGGGCAACGCAGGAAAGGTCACCTATACCAATAGCTTACCAAGCACTTCGTGTTCACTGGACTCCAAGACTGTTGTGAGTCATGTAGCGACTTGCAGGCTTTATTTCTGTATGGGTTACGTTACAAACAGTTAAAAACACCATGCTTCATTGAATAATAAAATTATCTTGGAAGGTGATATTTATAATAGGATACAGGTTTGGAGACAAACTGACGTTTACACAACGCATACAATCTGACCAGCCATGACGATTTCGAAAACAATGTTGCATTTCTGGTAAGCATGGTTAACAAGAAAAATATAGCTTCGTGGATATATGAAAAGGATTTGAAGTGATTGTTGCTGAATTTTAAACGTTTTAAAGCAGTAAATCTGAGTAAACGGAAAATATTGTATTCGCACACGCCCAATATGGTGAAATGTTGGACAGTGATTTGGCACGAATGATGACAGCTGATCGGAGGATATAAATAGGCTTATAATAATATGATTTACAGCGCTCCAGATAAATATTTGTAATGGGGGTAAATGTATGCTGACAACTGAAAATTTGGGAGTGAATGTACACTCTCTCCAGAATTTGTGAGGGTATATGTTCAACCTATGTAGGAGTAATAGGGTAGCATCAATTTATATCCAACAATACATTTTACTATATGAGCAGAGACAAGAGTATTATAATAATAATATTGTTAATAATGTAGCAACTAGGGATGTCATGATATAATAAATCCATATTGCAATATACAGGTATTGTGATATTTTTTAATTTATCCAGATATTTATTGCAATATTTTGCGACATTTGTATTTATGTATTTGATAAGCTTAAGACTGATAAATTCACTATGAACAGTGCAGTATCATTTAAGGATGTTGTTTATTATCACCAAGTTGATGACAGGCGCAAAATTAGCAACATATTAACAGCAGATAAAAAAGCAAAACAAATTTGAGCAACACGCTCAAACCGCCTGTCACTGTCATGGCTGATCAATTGTATTTATTATATAACATATATAGTAATTTTTTACAGGTGCAGGTACTCCAGACATGGTGTAGATATGTTTAGTGCGTAAAGCCATAAACTATGTATGTATTTCAAACTGGAAAAATGTCTAGTTTAATATTAAGCATAAACATTTTAAGAGAATATGTGTTTCCAAAGTTACCATAAATGGAAAATTATTTGTTGCCGGTATTATCTATTATGGTAAGGCCTTTGACTCATCCCTACAAAACTATCAATTTTACAAATGGTACTGGCTTTCAATTGTTTATCACTGACAATAAGCGTGTTTTAATTAAATCTTAAGTTGTGGAATCTAGTCATTAACAGGAAAGAACACAAACCTGAAAAACATAACTGTTGCAATACCGGTATATCGGTATGGACATTCATATTGCGATATTTTATTTAAGAAATAATTGATGGGTAACTGTTGGTTATTGCGGTAATAATCAACTGTTTGAAGTTCCGATGCGTAGGAATTAAACCACGAGGGCGGCAGCCCGAGTGGTTTGATAACAAGCATCGGAACGACAAACCGTTGGTTATTACCGCAATAACCAACTGTTACCCGTTAATTATTTCGATTCTAACATGATCTTATATAAAATTCGTATTTTTAAAGGTTATGAATTAGAACTATATTTATCTATCCTCCGCCCATTTTTCGAAAAAAGCATTCACACGTGCGTTTCAGTGACGTCAATAAATCATACCAATTCAAAATGACGTCAGCTTTATTGATAAACATTGAGCGAATGACGTCATACTTATCGATATAATACAGTGAAAATATGATGCTGAAAAGTGCAAATTAAAAGCTTATTAAAAAAACGTAAACGTTTTTGTTAACTTACGAATAAAATATGTAGTACAAGTGTGGTTTTACTGTGCTACATACTGCAGAAAATGATTTGTTTGTCCAAATTTGCTGTCGCGCGTTTAAGCACGTGCATTTTACGGAACAACTTCTTCGAATTTCTGGAACTATTTTCAAAACATTAGGCTCCGCCCATTATTTGTTGCAGAAAAATCCACAGTTATTTTCTTTATCTATGCACCACTAGCCGCGTGCCGTGGTAGAATGATGAATCAAATATTGCAATATATCAATATACCCGTATATTGCGACACCCCTAGTAGCAACATCATCTGAATACCATAATGTTAAGTGTGAACATTTTGAACATTTTAAGACCTTCATTGATTACTACTGGACATACCAACTACACATTGAGGTAGGCAGGCCTGTAATAATATTCTGTTTTGTCTTCCACTCACTAATGTACGCGAACATCAGAAAACGTTGTGCATAAATGAACGCCCAACTTTTATTTTCCATTCGTATCTTGCAATTTCCTGTGCATAATTTTGAGTGTATGCGCTTTATCTGGGCCTCTGAGTTTTTGAACATTTGGACATTTATACAGTCTATAGTTGGATATGTTGGACTTTGGATGTGTCAAATTCATCTCAAATTCCTGCCACATTTGAGAGAACAAAGTTCATTTAAGCTAAAGTGTGTTGAAAGACAAAGGCCTATTGATACACTTTTGAGTCAGTTTCCTGGGTCGAACCAGTTCTTAGTGTCTTTCGAGAAAGACCATTCAAACGTGAATAAGGATCAAATTTACGAGCTCCCAATCACTAGGCGTATACAATATCCACTTGCTTGGAGGGAGCATTGAAAAAATGTATTCAAGTCAATGTTACTCACTCTGAAGATCAATTTCGAAGTCTTCTCCTGGGTAACATTTGTTCTCATCCAGGTTCCAAAGTTTGGTGAGAATTGCAGACAATTCTCCATCTGGTTCAAACCTGCAATAAATTGCAATAAATTGATACTACTACATCTTGTTTATCTTATCTAGACTAGTAGTACGGCCTTAGGCATGACAACACATATAAATCCATCATGAGGGGTGTGTATATATGGTCAACCATGGAGAGAAAACACTCTAGTGGCTGTCCGGCTAGCGCAGTGGTTGGTACACTGGCTTCTCACCTAGGTGTCCCGGCTTCGCTTCTCACTCCCGGCGCATGTGGTTTCCTCCAGGTGCTCTGGTTTCCCACCACAGCACAAGACACAGTTAAAAATAAATAGCTGGAAATTGCAGCTATGATTTAGAATTCGTCACACCTTTCATGAGTCTCCAGTAAGTTAATTAGGTAGGAGTGCAGGGACAAATTCCAGGTCCTCACATAATGTAGCCTCAGACGGGCAACGACCTCATAAACTTCGAAATACACACACACAAACATACCCTCTAGTTCAATTCTCAATTACACACGAGGGGCACTTGTTTATACTTAATATGACAAGCAGTTTTAGGATATCTAGACTCTAGTGGAGAAACAAACAAACAACACAATACAATTTAAAACGTGGATCAAAAGAATAATTCGATAATGACATTTGTAATCTAACAGACGTTATAGAAGAGCATCATAGAACTGTACAGCATACCCTCGCTCATTCCGATATCTGTTTGCCATTCTTGTTGTTTTTGTATATAAATTTTACCAAAAAGTTATACTGTACATGAACCATACGATAGAACCATACGAACACGTTTAATGTTTACTTGTCAATTTTGACAGCTGATCGGTTTCAAGTTCAATCTTAGACCATTCGCTATTGGTCAATCAGCGCTGATGTAGCCAATCACTGCTTATTTTACTTTTCTCTGTTATTCTCTACACACGGTTGACTTTCATGATACGCTTCGATGCGCGTGTTGAACCGTTGAACATTGAAATTCTATAAACCCCGAAACAACAACAACAAATGTTGAACAGTGTACAGTAGCGTAGCGGAACGTACGGAATTCCGTTGAATGGTGTTGATCTGAAACGCGATAAACCACTCGATAGTTCGATGGTGAAAACGCAAAATCACGAAACTACAATAACGAAAACGCGATCACACGATATGATACTACCATAACGAAACACAAGAATTATTAGCAATAACACGATCAATATTAAAACGCGCTACTATGATAACGAAATAGAGGCAGCACCGTAGCCAGGCGGAGGCACAGCTGTCTCGGCTAAAATGTGCAGACCAAAAAAATTAATATGTATTATTAAATATTACCGGTATTACCTGAGCGCCTATACAAATGCCATATCGTCATCTTTAGCTCACCTGAGCACAACGTGCTCATGGTGAGCTTTTGTGATCGCCTTTTGTCCGTCGTGCGTCGTCAACATTTACCTTGTGAACACTTACAGTAGAGGCCACATTTATTCGCCAATCTTCATGAAACTTGGTCAGAACATTAATTTTGTCACAATGATATCTCGGCCGATTTCGAAACTGGGTCATGCGGGGTAAAAACTAGGTTACTAGGTCAAATTGAAGAAAAAGCTTGTGAATACTCTAGAAGTCACATTTTTGCCCAATCAACATGAAACTTGCTCAGAACATTTGTTCTTATGATTTCTTGGCCGAGTTCAAAAATGGTTCCGATACGTTGAAAAACATGGCCGCCAGGGGGCGGGGCAGTTTTCAGTATATGGTTGTAGAAAAAGCTTGTGAACACGCTAGAAGTCACAATGTTTGCCCAATCAACATAACACTGGCTCAGAATCTTTGTTCTTATGATGTCTCGGCGGAGTTCGAAAATGATTCCGCTCGATTGAAAAACATGGCCACCAGGGGGCTGGGCAGTTTTCCTTATATGTCTATAGAAAAAGCTTGTGAACACTCTAGAAGTCACATTTTTTGCCTAACCAGCATGGAACTTGCTCGGAACATTTGTTCTTATGATATCTCGGCCGCGTTCGAAAATGGTTCCGGTCCGTTAAAAAACATGGCCGCCGGGGGGGGGGCAGTTTTCCTTATATGGCAATAGGAAAAGCTTGTGAACACTGTAGAGTCACATTTTTTGCCCAATCAACATGAAACTTGCTCAGAACCTTTGTTCTGATGATATCTCGGCCGCATTCATAAATGGTTCCGGTCCGGTGAAAAACATGGGCGCCAGGGGTGGGTGGGGGTGGAGCAGTTTTCCTTACATGGCTATAGGAAAAGCTTGTGAACACTCTAGAAGTCACATTTT
Organism: Congeria kusceri; assembly: GCA_027627225.1. Lineage (NCBI taxonomy): Eukaryota > Metazoa > Mollusca > Bivalvia > Myida > Dreissenidae > Congeria > Congeria kusceri. Next base: position 45,854,536 of record CM051032.1, on the reverse strand, counting down.
TTGCCCAATCTTCATGAAACTTGGTCAGAACATTTGTCCCAATGGTATCTCGACCGAGTTGGAATCTGGGTCATGTGGGGTCAAAAACTAGGTCACTAGGTAAAATTGAAGAAAAAGCTTGTTAACACTTTCGAAGTCACATTTTTTGCCCAATCTTCATGAAACTTGGTCAGAACATTTGTCCCAATGATATCTCGACCGAGTTCGATTCTGGGTCATGTGGGGTCAAAAACTAGGTCACTAGGTCAAATTGAAGAAAAAGATTGTTAACACTTTAGAAGTCACATTTTTTGCCCAATCTTCATGAAACTTGGTCAGAACATTTGTCCCAATTATATATCGGCCGAGTTCGAATCTGGGTCATGTGGCGCAAAAAACTAGGTCACTAGGTCAAATTGAAGAAAAAGCTTGTTAACACTCTAGAAGTCACATTTTTTGCCCAATCTTCATGAAACTTGGTCAGAACATTTGTACCAATGATATCTCGACCGAGTTCGAATCTGGGTCATGTGGGATCTAAAACTAGGTCACTAGGTCAAATTGAAGAACAAGAGGGCCATGATGGCCCAAAGCGCTCACCTGAGAACTGGTACAGATGATGACCAGACTGTTGTATGCTCTTATTGTTTGAAGTAATTTGGATATCACAAGATAGTTTTAGTCCTGACAAAAAATCAACAAAGGGCAGTAATTGAAACTTTAAGGCAATTATGAGTTATGGTTCTTGTATGCTTTACTTACTCTTGCTATCTGAAAGTATTTTGTGGAAAATCAAAAAAAATCTTTTATCATTTTTGAATTATGCTTTACACGCTCCTTAATTTAGGGAAGTAATTCACTAACTTCACAAGTCAGGTTCGTGCATGCAACACATGATCTGGTGATTGTGATAATTTCTGCCAATTTATCTTAAAATCCCGGCATACATAGCAATATTATGCTCTAGAAAATTATTTTACCTTTGACCTTGATTAATTACCTTGACCTTTCAGCTACAGACCTGGTTCTTGAGCACCACATGCTGTCTCAAAATGCTTACCACTTCTGCCAAATTGTTTGAAAAATGTTCATGCCGGACAAAACTATGCTCTAGACAGAATCCATGGACTTAATTCTTATACTTGACCTTTGACCTTTAAGTGACCTTGACCGTGGACCTAGTTTTTGCGGGCGACATATCGTCTTATAATGTTATCACTTCTGCAAGTTATTTGAAAATACGTCAATGCTGGACAGAGTTATTGCCTGGACAAGAATCTTAACATACATACATATAATTGACCTTAAAGTGTGACCATGACCTTTGACCAAAGCACCTGGTTCTTGCATGCGACACCGCCGCATAATACCTATCACTTTTGCCAAGTTGTTTGAAAATCCTTCCCTGCTGGACACCATTTGCCCCGGACATGGTATATGGCTTAAATTCTTATATTTGACCTTTGACCTTTAAGTGTGACCTTGGAGCTAGAAACCTGTTTCTTGTGCGCGACACACCGTCTCACCATGCTTAACACTTGTGCCAAGTTATTTGAAATTCCTTCCATGCTGGACAATATTATGCTTCATACAGGGTCTGTGGCTTAAATTCTTAAATTTGACCTTGACCTTGGACCTAGGCACCTGGTTCTTGCGCGCGACACACCGACTCACCATGCTCAATACTTGTGCCAAGTTATTTGAAATTCCTTCCATGCCGGACAAAATTATTCTCTGGACAGGGATAGAAGGCTTAAATTCTTATATTGGACATTTTACCTTTAAGTGTGACCTTGACCTTGGACGTAGGGACCTGGTTCCTGCGCGCGACACACCGACTCACTATGCTGAACACTTGTGCCGGGTCATTTGAAATTCCATCCATGCTAGACAAAATTATGCTCCGAACAGGGTCTATGTCGGGATGACAGTTTGAACTGTTTCCCTCGGCCTAGTGGCCTCGGGAAGCAGTTCAAACAGTAATCACTCCACCTTGGGCCAATAGATTTGACTGTTACCACAAACACCCATTTGATAACTGTATATTAATGCATGGATACAGTTAATGAAGGAATTCCGTATCACTGGTAGTTCCGGGTCACTTTAAACTTAATGGTTCTGAAAATAATTGCAACCCTCCCGTTTCGATTTTACCGCCAACGGTCTTTTGAGAATGTTATTTCTATAACAGGTATCGCGGAAAACTACTTCTTTTCTTTGCAGGCTACGAGTCAGTAAATCGAAACCTGAAAGGGCCCTTCTTCAAATCAGCAAAAAATCACGAACGTTTTCTTACTTGTTAATTATTTAAGATAATTTATGGCATGTGTATTATAATGTGTATATCATGTGATTTATTGCAATTGCAGTTTCTATAAAAGTCAAACATAATAAAAATGTAACGTCAAATTAATGACACCCCTATTTTCGCTATTTACTTGAATGTAACCGAAATATTCACCTGGGTGTCTTGTTATTTCTTGTTTTTTAACAAATTACTGCAATGTATTAATTTTAAACTGTAGTATGGAAAATCGAGAGTACGCATCGTATGACCTACTTTTGACTAAGTAGGCTACGAATCACTAAAAATCAATGCTCCTTAATACCATGCTTCATCGGTTATTCTGCATCGGTTATTCTGCATGGCTCGTTGCAGATTAATTGGTTAGCTGACATGTATATAATTCCGTTTGCATTTGATAATTAGCTTGAAAAGTATATATGTTCGTTACTTACAAATACGATTATGTTTATTATGATGTCGTATACTATAGAATATGAAGCCATATTATCAAGTTTAAAGGTGAGAAATTGAACTTCATTCAAACAAATGTTTCCTTTTTAGCAAACATGCACTCACAGCAGGTAATTTTCACACGTTTCAGCAGGTTATTAATTACCTGTACAACCTATTATTAACAGAACAGAACAGAACAGAACATGTGTTTATTATGACTTGCACAATGTACATCGTCAATATTACAATACAAACAAAACGTAATAGCAAATTAAGTCACGTTATACTCAATGTATGAATAGATGCGGTATATATTATCATATATCTTAACATTGAACATACATGAAAACATAGTAGCACACTATATTGTATGATTTATTTATTTGCGTTAAAAATTCGTAATACTCTTGATTTTTAATATATATTCGTTACCAAAAGTTTGATAGATATTTGTATTTTATGAGGATGAACTTATAGCTAGTAAAATGCTTTTGCTACTGTTATAACACATTTAACATGAGATTTCTTTTATTTAATGCGTATTTAATAAACAGATACATTTTGAATAACTTTGTCCTGTTATCTATACACAACATTTCCAAAAATTTAAACATCGAGGGTCTTTTGTAATAGTATTTTGGAATATATTTTTTGCGTGACTCATCAAAACATGGACAAATAAGCATTAAATGATATTCATCTTCTATATCTTGTGAATTACAGAGTAAACAAAATCGCTGATCTCTAGCAATCCTATTTCTACCATATCTACCAGTTTGTATTCTGAGTGGATGCACCGATAGTATAAGTCTACAGAAAAACAATCTAAGCCTGTGATGTAATACATCAAGGTATGTTTCGTAGAATAATTTGTCTTTAAAAACACCAAGGAATGATTTTAAATCAACATGATCAGCGTTTTCATAAACATAAGCAAACCCATAATTGTTTAACAATGACTTAACATTATAGACCCAATTTTTAAAGCCATTTAATAAGTCTTCCATAGCCTGTTCGTACACCTTTTTAATAATATTATTATCAGCGCCAATAATTTTACTCCAATATTTAATAATTATTACATATCTTGTTATGTACAGTGGATATCGACCATATTCCCCATAGACGCCCGCATTAGATGTATTGGTTTTAAGTTTTAAAATACGTTTGCAAATTTTCAGGTGTATTTTCTCGAGCTCGTTCGATTTTGTGAATCCCCACACCTCTGATGCATAGCTAAGTATAGATCCAACAAACGAATCAAAAAGTTGGCACAATATTTTTGGCTTAAGATCATACTTCTTGCAATTTTGTAATAAAAAGTTAAAGGCCTTTATAGCTTTGCCAGACAAAGTTTAAAGTTGCCAGTGTAGTTAAACACAGTGCCAAGGTAATTAAAATATTATACAACCATTAAATCCTTGCCATCATAATTCCAGTGTTCGTTAGATAACAATCTACCCCTTTTTCTGAAAACCATTGTTTTTGTTTTGCCTGTGTTGGCTGCAAGTCCCCATGTATTGCAATACGAATGTAAAAGGTTGATATTGGTTTGTAACGCTTCGGGAGATTTCGCAAAAATTGCCATATCGTCCGCAAATAGTAAAAGCATTAACACAATATCTTCAGTGACTCAACCTGAATTAGGATCATTTTGCATATGAAGTTCAAGGTCATCCACAAAGAATGAAAATAAAATCGGTGAGATTACCTCCCCCTGTCTTAAACCAACTGCATATTTAAAAAAAATCGGAATAACTGTTTCATGATTTAACACATGATTTGACTTTCTGGTACATGTCTGGTATTATTCTTAACAATTTGCCTTGTAATCCGGACTTACACATTTTTTAACCAAAGAGCGTTCCTATATATTGAATCAAAGCATTTAAACATATCAACAAAAATCACATAGCATCGCTTAATTTGGTTAAGAAATTTTTGAATAACTGACATTAGTTAAAAATCGCATCAACGGTTGACCTTCCTTTTCAAAATCCGAACTGAGCATCAGAAATACTATTATTTTCGTTACAAATGACTCAATACGTTTATTAATTACAGTGGTAAATAACTTAGACAAACAACTAACTAGTGTTATACCTCTCTAATTACTTCCATTTCCGGTATCACCTTTTTATGTATAGGGACAATAACCCTTTCTGTCCATTTGTCGGGAAAATAGCCCGAGTTTAAAATAGCATTAAATATCTCACACAAATGAGATCCTAAAACATCCACGCTTTCCATAAATATTCATTAAGCAAATTGTCGCTACCGCATGCTTTACCAGATTTCAGAAACTTCACGGCATTAAAAATTTCATTAGTTGCAATTAGTTTATCAAGCTCCGGAAATGCAACATCACAATTATTAAAATCACACATTGGTGCAGTATTGTGATACTCTGTTGTAATGGCCTTACACGTAGAATTATATTTCCCCATGTAATGTTAAATCTTTAGACAGTGTTGATTTTCTTATTGAATGCAAGAACATTTTTTTTTTTTAAAGATTATTAGAAAAATCTTAATCAAAAATATCTTTGAAAACTAAAGCCTGGGAAAAAGATATAAACAAATCGCAACTATGCATTGCAGTATATAAAATACACTTATTCACCCTGAATATTATTCCGTTTTATTTATTATAATTATTCTTAACAAAATACACAAATTATATTTCTTCAGTATGAGTGACTGTTTCGATCTCTTCTTTCATCAATCTACTTTTATTTTATTAAAATGTATTAATGAACATGACCGTTTATATAATTTTCTGGTTTTTGATAATGAGATTACTATTACATTAATAATACAAATTTCAAATGAACAGCTTTTAATATCAATTTAACTTATGACATTAGTTGGCATATGATTTAGTTTTAATTGTTAATTGTTACTCAACCAATTCAAACGTGTCAGCTGTTGCTATGCAACGCCTCGCGGGGTACCTTTTTTTTCTTTTTTTAGCATTGTAAAACTTTATTTTCCTCGTCAATAGGTGCGTGAAGGTCGAGGGCATCCTCCTCCGCACCATACAATAGATCGTAATTTGCAAAAAGAAAATATTTATACAACAGTACCATGTACAATGCAAAACAGACACATTTGCAATACAGTGTGTGGGTATATTCCAGTAGAAACCAACAATAACTTGTGCAAGAAAAAAAAAGGAAACAATAAACATACATATGCAGGTGTAAACGTTCCTTCAAGTTGTTCAATTTATGATGTTGCTTATTGAAAAGATTGGCAGAAACATTCTCCATTTGTCAACATCATGTTTAATTTTTGTATAATGTTATATTTGATTGTAAAATATTGTTTTGCAACAGAGACAGTTGGTATTTTAAGTTACATTTTGCAACTATAGATGAACATTTTTGTAATGAGACAAACGGTATTCAGTATTGAATCTGATTTACTCTTGTAACCAAGAATAAAGCATTCAAGGTTAAGAAAATCTGTATAGTTTGGGATACAATTAAACAAATCCCAATAAATTCATGGATAATTGGACATTCCCAAAAAATATTAACTATTGTTTCTGCACAATTTCTACAGAAAGTGCATGTATCACTGTCCGTATATTTCATTTTAAATAAAAGACTATTCGTTCCTAATATTCTGTGAATAATTCTATATTGCAGCCACTGTAAATGTGAATCTTTTGTTATTATTAAAGACATTTCAAAAATAATTGGCCACTCACTGTCTTTTATGTTTTCAAAAACTTTACTCCACTTAGTTTTGCATGACGGTATTGGATCATTTTCTTTTAAAATTGAATACATGGGTTGAGTTCTCTAGAGAATTGCAAAATACTCTTTAAGCATGATGGGATATGTATAGATCTCTGTTAACTGAATTGTCTTCAAAAATCTATTTACAGAGTGTATAACTCCTTGATAATGAAGATAGATCGGGTTAAAGTTGCATTGTTTACAGAATTCATCGTATTCATAAAACAACAACAATTTAATATATTTTATCAAATCTCTAATATGCCGGTTTTAAACCAAGAAGCAAAGAAACTTTGCTGTCCAATGACTATATTTTGATTGTAAAATATTGGGTAGTACAATAGATTGGTATTTTTTATATTTTATTTCTTTAGGAAAAACACGAATGCTTCTATTGAATCTTTCCAGAAATCATTATCTATTCGAGATAATAGACTTTCAGGATAATATAATCCACAATGGTATAATTTATCAAAATCAATAAAAGTTTTTACAATATTAATCTATTTGCCATTTCCCATTGTAATTCTTCTAAACCATGATATTTTTGAAGACCTTATATATGAAGGTAAGCCAGTCATGTTTAAATCACCATCCTTGTACTGTTTTATGAAAACTGCTTGTTTAACCTTTTATTTACCGTTCCACACAAACGAATAAAATAGCTCATTAATTTTGTCTAAAACACTTTTCGCGGGATTTGGCAAAGCTGTAGTAACGTGATTCAAAAGCGGTAATGCTAAAGTTTTAATAACCTGTACTTTTCCTATGGGCGTTAAGATTCTTCTTTTCCAGTTGTTCAATATAGAACACATATTGGAAAGTTTATTTTTGTAATTCAGTTCCGTCATGTTTTGCAAATCAACGTGAAATTTTTAACCCAACATCTCAAAGCTTTGCTGATTCCAAATTAATTTCCACTTTGTTTTTATGCTATCAGAACTAAACTTATTTTTGCCAATCCAGACAACCTTAGTTTTATCAAAGTTAACTTGCAGTCCTGAACAATTACTGAAGTCTGATAGTACACCTAAAGTTTCATTAAGTGAATCGCCAGAGCCATCCAAGATAATTGTTGTGTCGTCCGCAAATTGTGACAGTTTATGTTCAATTTCACTTACAGTAATGCCTTTTATTTTAGTACTTGATCTTAACTTTATAGATAGAATTTCAGCGCGTAAAATAAATATGTGGCAACTGAGAGGGTCTCCTTGTCGACAGCCTCTTTGTATTGGGAAGAATTCGGACAAATATCCACACTATATAACTGACGACATACTGTTTTTGTATAGAACATTGAACCAGCGCTGTATATCTCTTCCAAAATTGAACAGATGAAGAGTTTTATTAATAAAAGACAAGGATAATGAGTCCAATGCTTTTTCGAAGTCAATCAGAAGTAAAAGACCCATAATTTGTCTCAGTATATTGCATTATATCATAAATAAGTTGAGTGTTTTCACCAATAAACCTACCTTTAATAAAACCTGTTTGGTCATGATTAACCTATATTTCAATATGTCGCTTTTAGCAATTGGCTATGCACCCAGCCCCAGTTTTATAAATAGTATTTAGCAAAGTGATAGGACGCCAATTTTTTTTTAAATTGTATTGGTTTATCACCGTTAGGGATACACGTCATCATACCTTGGGTTTGGGTTATTGATAATTTTCCGACTTTAAATGCATGGTTCAACGCCTTGCAGACAAACACTCCCAATTGTGACCAAAAAACTTTAAAGAAGTCTACTGTAAAACTACATGATCCCGGACTTTTGTTGTTTGACATGTGTCTTAAAACAAGAGATGCTTCAGTTAGCGTAATAGGGCCTTCTAAATCTTCCCGTTGATCATTTGTAAGTTTTGGTATATTTAGACCTGATATTAAAAAATTATTTTCTTCCTCACTGTTATTTACGTCTTTATTACTATATAACTGTTTTGAAAATGAAGCCGTTTCTTTGAGGATATCCGACTGCTTATTAATTTCAACATCTTCGTTATTAACCAATTTTTAATGGTTGTTATAGTATAATTATACTTCTCTAAGTTACAAAATAACTCCGTTTTTTTTCAATCCATTCAGCCCAGGATCTGATTAGGTTTCCCTTTAATATTTCATCGTTAATAAGTTTAAGTTCTACTGGGAGATTGGAAAAATGTTCAATTCTATCTTCGGAAAAATAGGATTCGATATTATAAATTTCTGCTTTAATGTTTTGCTCTCTATTATCCCTTTCTTTTTAAAATAGCTGTAAGAAATATATTGTCCTCGAATTTCTATTAGAAACGTTTCTAAAAAAAGTTGGTTATCAATTATAAATGGCAGTTTTTCGTCACGGATATGTTTAATATGTCTAAAGTTATAAACGGGAAGCATATATTGCTCTTTTATTTCCGAAATTTTACTATTTATCGAATTGATGTAGTTTTTATTTTTTAACAACATATTGTTATGTTTCCACAACCCTTTTGCATGCGAAAAATTACTAAATTGTAAAGACAGTTCTACAATATAATGCTTTGATTGCAGACTCGGCTTTATTTCAATTTCGGATATACTAGATAATAGACTGGAAGATAGAAGAAAAAAATCTAATCTGGCCTGCTGTAGCGGATTTGTTCTTCGCCATGTGTAACGCTTAGTATGAGGGTATTTATATCTAAACGGATCGATTAGGCCGCGTTCATTTATATTATCAGTTAGAAGGGATCTTGCATTTTTATTGTTTATACTTTTATAATTAGAGTAATGTAACTCGTGATCTAGTACTGAATTGAAATCTCCCCAAATAAAGTATGTGTCATTGTCATATTTGTCGATTTTATTAAATATGTCTTTCAAAAAGGCTGGTTTGTCCGTATTATGACCATAATTTTATGCCAATGTTACATAATTTCCTAATTCGTCGCATTCTTGTTTATGAATTTTATATTCTGTATGTTTGGAAAAGAGTATTGCAACACCTCGTGAATTAGAACTATTATAGCTTAGAACACACTCATGTCCCCATTGCGAGTATATATTTTTATACTGTTCCTTAGTAAAATGTGTATCCTGTAAGCAATATATTTCACATTTTGAGTCTTTTAAATATTCAAAGACCTGAAGACCCTTTTTAATACCTTGAATGCCTCTGCAATTCAGCGATAAGATTTTAAGTGCACTCATTTCGATACAGTATTTTTGTTGAAGTAAAAATTACCCACATATTTGTATTCGATGTAATAACGTTACAGAAGTACATGTAAATAAGACGTAGAATATTGTAGTTTACAATGGTATAAATGGAAAGAAAAAATATGGATAAAAAAGGGAAGTGTATAATGAAAGAAGGTAGATAATAATGGTATGGGATAATTATACAGTTTGCTATTATACGATAATATTTCCAAGTATTTGTAATATATCATCCGTACTGGCTGCTTAACTGATTTTACATCAGTTTTGAAATTTCAGATGTGGCGTTAAATTACATTGTGTACTTTTAATTTAAAAATTAAACGAGACTTACCTTGGTTTAGTCGATGTTTAATTGTAATTCTAGGAGCAATGGGAGTTTAGGAGGGATTAAATGAGATAGTGCCGCGCATGCGCAGATCAGTCTTTGAAAATATGGCAAATGTTCAGGCATTAGTTAACAAGTCTGATAAAAGATTCTTTGTGTCTAAGCACCATGTTAGACACCTAAACATGATAATACTAAGAGCTGGGAGAGCGGGAGGCATTTAATCCCTCCTAAACTCCCATTGCTCACAGAATTACAATCAAACATCGACTAAACCAACGTAAGACTCGTTTAATTTTTAAATTCTATTTCGCAATGGTTTAGTCGGTATTAAATGAGACTTCAAAGCTATAACGCCTAGAACATTTGAGTCAACGTAAAACCTAAAATATCATTGTCATCATGAAATTAATCATTACTGTAATAAAGCAAATCTCCTACCCGAGTATGCAAGGTTTGTTACAACTGTAAGACAGCATCAGCAAATGTGTTGTGTTTCTGATATTCTTCTGGTAAGACTTGGTGAAAGTACTCTCCCTTGACCATCCAGATGTCTTTATAATGTCCGCCACTGGCACCATCATTGCCTTCGCGTTAGAACTAGACGCTGCACTGATACTGTGTGCACCAAATCGAGAAATGTCAATACCCGCACGAGCCATAACAACTTTGATCAATCGACTAACGGTATTTCTTGTGACTGCCTTGAAGGGTTTAATGTAACTGATAAGTAATTGTCCCTAGTTCTTTTTAAGTATTCTAACAATACAGTAACTACACATAATCTCCTGTCTGGAGGATATGATTTTAACAGTAAACTAGAACAATCAAAACCTGGCCGGCTTTGTTTCAACAAGGAAAGAAACTGTAACGAATAACCAAACTTTTAACTTCTTAATGTTCCTACGACTCAATACATTCAGAGATTGCACTCTCGTTGCGTTTGTGAGACCAAGCAGCATCACTAATTTCAAAGTTAAATCCTTTAAACTTATTCTTTTCACAGGTGATAGTTTTTTCAGGTACCACAAAACCTGTATTTCTGGGAATAGGAGTACGAAGATTGTATACACCTTTCATAAATCGCACAACCATTGGGAGAGATCCTATTGAGAATAAATCAATGATAAGCCCAAGTGAAGACAAAGCTCCTCGTGCATTATTCAGTGCACTGTAACCTAGTCCACGCTGATATTGTTCTGTAAGAAACTCTAGCAAGTTGTTCACAGAAATTCTAAATCCAGATATTTGTTGTTGATCAAAACATTGAAGCCATCGTGAAATATTACACTGATATTCGCGTTGTGTTGATTGTCGCCATGACGACATGATGATGGAGGTAGCTTGTCTTGAAAATCCCTGGTCTCTGTAAATATTCCGGACGTTTTGAATGCCATGAGAACCAACCTTGGTTGCTAAGGAAGATTTTCGTTGTTGTGTGGAAGGCTTAGGATCTTCCCCTTGGGAAGAATGACTGGGTGTTAAACTAACAGTTTCATCAATGGAGAAAACCACACCTGTGTGGGCCAAACTGGGGCTATGATGGTCGCCCGTGTTTGATCCTGCTTGAGCTTCTGAATGCAACGCGTCTGCAAACTGAAGGGCGGAAAAATGTAACAGTGTTCAAAAATGATTTTAACTCAGAATTAAGCTTAAGTTTGAGTTTGAATAGGCATAGCAGATACAATATATAAAGTCAGAAGTGAAAACAATCTTCATTGGCATTCTAAATGTTACAGAATAGGTGTTTAGTCCGTTTTGAACTTTTGTTTTTTAAGTTTCTGCATTTTTTTGGGGGGGGGGGAAAAATCCATATAAATGTAGCATTTCAGATGCCATTTGACCCCAGAAAAGGGTTTGTTTACATAACAATCAACAGATTTGACCTCCTGTCACACAACAAACAAAGAATTTGACCCCAAAATGTCAATGCCAGATATTAATTAACAGTCTTCTGTCACACCTCAACCTGTGGGTGAGGTCAGCCGCCTGCAATCTTCAATCTGTTCCAGGTACTCTCTGCTGAGTAATCTGTGAAAATAAAAAGGTTTTGGTGCATGTTTACTCAATATTGTGATTACTAGTGTAACTTAAATACAATAAGTGTACATATACAATAGTTTACTAAGTTTTATTTACTGCGATAAGGCTAGTAGCTATGCCGGCTTCAGATTGTCGAGCTCATGTGCGAACAGTTCAGTTCTAAAACGGGTTTGAGAGTCCCAACAAGGGTTAAACTCATGCTGTTCCTACTGGTGTTGATAAGAAGAATGCCAGGCTGGAAAAGAAAACATTAGATAGTAGAATACATGACAATAATCATGTACTAACCTTAAAAAATACCGATGGTACGGACACGACTGTGTCAGCTTTACAGCCCCGCCCCAACGCTCCAGTGTAGTTGACAAGTAAAGTAGTTTTGATGACTCGTCACTTCACCCAGACTTGTATACCAATGAGTTGATGGTTCCGGCTGAGGTCCTGGTTCTTTACAACACTGCATTTAAAAAACATACTCAAATTAAACCAAACTGTGATGGTGATTTAAATTTTGATGCCGCTATATCCATTTGGTGTGGTCTAGTTTGGCGTGAGCGGCTTAAGTGTTTTATGAATGCATTTCCTGTATTTTTCAGCAGAAAATATAATTGAACTACAATTACAAAATAATATATGAACTAAATAGGATCTGTTAACTTTGCAAATTAGGAAAATTGGTATTATTCAAAGTAGGCAGGTAGGACGGTCATCATGGCCAAAGCATCGGCCAGTGCGGACACGACCTTTGCGGGCATTATTGTCAGTTACAGGTTCTTAAACTAAATATTCAGGATTACAACACAAGGCATTATGACATAAATGAGAGAATTGTTGAAACTAATGCAAATTAATGTCAAAATGAAACTGAAAAACAATACGATGAACACAATGGGTCTCGGATTGCCACTCTGGTGGACATTTTGCTTTAATTTTCCCATATTTACCCCCCTAATGCCCCCTAGAGCAAACATCCCATAAAATACAGCCCTAAATGGGGTCAAAGTGGCATCTGGCAGTTGTTCTTTCCAGTACAGTGTGTTTGTAAGAGTCCATTTTCAAAATCTTTGCAGACGACTAATATTAGGTGAAGTTTTTAAAGGTTACGCATGCGCAAATAAATTCTTTCTTTGTTACATATAAAATATTCAAAATTTTATCTCACTTTTCACCATGACCAAGCTACTTTCCAATATATCACCATACATTGTTGGAAAGATGAGGACATAACCTTTTGAAAAAACAGCATGTCAAAAAATTCTATGTGTTGTAACTCAAAATATTTACCTTAGAAAAAACACACCGGTTTTGACGGGCATGGAGGCTGCCATTTTGTGCATGAATACATGGGCCAAAGGTTATGAAGCTGGGAACCACTAGACAAAAACGTAGTGCACAAAACAGCCTTTTTTCTTATTGCATACATATATACCTTTAAAATGATACCAAAACGTATAATTTAAACTGTATTTTACAAATTATATGCATCCTGCACTCAGCCACATGTGCTTATTATCTGACAGCATGTAACCCTGGGGATGTGACTTCCGTTTGGGGGTAATTAGACCTTTAAGAGAACCCAACCCTTTCAAATTTGAATAAAAACCACAATTTTCATCAATCTGATCTATTTCGAGAAAGAACATGAAGTCCTATTACACTGGTTTAAAGATTTATTGGAAAAAATATAATTGAAAATGTCACATATAATGGTGTTTTGAGGGAAAAATATAGACGGAAAAAAAATGTACTTGGGTACATCTGGAAAACATGATTTTAACTCTGAATTAAGCTTAAGTTTGAGTTTGAATAGGCATAGCAGATACAATATATAAAGTCAGAAGTGAAAACAATCTTCATTGGCATTCTAAATGTTACAGAAAAGGTTTTTAGTCCGTTTTGAACAATTTTTTTTTTAAGTTTCTGCATTTTGTTGGGGGGGGGGGGGGGGGTAAATACATCTAAATGTAGCATTTCAGATGCCATTTGACCCCAGAAAAGGTTTTGTTTACATAACAATCAACAGATTTGACCTCCTGTCACACAACAAAAAAAGAATTTGACCCCAAAATGTCAATGCCAGATATTAATTAATAGTCTTCTGTCACACCTGAAACTGTGGGTGAGGTCAGCCGCCAGCAAACTTCAATCTGTTCCATGTACTCTTTGCTGAGTAATCTGTGAAAATAAAAAGAGGTTTTGTGCATGTTTACTCAATATTGTGATTACTAGTGTAACTTAAATACAATAAGTGTACATATACAATAGTTTACTAAGTTTTATTTACTGCGATAAGGCTAGTCGCTATGCCGGCTTCAGATTGTCGAGCTCATGTGCGAACAGTTCAGTTCTAAAACGGGTTTGAGAGTCCCAACAAGGGTTAAACTCATGCTGTTCCTACTGGTGTTGATAAGAAGAATGCCAGGCTGGAAAAGAAAACATTAGATAGTAGAATACATGACAATAATCATGTACTAACCTTAAAAAATACCGATGGTACGGACACGACTGTGTCAGCTTTACGGCCCCGCCCCAACGCTCCAGTGTAGTTGACAAGTAAAGTAGTTTTGATGACTCGTCACTTCACCCAGACTTGTATACCAAGAAGTTGATGGTTCCGGCTGAGGTCCTGGTTCTTTACAACACTGCATTTAAAAAACATACTCAAATTAAACCAAACTGTGATGGTGATTTAAATTTTGATGCCGCTATATCCATTTGGTGGGGTCTAGTTTGGCGTGAGCGGCTTAAGTGTTTTATGAAAGCATTTCCTGTATTTTTCAGCTGAAAATATAATTGAACTACAATTACAAAATAATATATGAACTAAATAGGATCTGTTAACTTTGCATATTAGGAAAATTGGTATTATTCAAAGTAGGCACGTAGGACGGTCATAATGGCCAAACCATCGGCCAGTTCGGACACGACCTTTGCGGGCATTATTGTCAGTTACAGGTTCTTAAACTAAATATTCAGGATTACAACACAAGGCATTATGACATAAATGAGAGAATTGTTGAAACTAATGCAAATTAATGTCAAAATGAAACTGAAAAACAACACGATGAACACAATGGGTCTCGGATTGCCACTCTGATGGACATTTTGCTTTAATTTTCCCATATTTACCCCCCTAATGCCAACTAGAGCAACCATCCCATAAAATACAGCCCTAAATGGGGTCAAGGTGGCATCTGGCAGTTATTCTTTCCAGTACAGTGTGTTTGTAAGAGTCCATTTTCAAAATCTTTGCAGACGATTAATATTAGGTGAAGTTCTTTGAGCGAACCCATCCCTTTCAAATTTGAATAAAAACCACAATTTTCATCAATCTGATCTATTTCGAGGAAGAACATGAAGTCTTATTACACTGGTTTAAAGATTTATTGGAAAATAATGTAATTGAAAATGTCACATATATTGGTGTTTTGAGGCAATAATTTAGACGGAAAAAAATGTACTTCGGTACAACTGGAAAACATGATTTTAACTCAGAATTAAGCTTAAGTTTGAGTTTGAATAGGCATAGCAGATACAATATATAAAGTCAGAAGTGAAAACAATCTTCATTGGCATTCTAAATGTTACAGAATAGGTTTTTAGTCCGTTTTGAACTTTTGTTTTTTAAGTTTCTGCATTTTGGGGGGTAAAATCCATACGAATGTAGCATTTCAGATGCCATTTGACCCCAGAAAAGGGTTTGTTTACATAACAATCAACAGATTTGACCTCCTGTCACACAACAAAAAAAGAATTTGACCCCAAAATGTCAATGCCAGATATTAATTAACAGTCTTCTGTCACACCTCAACCTGTGGGTGAGGTCAGCCGCCTGCAATCTTCAATCTGTTCCAGGTACTCTCTGCTGAGTAATCTGTGAAAATAAAAAGGGTTTTTGTGCATGTTTACTCAATATTGTGATTACTAGTGTAACTTAAATACAATAAGTGTACATATACAATAGTTTACTAAGTTTTATTTACTGCGATAAGGCTAGTCGCTATGCCGGCTTCAGATTGTCGAGCTCATGTGCGAACAGTTCAGTTCTAAAACGGGTTTGAGAGTCCCAACAAGGGTTAAACTCATGCTGTTCCTACTGGTGTTGATAAGAAGAATGCCAGGCTGGAAAAGAAAACATTAGCTAGTAGAATACATGACAATAATCATGAACTAACCTTGACAAAACTCGTCACTTCACCCAGACTTGTATACCAATGAGTTGATGGTTCCGGCTGAGGTCCTGGTTCTTTACAACACTGCATTTAAAAAACATACTCAAATTAAACCAAACTGTGATGGTGATTTAAATTTTGATGCCGCTATATCCATTTGGTGGGGTCTAGTTTGGCGTGAGCGGCTTAAGTGTTTTATGAATGCATTTCCTGTATTTTTCAGCTGAAAATATAATTGAACTACAATTACAAAATAATATATGAACTAAATAGGATCTGTTAACTTCGCAAATTAGGAAAATTGGTATTATTCAAAGTAGGCAGGTAGGACGGTCATCATGGCCAAAGCATCGGCCAGTGCGGACACGACCTTTGCGGGCATTATTGTCAGTTACAGGTTCTTAAACTAAATATTCAGGATTACAACACAAGGCATTATGACATAAATGAGAGAATTGTTGAAACTAATGCAAATTAATGTCAAAATGAAACTGAAAAACAACACGATGAACACAATGGGTCTCGGATTGCCACTCTGGTGGACATTTTGCTTTAATTTTCCCATATTTACCCCCCTAATGTCCCCTAGAGCAAACATCCCATAAAATACAGCCCTAAATGGGGTCAAGGTGGCATCTGGCAGTTGTTCTTTCCAGTACAGTGTGTTTGTAAGAGTCCATTTTCAAAATCTTTGCAGACGACTAATATTAGGTGAAGTTTTTAAACGTTACGCATGCGCAAATAAATTCCTTCTTTGTTACATATAAAATATTCAAAATTTTATCTCATTTTTCACCATGACCAAGCTACTTTCCAATATATCACCATACATTGTTGGAAAGATGAGGACATAACCTTTTGAAAAAACAGCATGTCAAAAAATTCTATGTGTTGTAACTCAAAATATTTACCTTAGAAAGGGGAACCTCTAGACAAAAACGTAGTGCACAAAACATCCTTTTTTCTTATTGCATACATATATACCTTTAAAATGATACCAAAACGTATAATTTAAACTGTATTTTACAAATTATATGCATCCTGCACTCAGCCACATGTGCTTATTATCTGACAGCATGTAACCCTGGGGATGTGACTTCCGTTTGGGGGTAATTAGACCTTTAAGAGAACCCAACCCTTTCAAATTTGAATAAAAACCACAATTTTCATCAATCTGATCTATTTCGAGAAAGAACATAAAGTCCTATTAAACTGGTTTAAAGATTTATTGGAAAAAATATAATTGAAAATGTCACATATAATGGTGTTTTGAGGCAAAAATTTAGACGGAAAAAAAATGTACTTCGGTACATCTGGAAAACATGATTTTAACTCTGAATTAAGCTTAAGTATGAGTTTGAATAGGCATAGCAGATACAATATATAAAGTCAGAAGTGAAAACAATCTTCATTGGCATTCTAAATGTTACAGAAAAGGTTTTTAGTCCGTTTTGAACAATTTTTTTTTTTAAGTTTCTGCATTTTTTTTTGGGGGGGTGGTAAAATACATCTAAATGTAGCATTTCAGATGCCATTTGACCCCAGAAAAGGTTTTGTTTACATAACAATCAACAGATTTGACCTCCTGTCACACAACAAAAAAAGAATTTGACCCCAAAATGTCAATGCCAGATATTAATTAATAGTCTTCTGTCACACCTGAACCTGTGGGTGAGGTCAGCCGCCAGCAAACTTCAATCTGTTCCATGTACTCTTTGCTGAGTAATCTGTGAAAATAAAAAAGGGTTTTTGTGCATGTTTACTCAATATTGTGATTACTAGTGTAACTTAAATACAATAAGTGTACATATACAATAGTTTACTAAGTTTTATTTACTGCGATAAGGCTAGTCGCTATGCCGGCTTCAGATTGTCGAGCTCATGTGCGAACAGTTCAGTTCTAAAACGTGTTTTTTGAGAGTCCCAACAAGGGTTAAACTCATGCTTTTCCTACTGGTGTTGATAAGAAGAATGCCAGGCTGGAAAAGAAAACATTAGATAGTAGAATACATGACAATAATCATGTACTAACCTTAAAAAATACCGATGGTACGGACACGACTGTATCAGCTTTACGGCCCCGCCCCAACGCTCCAGTGTAGTTGACAAGTAAAGTTGTTTTGATAACTCGACACTTCACCCAGACTTGTATACCAATGAGTTGATGGTTCCGGCTGAGGTCCTGGTTCTTTTCAACACTGCATTTAAAAAACATACTCAAATTAAACCAAACCGTGATGGTGATTTAAATTTTGATGCCGCTATCTCCATTTGGTGGGGTCTATGTTGGCGTGAGCGGCTTAAGTGTTTTATGCACGCATTTCATGTATTTTTCAGCTGAAAGTCTGATTGAACTACAATTACAAAATAACATATGAACTAAATAGGATCTGTTAACTTTGCATATTAGGAAAATTGGTATTATTCAAAGTAGGCTGGTCGGACGGTCATCATGGCCAAACCATCGGCCAGTGTGGACAAGACCTTTGCGGGCATTATTGTCAGTTACAGGTTCTTAAACTAAATATTCAGGATTACAACACAAGGCATTATGACATAAATGAGAGAATTGTTGAAACTAATGCAAATTAATGTCAAAATGAAACTGAAAAACAACACGATGAACACAATGGGTCTCGGATTGCCACTCTGGTGGACATTTTGCTTTAATTTTCCCATATTTACCCCCCTAATGCCAACTAGAGCAACCATCCCATAAAATACAGCCCTAAATGGGGTCAAGGTGGCATCTGGCAGTTATTCTTTCCAGTACAGTGTGTTTGTAAGAGTCCATTTTCAAAATCTTTGCAGACGATTAATATTAGGTGAAGTTCTTTAAGCGAACCCAACCCTTTCAAATTTGAATAAAAACCACAATTTTTATCAATCTGATCTATTTCGAGGAAGAACATGAAGTCCTATTACACTGGTTTAAAGATTTCTTGGAAAATAATGTAATTGAAAATGTCACATATATTGGTGTTTTGAGGCAAAAATTTAGACGGAAAAAAATGTACTTCGGTACAACTGGAAAACATGATTTTAACTCTGAATTAAGCTTAAGTTTGAGTTTGAATAGGCATAGCAGATACAATATATAAAGTCAGAAGTGAAAACAATCTTCATTGGCATTCTAAATGTTACAGAATAGGTTTTTAGTCCGTTTTGAACTTTGGTTTTTTAAGTTTCTGCATTTTTGGGGGTAAAATCCATATAAATGTAGCATTTCAGATGCCATTTGACCCCAGAAAAGGGTTTGTTTACATAACAATCAACAGATTTGACCTCCTGTCACACAACAAAAAAAGAATTTGACCCCAAAATGTCAATGCCAGATATTAATTAACAGTCTTCTGTCACACCTCAACCTGTGGGTGAGGTCAGCCGCCTGCAATCTTCAATCTGTTCCAGGTACTCTCTGCTGAGTAATCTGTGAAAATAAAAAGGGTTTTTGTGCATGTTTACTCAATATTGTGATTACTAGTGTAACTTAAATACAATAAGTGTACATATACAATAGTTTACTAAGTTTTATTTACTGCGATAAGGCTAGTCGCTATGCCGGCTTCAGATTGTCGAGCTCATGTGCGAACAGTTCAGTTCTAAAACGGGTTTGAGAGTCCCAACAAGGGTTAAACTCATGCTGTTCCTACTGGTGTTGATAAGAAGAATGCCAGGCTGGAAAAGAAAACATTAGATAGTAGAATACATGACAATAATCATGTACTAACCTTAAAAAATACCGATGGTACGGACACGACTGTATCAGCTTTACGGCCCCGCCCCAACGCTCCAGTGTAGTTGACAAGTAAAGTAGTTTTGATAACTCGACACTTCACCCAGACTTGTATACCAATGAGTTGATGGTTCCGGCTGAGGTCCTGGTTCTTTTCAACACTGCATTTTAAAAAACATACTCAAATTAAACCAAACTGTGATGGTGATTTAAATTTTGATGCCGCTATCTCCATTTGGTGGGGTCTATGTTGGCGTGAGCGGCTTAAGTGTTTTATGCACGCATTTCATGTATTTTTCAGCTGAAAGTCTGATTGAACTACAATTACAAAATAACATATGAACTAAATAGGATCTGTTAACTTTGCATATTAGGAAAATTGGTATTATTCAAAGTAGGCAGGTCGGACGGTCATCATGGCCAAACCATCGGCCAGTGTGGACAAGACCTTTGCGGGCATTATTGTCAGTTACAGGTTCTTAAACTAAATATTCAGGATTACAACACAAGGCATTATGACATAAATGAGAGAATTGTTGAAACTAATGCAAATTAATGTCAAAATGAAACTGAAAAACAACACGATGAACACAATGGGTCTCGGATTGCCACTCTGGTGGACATTTTGCTTTAATTTTCCCATATTTACCCCCCTAATGCCAACTAGAGCAACCATCCCATAAAATACAGCCCTAAATGGGGTCAAGGTGGCATCTGGCAGTTATTCTTTCCAGTACAGTGTGTTTGTAAGAGTCCATTTTCAAAATCTTTGCAGACGATTAATATTAGGTGAAGTTCTTTAAGCGAACCCAACCCTTTCAAATTTGAATAAAAACCACAATTTTTATCAATCTGATCTATTTCGAGGAAGAACATGAAGTCCTATTACACTGGTTTAAAGATTTCTTGGAAAATAATGTATTTGAAAATGTCACATATATTGGTGTTTTGAGGCAAAAATTTAGACGGAAAAAAATGTACTTCGGTACAACTGGAAAACATGATTTTAACTCTGAATTAAGCTTAAGTTTGAGTTTGAATAGGCATAGCAGATACAATATATAAAGTCAGAAGTGAAAACAATCTTCATTGGCATTCTAAATGTTACAGAATAGGTTTTTAGTCCGTTTTGAACTTTTGTTTTTTAAGTTTCTGCATTTTGGGGGGTAAAATCCATACGAATGTAGCATTTCAGATGCCATTTGACCCCAGAAAAGGGTTTGTTTACATAACAATCAACAGATTTGACCTCCTGTCACACAACAAAAAAAGAATTTGACCCCAAAATGTCAATGCCAGATATTAATTAACAGTCTTCTGTCACACCTCAACCTGTGGGTGAGGTCAGCCGCCTGCAATCTTCAATCTGTTCCAGGTACTCTCTGCTGAGTAATCTGTGAAA
Source organism: Congeria kusceri (assembly GCA_027627225.1). Lineage (NCBI taxonomy): Eukaryota > Metazoa > Mollusca > Bivalvia > Myida > Dreissenidae > Congeria > Congeria kusceri. Next base: position 45,833,213 of record CM051032.1, on the reverse strand, counting down.
ATAAAAAGGGTTTTTGTGCATGTTTACTCAATATTGTGATTACTAGTGTAACTTAAATACAATAAGTGTACATATACAATAGTTTACTAAGTTTTATTTACTGCGATAAGGCTAGTCGCTATGCCGGCTTCAGATTGTCGAGCTCATGTGCGAACAGTTCAGTTCTAAAACGGGTTTGAGAGTCCCAACAAGGGTTAAACTCATGCTGTTCCTACTGGTGTTGATAAGAAGAATGCCAGGCTGGAAAAGAAATCATTAGATAGTAGAATACATGACAATAATCATGTACTAACCTTAAAAAATACCGATGGTACGGACACGACTGTGTCAGCTTTACGGCCCCGCCCCAACGCTCCAGTGTAGTTGACAAGTAAAGTAGTTTTGATGACTCGTCACTTCACCCAGACTTGTATACCAATGAGTTGATGGTTCCGGCTGAGGTCCTGGTTCTTTACAACACTGCATTTAAAAAACATACTCAAATTAAACCAAACTGTGATGGTGATTTAAATTTTGATGCCGCTATATCCATTTGGTGGGGTCTAGTTTGGCGTGAGCGGCTTTAGTGTTTTATGAATGCAATTCCTGTATTTTTCAGCTGAAAATATAATTGAACTACAATTACAAAATAATATATGAACTAAATAGGATCTGTTAACTTTGCAAATTAGGAAAATTGGTATTATTCAAAGTAGGCAGGTAGGACGGTCATCATGGCCAAAGCATCGGCCAGTGCGGACACGACCTTTGCGGGCATTATTGTCAGTTACAGGTTCTTAAACTAAATATTCAGGATTACAACACAAGGCATTATGACATAAATGAGAGAATTGTTGAAACTAATGCAAATTAATGTCAAAATGAAACTGAAAAACAACACGATGAACACAATGGGTCTCGGATTGCCACTCTGGTGGACATTTTGCTTTAATTTTCCCATATTTACCCCCCTAATGCCCCCTAGAGCAAACATCCCATAAAATACAGCCCTAAATGGGGTCAAGGTGGCATCTGGCAGTTGTTCTTTCCAGTACAGTGTGTTTGTAAGAGTCCATTTTCAAAATCTTTGCAGACGACTAATATTAGGTGGAGTTTTTAAAGGTTACGCATGCGCAAATAAATTCCTTCTTTGTTACATATAAAATATTCAAAATTTTATCTCACTTTTCACCATGACCAAGCTACTTTCCAATATATCACCATACATTGTTGGAAAGATGAGGACATAACCTTTTGAAAAAACAACATGTCAAAAAATTCTATGTGTTGTAACTCAAAATATTTACCTTAGAAAAAACACACCGGTTTTGACGGGCATGGAGGCTGCCATTTTGCGCATGAATACATGGGCCAAAGGTTATGAAGCTGGGAACCACTAGACAAAAACGTAGTGCACAAAACAGCCTTTTTTCTTATTGCATACATATATACCTTTAAAATGATACCAAAACGTATAATTTAAACTGTATTTTACAAATTATATGCATCCTGCACTCAGCCACATGTGCTTATTATCTGACAGCATGTAACCCTGGGGATGTGACTTCCGTTTGGGGGTAATTAGACCTTTAAGAGAACCCAACCCTTTCAAATTTGAATAAAAACCACAATTTTCATCAATCTGATCTATTTCGAGAAAGAACATGAAGTCCTATTACACTGGTTTAAAGATTTATTGGAAAAAAATATAATTGAAAATGTCACGTATAATGGTGTTTTGAGGCAAAAATTTACACGGAAAAAAATGTACTTGGGTACATCTGGAAAACATTATTTTAACTCAGAATTTTAAGCATAAGTTTGAGTTTGAATAGGCATAGCAGATAAATAAAGTCAGAAGTGAAAACAGCCTTCATTGGCATTCCAAATGTTACAGAATACGCTTTTAGTCCGTTTTGAACAAGTTTTTTTTTTAAGTTTCTGCATTTTGGGGGGGGTATAATCCATATAATGTAGCATTTCAGATGCCATTTGACCCCAGAAAAGGGTTTGTTTACATAACAATCAACAGATTTGACCTCCTGTCACTCAAAAGAAAAAAGAATTTGACCCCAAAATGTCAATGCCATATATTAATTAACAGTCTTCTGTCACACCTCAACCTGTGGGTGAGGTCAGCCGTCTGCAATCTTTAATCTGTTCCAGGTACTCTCTGCTGAGTAATCTGTGAAAATAAAAAGGGTTTTTGTGCATGTTTACTCAATATTGTGATTGCTAGTGTAACTTAGATACAATAAGTGTACATATACAATAGATTAATAAGTTTTATTTACTGCGATAAGGCTAGTCGCTATGCCGGCTTCAGATTGTCGAGCTCATGTGCGAACAGTTCAGTTCTAAAACGGATTTGAGAGTCCCAACAAGGGTTAAACTCATGCTTTTCCTACTGATGTTGATAAGAAGAATGCCAGGCTGGAAAAGAAAACATTAGATAGTAGAATACATGACAATAATCATGTACTAACCTTAAAAAATACCGATGGTACGGACACGACTGTGTCAGCTTTACGGCCCCGCCCCAACGCTCCAGTGTAGTTGACAAGTAAAGTAGTTTTGATGACTCGTCACTTCACCCAGACTTGTATACCAGTGAGTTGATGGTTCCGGCTGAGGTCCTGGTTCTTTACAACACTGCATTTAAAAAACATACTCAAATTAAACCAAACTGTGATGGTGATTTAAATTTTGATGCCGCTATCTCCATTTGGTGCGGTCGAGGTTGGCGTGAGCGGCTTAAGTGTTTTATGCACGCATTTGATGTATTTTTCAGCTGAAAGTCTGATTGAACTACATTTACATAATAGCATATGAACTAAATAGGATCTGTTAACTTTGAAAATTATGAAAATTGGTATTATTCAAAGTAGGCAGGTCGGACGGTCATCATGGCCAAACCATCGGCCAGTGTGGACAAGACCTTTGCGGGCATTATTGTCAGTTACAGGTTCTTAAACTAAATATTCAGGATTACAACACAAGGCATTATGACATAAATGAGAGAATTGTTGAAACTAATGCAAATTAATGTCAAAATGAAACTGAAAAACAACACGATGAACACAATGGGTCTCGGATTGCCACTCTGGTGGACATTTTGCTTTAATTTTCCCATATTTACCCCCCTAATGCCAACTAGAGCAACCATCCCATAAAATACAGCCCTAAATGGGGTCAAGGTGGCATCTGGCAGTTATTCTTTCCAGTACAGTGTGTTTGTAAGAGTCCATTTTCAAAATCTTTGCAGACGATTAATATTAGGTGAAGTTCTTTAAGCGAACCCAACCCTTTCAAATTTGAATAAAAACCACAATTTTTATCAATCTGATCTATTTCGAGGAAGAACATGAAGTCCTATTACACTGGTTTAAAGATTTCTTGGAAAATAATGTAATTGAAAATGTCACATATATTGGTGTTTTGAGGCAAAAATTTAGACGGAAAAAAATGTACTTCGGTACAACTGGAAAACATGATTTTAACTCTGAATTAAGCTTAAGTTTGAGTTTGAATAGGCATAGCAGATACAATATATAAAGTCAGAAGTGAAAACAATCTTCATTGGCATTCTAAATGTTACAGAATAGGTTTTTAGTCCGTTTTGAACTTTTGTTTTTTAAGTTTCTGCATTTTGGGGGGTAAAATCCATACGAATGTAGCATTTCAGATGCCATTTGACCCCAGAAAAGGGTTTGTTTACATAACAATCAACAGATTTGACCTCCTGTCACACAACAAAAAAAGAATTTGACCCCAAAATGTCAATGCCAGATATTAATTAACAGTCTTCTGTCACACCTCAACCTGTGGGTGAGGTCAGCCGCCTGCAATCTTCAATCTGTTCCAGGTACTCTCTGCTGAGTAATCTGTGAAAATAAAAAGGGTTTTTGTGCATGTTTACTCAATATTGTGATTACTAGTGTAACTTAAATACAATAAGTGTACATATACAATAGTTTACTAAGTTTTATTTACTGCGATAAGGCTAGTCGCTATGCCGGCTTCAGATTGTCGAGCTCATGTGCGAACAGTTCAGTTCTAAAACGGGTTTGAGAGTCCCAACAAGGGTTAAACTCATGCTGTTCCTACTGGTGTTGATAAGAAGAATGCCAGGCTGGAAAAGAAAACATTAGCTAGTAGAATACATGACAATAATCATGAACTAACCTTGACAAAACTCGTCACTTCACCCAGACTTGTATACCAATGAGTTGATGGTTCCGGCTGAGGTCCTGGTTCTTTACAACACTGCATTTAAAAAACATACTCAAATTAAACCAAACTGTGATGGTGATTTAAATTTTGATGCCGCTATATCCATTTGGTGGGGTCTAGTTTGGCGTGAGCGGCTTAAGTGTTTTATGAATGCATTTCCTGTATTTTTCAGCTGAAAATATAATTGAACTACAATTACAAAATAATATATGAACTAAATAGGATCTGTTAACTTCGCAAATTAGGAAAATTGGTATTATTCAAAGTAGGCAGGTAGGACGGTCATCATGGCCAAAGCATCGGCCAGTGCGGACACGACCTTTGCGGGCATTATTGTCAGTTACAGGTTCTTAAACTAAATATTCAGGATTACAACACAAGGCATTATGACATAAATGAGAGAATTGTTGAAACTAATGCAAATTAATGTCAAAATGAAACTGAAAAACAACACGATGAACACAATGGGTCTCGGATTGCCACTCTGGTGGACATTTTGCTTTAATTTTCCCATATTTACCCCCCTAATGTCCCCTAGAGCAAACATCCCATAAAATACAGCCCTAAATGGGGTCAAGGTGGCATCTGGCAGTTGTTCTTTCCAGTACAGTGTGTTTGTAAGAGTCCATTTTCAAAATCTTTGCAGACGACTAATATTAGGTGAAGTTTTTAAACGTTACGCATGCGCAAATAAATTCCTTCTTTGTTACATATAAAATATTCAAAATTTTATCTCATTTTTCACCATGACCAAGCTACTTTCCAATATATCACCATACATTGTTGGAAAGATGAGGACATAACCTTTTGAAAAAACAGCATGTCAAAAAATTCTATGTGTTGTAACTCAAAATATTTACCTTAGAAAGGGGAACCTCTAGACAAAAACGTAGTGCACAAAACATCCTTTTTTCTTATTGCATACATATATACCTTTAAAATGATACCAAAACGTATAATTTAAACTGTATTTTACAAATTATATGCATCCTGCACTCAGCCACATGTGCTTATTATCTGACAGCATGTAACCCTGGGGATGTGACTTCCGTTTGGGGGTAATTAGACCTTTAAGAGAACCCAACCCTTTCAAATTTGAATAAAAACCACAATTTTCATCAATCTGATCTATTTCGAGAAAGAACATAAAGTCCTATTAAACTGGTTTAAAGATTTATTGGAAAAAATATAATTGAAAATGTCACATATAATGGTGTTTTGAGGCAAAAATTTAGACGGAAAAAAAATGTACTTCGGTACATCTGGAAAACATGATTTTAACTCTGAATTAAGCTTAAGTATGAGTTTGAATAGGCATAGCAGATACAATATATAAAGTCAGAAGTGAAAACAATCTTCATTGGCATTCTAAATGTTACAGAAAAGGTTTTTAGTCCGTTTTGAACAATTTTTTTTTTTAAGTTTCTGCATTTTTTTTTGGGGGGGTGGTAAAATACATCTAAATGTAGCATTTCAGATGCCATTTGACCCCAGAAAAGGTTTTGTTTACATAACAATCAACAGATTTGACCTCCTGTCACACAACAAAAAAAGAATTTGACCCCAAAATGTCAATGCCAGATATTAATTAATAGTCTTCTGTCACACCTGAACCTGTGGGTGAGGTCAGCCGCCAGCAAACTTCAATCTGTTCCATGTACTCTTTGTTGAGTAATCTGTGAAAATAAAAAAGGGTTTTTGTGCATGTTTACTCAATATTGTGATTACTAGTGTAACTTAAATACAATAAGTGTACATATACAATAGTTTACTAAGTTTTATTTACTGCGATAAGGCTAGTCGCTATGCCGGCTTCAGATTGTCGAGCTCATGTGCGAACAGTTCAGTTCTAAAACGTGTTTTTTGAGAGTCCCAACAAGGGTTAAACTCATGCTTTTCCTACTGGTGTTGATAAGAAGAATGCCAGGCTGGAAAAGAAAACATTAGATAGTAGAATACATGACAATAATCATGTACTAACCTTAAAAAATACCGATGGTACGGACACGACTGTATCAGCTTTACGGCCCCGCCCCAACGCTCCAGTGTAGTTGACAAGTAAAGTTGTTTTGATAACTCGACACTTCACCCAGACTTGTATACCAATGAGTTGATGGTTCCGGCTGAGGTCCTGGTTCTTTTCAACACTGCATTTAAAAAACATACTCAAATTAAACCAAACCGTGATGGTGATTTAAATTTTGATGCCGCTATCTCCATTTGGTGGGGTCTATGTTGGCGTGAGCGGCTTAAGTGTTTTATGCACGCATTTCATGTATTTTTCAGCTGAAAGTCTGATTGAACTACAATTACAAAATAACATATGAACTAAATAGGATCTGTTAACTTTGCATATTAGGAAAATTGGTATTATTCAAAGTAGGCAGGTCGGACGGTCATCATGGCCAAACCATCGGCCAGTGTGGACAAGACCTTTGCGGGCATTATTGTCAGTTACAGGTTCTTAAACTAAATATTCAGGATTACAACACAAGGCATTATGACATAAATGAGAGAATTGTTGAAACTAATGCAAATTAATGTCAAAATGAAACTGAAAAACAACACGATGAACACAATGGGTCTCGGATTGCCACTCTGGTGGACATTTTGCTTTAATTTTCCCATATTTACCCCCCTAATGCCAACTAGAGCAACCATCCCATAAAATACAGCCCTAAATGGGGTCAAGGTGGCATCTGGCAGTTATTCTTTCCAGTACAGTGTGTTTGTAAGAGTCCATTTTCAAAATCTTTGCAGACGATTAATATTAGGTGAAGTTCTTTAAGCGAACCCAACCCTTTCAAATTTGAATAAAAACCACAATTTTTATCAATCTGATCTATTTCGAGGAAGAACATGAAGTCCTATTACACTGGTTTAAAGATTTCTTGGAAAATAATGTATTTGAAAATGTCACATATATTGGTGTTTTGAGGCAAAAATTTAGACGGAAAAAAATGTACTTCGGTACAACTGGAAAACATGATTTTAACTCTGAATTAAGCTTAAGTTTGAGTTTGAATAGGCATAGCAGATACAATATATAAAGTCAGAAGTGAAAACAATCTTCATTGGCATTCTAAATGTTACAGAATAGGTTTTTAGTCCGTTTTGAACTTTTGTTTTTTAAGTTTCTGCATTTTGGGGGGTAAAATCCATACGAATGTAGCATTTCAGATGCCATTTGACCCCAGAAAAGGGTTTGTTTACATAACAATCAACAGATTTGACCTCCTGTCACACAACAAAAAAAGAATTTGACCCCAAAATGTCAATGCCAGATATTAATTAACAGTCTTCTGTCACACCTCAACCTGTGGGTGAGGTCAGCCGCCTGCAATCTTCAATCTGTTCCAGGTACTCTCTGCTGAGTAATCTGTGAAAATAAAAAGGGTTTTTGTGCATGTTTACTCAATATTGTGATTACTAGTGTAACTTAAATACAATAAGTGTACATATACAATAGTTTACTAAGTTTTATTTACTGCGATAAGGCTAGTCGCTATGCCGGCTTCAGATTGTCGAGCTCATGTGCGAACAGTTCAGTTCTAAAACGGGTTTGAGAGTCCCAACAAGGGTTAAACTCATGCTGTTCCTACTGGTGTTGATAAGAAGAATGCCAGGCTGGAAAAGAAATCATTAGATAGTAGAATACATGACAATAATCATGTACTAACCTTAAAAAATACCGATGGTACGGACACGACTGTGTCAGCTTTACGGCCCCGCCCCAACGCTCCAGTGTAGTTGACAAGTAAAGTAGTTTTGATGACTCGTCACTTCACCCAGACTTGTATACCAATGAGTTGATGGTTCCGGCTGAGGTCCTGGTTCTTTACAACACTGCATTTAAAAAACATACTCAAATTAAACCAAACTGTGATGGTGATTTAAATTTTGATGCCGCTATATCCATTTGGTGGGGTCTAGTTTGGCGTGAGCGGCTTTAGTGTTTTATGAATGCAATTCCTGTATTTTTCAGCTGAAAATATAATTGAACTACAATTACAAAATAATATATGAACTAAATAGGATCTGTTAACTTTGCAAATTAGGAAAATTGGTATTATTCAAAGTAGGCAGGTAGGACGGTCATCATGGCCAAAGCATCGGCCAGTGCGGACACGACCTTTGCGGGCATTATTGTCAGTTACAGGTTCTTAAACTAAATATTCAGGATTACAACACAAGGCATTATGACATAAATGAGAGAATTGTTGAAACTAATGCAAATTAATGTCAAAATGAAACTGAAAAACAACACGATGAACACAATGGGTCTCGGATTGCCACTCTGGTGGACATTTTGCTTTAATTTTCCCATATTTACCCCCCTAATGCCCCCTAGAGCAAACATCCCATAAAATACAGCCCTAAATGGGGTCAAGGTGGCATCTGGCAGTTGTTCTTTCCAGTACAGTGTGTTCGTAAGAGTCCATTTTCAAAATCTTTGCAGACGACTAATATTAGGTGGAGTTTTTAAAGGTTACGCATGCGCAAATAAATTCCTTCTTTGTTACATATAAAATATTCAAAATTTTATCTCACTTTTCACCATGACCAAGCTACTTTCCAATATATCACCATACATTGTTGGAAAGATGAGGACATAACCTTTTGAAAAAACAACATGTCAAAAAATTCTATGTGTTGTAACTCAAAATATTTACCTTAGAAAAAACACACCGGTTTTGACGGGCATGGAGGCTGCCATTTTGCGCATGAATACATGGGCCAAAGGTTATGAAGCTGGGAACCACTAGACAAAAACGTAGTGCACAAAACAGCCTTTTTTCTTATTGCATACATATATACCTTTAAAATGATACCAAAACGTATAATTTAAACTGTATTTTACAAATTATATGCATCCTGCACTCAGCCACATGTGCTTATTATCTGACAGCATGTAACCCTGGGGATGTGACTTCCGTTTGGGGGTAATTAGACCTTTAAGAGAACCCAACCCTTTCAAATTTGAATAAAAACCACAATTTTCATCAATCTGATCTATTTCGAGAAAGAACATAAAGTCCTATTACACTGGTTTAAAGATTTATTGGAAAAAATATAATTGAAAATGTCACATATAATGGTGTTTTGAGGGAAAAATTTAGACGGAAAAAAAATGTACTTGGGTACATCTGGAAAACATGATTTTAACTCTGAATTAAGCTTAAGTTTGAGTTTGAATAGGCATAGCAGATACAATATATAAAGTCAGAAGTGAAAACAATCTTCATTGGCATTCTAAATGTTACAGAAAAGGTTTTTAGTCCGTTTTGAACAATTTTTTTTTTTAAGTTTCTGCATTTTTTTTGGGGGGGGCGGGGTAAAATACATCTAAATGTAGCATTTCAGATGCCATTTGACCCCAGAAAAGGTTTTGTTTACATAACAATCAACAGATTTGACCTCCTGTCACACAACAAAAAAAGAATTTGACCCCAAAATGTCAATGCCAGATATTAATTAATAGTCTTCTGTCACACCTGAACCTGTGGGTGAGGTCAGCCGCCAGCAAACTTCAATCTGTTCCATGTACTCTTTGCTGAGTAATCTGTGAAAATAAAAAGGGTTTTTTGTGCATGTTTACTCAATATTGTGATTACTAGTGTAACTTAAATACAATAAGTGTACATATACAATAGTTTACTAAGTTTTATTTACTGCGATAAGGCTAGTCGCTATGCCGGCTTCAGATTGTCGAGCTCATGTGCGAACAGTTCAGTTCTAAAACGGGTTTGAGAGTCCCAACAAGGGTTAAACTCATGCTTTTCCTACTGGTGTTGATAAGAAGAATGCCAGGCTGGAAAAGAAAACATTAGATAGTAGAATACATGACAATAATCATGTACTAACCTTAAAAAATACCGATGGTACGGACACGACTGTATCAGCTTTACGGCCCCGCCCCAACGCTCCAGTGTAGTTGACAAGTAAAGTAGTTTTGATAACTCGACACTTCACCCAGACTTGTATACCAATGAGTTGATGGTTCCGGCTGAGGTCCTGGTTCTTTTCAACACTGCATTTAAAAAACATACTCAAATTAAACCAAACTGTGATGGTGATTTAAATTTTGATGCCGCTATCTCCATTTGGTGGGGTCTATGTTGGCGTGAGCGGCTTAAGTGTTTTATGCACGCATTTCATGTATTTTTCAGCTGAAAGTCTGATTGAACTACAATTACAAAATAACATATGAACTAAATAGGATCTGTTAACTTTGCATATTAGGAAATTTGCATGATTGCATATTGGTATTATTCAAAGTAGGCAGGTCGGACGGTCATCATGGCCAAACCATCGGCCAGTGTGGACACGACCTTTGCGGGCATTATTGTCAGTTACAGGTTCTTAAACTAAATATTCAGGATTACAACACAAGGCATTATGACATAAATGAGAGAATTGTTGAAACTAATGCAAATTAATGTCAAAATGAAACTGAAAAACAACACGATGAACACAATGGGTCTCGGATTGCCACTCTGGTGGACATTTTGCTTTAATTTTCCCATATTTACCCCCCTAATGCCAACTAGAGCAACCATCCCATAAAATACAGCCCTAAATGGGGTCAAGGTGGCATCTGGCAGTTATTCTTTCCAGTACAGTGTGTTTGTAAGAGTCCATTTTCAAAATCTTTGCAGACGATTAATATTAGGTGAAGTTCTTTAAGCGAACCCAACCCTTTCAAATTTGAATAAAAACCACAATTTTTATCAATCTGATCTATTTCGAGGAAGAACATGAAGTCCTATTACACTGGTTTAAAGATTTCTTGGAAAATAATGTATTTGAAAATGTCACATATATTGGTGTTTTGAGGCAAAAATTTAGACGGAAAAAAATGTACTTCGGAACAACTGGAAAACATGATTTTAACTCAGAATTAAGCTTAAGTTTGAGTTTGAATAGGCATAGCAGATACAATATATAAAGTCAGAAGTGAAAACAATCTTCATTGGCATTCTAAATGTTACAGAAAAGGTTTTTAGTCCGTTTTGAACTTTTGTTTTTTAAGTTTCTGCATTTTTTTTTGGGGGGGGGGGGTAAAATCCATATAAATGTAGCATTTCAGATTCCATTTGACCCCAGAAAAGGGTTTGTTTACATAACAATCAACAGATTTGACCTCCTGTCACACAACAAAAAAATAATTTGACCCCAAAATGTCAATGCCAGATATTAATTAACAGTCTTCTGTCACACCTCAACCTGTGGGTGAGGTCAGCCGCCTGCAATCTTCAATCTGTTCCAGGTACTCTCTGCTGAGTAATCTGTGAAAATAAAAAGGGTTTTTGTGCATGTTTACTCAATATTGTGATTACTAGTGTAACTTAAATACAATAAGTGTACATATACAATAGTTTACTAAGTTTTATTTACTGCGATAAGGCTAGTCGCTATGCCGGCTTCAGATTGTCGAGCTCATGTGCGAACAGTTCAGTTCTAAAACGGGTTTGAGAGTCCCAACAAGGGTTAAACTCATGCTGTTCCTACTGGTGTTGATAAGAAGAATGCCAGGCTGGAAAAGAAAACATTAGATAGTAGAATACATGACAATAATCATGTACTAACCTTAAAAAATACCGATGGTACGGACACGACTGTGTCAGCTTTACGGCCCCGCCCCAACGCTCCAGTGTAGTTGACAAGTAAAGTAGTTTTGATGACTCGTCACTTCACCCAGACTTGTATACCAATGAGTTGATGGTTCCGGCTGAGGTCCTGGTTCTTTACAACACTGCATTTAAAAAACATACTCAAATTAAACCAAACTGTGATGGTGATTTAAATTTTGATGCCGCTATATCCATTTGGTGGGGTCTAGTTTGGCGTGAGCGGCTTAAGTGTTTTATGAATGCATTTCCTGTATTTTTCAGCTGAAAATATAATTGAACTACAATTACAAAATAATATATGAACTAAATAGGATCTGTTAACTTTGCAAATTAGGAAAATTGGTATTATTCAAAGTAGGCAGGTAGGACGGTCATCATGGCCAAAGCATCGGCCAGTGCGGACACGACCTTTGCGGGCATTATTGTCAGTTACAGGTTCTTAAACTAAATATTCAGGATTACAACACAAGGCATTATGACATAAATGAGAGAATTGTTGAAACTAATGCAAATTAATGTCAAAATGAAACTGAAAAACAACACGATGAACACAATGGGTCTCGGATTGCCACTCTGGTGGACATTTTGCTTTAATTTTCCCATATTTACCCCCCTAATGCCCCCTTGAGCAAACATCCCATAAAATACAGCCCTAAATGGGGTCAAGGTGGCATCTGGCAGTTGTTCTTTCCAGTACAGTGTGTTTGTAAGAGTCCATTTTCAAAATCTTTGCAGACGACTAATATTAGTCGAAGTTTTTAAAGGTTACGCATGCGCAAATAAATTCCTTCTTTGTTACATATAAAATATTCAAAATTTTATCTCATTTTTCACCATGACCAAGCTACTTTCCAATATATCACCATACATTGTTGGAAAGATGAGGACATAACCTTTTGAAAAAAACAGCATGTCAAAAAATTCTATGTGTTGTAACTCAAAATATTTACCTTAGAAAGGGGAACCACTAGACAAAAACGTAGTGCACAAAACAGCCTTTTTTCTTATTGCATACATATATACCTTTAAAATGATACCAAAACGTATAATTTAAACTGTATTTTACAAATTATATGCATCCTGCACTCAGCCACATGTGCTTATTATCTGACAGCATGTAACCCTGGGGATGTGACTTCCGTTTGGGGGTAATTAGACCTTTAAGAGAACCCAACCCTTTCAAATTTGAATAAAAACCACAATTTTCATCAATCTGATCTATTTCGAGAAAGAACATGAAGTCCTATTACACTGGTTTAAAGATTTATTGGAAAAAAATATAATTGAAAATGTCACGTATAATGGTGTTTTGAGGCAAAAATTTACACGGAAAAAAATGTACTTGGGTACATCTGGAAAACATTATTTTAACTCAGAATTTTAAGCATAAGTTTGAGTTTGAATAGGCATAGCAGATAAATAAAGTCAGAAGTGAAAACAGCCTTCATTGGCATTCCAAATGTTACAGAATACGCTTTTAGTCCGTTTTGAACAAGTTTTTTTTTTAAGTTTCTGCATTTTGGGGGGGTATAATCCATATAATGTAGCATTTCAGATGCCATTTGACCCCAGAAAAGGGTTTGTTTACATAACAATCAACAGATTTGACCTCCTGTCACTCAAAAGAAAAAAGAATTTGACCCCAAAATGTCAATGCCATATATTAATTAACAGTCTTCTGTCACACCTCAACCTGTGGGTGAGGTCAGCCGTCTGCAATCTTTAATCTGTTCCAGGTACTCTCTGCTGAGTAATCTGTGAAAATAAAAAGGGTTTTTGTGCATGTTTACTCAATATTGTGATTGCTAGTGTAACTTAGATACAATAAGTGTACATATACAATAGATTAATAAGTTTTATTTACTGCGATAAGGCTAGTCGCTATGCCGGCTTCAGATTGTCGAGCTCATGTGCGAACAGTTCAGTTCTAAAACGGATTTGAGAGTCCCAACAAGGGTTAAACTCATGCTTTTCCTACTGATGTTGATAAGAAGAATGCCAGGCTGGAAAAGAAAACATTAGATAGTAGAATACATGACAATAATCATGTACTAACCTTAAAAAATACCGATGGTACGGACACGACTGTGTCAGCTTTACGGCCCCGCCCCAACGCTCCAGTGTAGTTGACAAGTAAAGTAGTTTTGATGACTCGTCACTTCACCCAGACTTGTATACCAGTGAGTTGATGGTTCCGGCTGAGGTCCTGGTTCTTTACAACACTGCATTTAAAAAACATACTCAAATTAAACCAAACTGTGATGGTGATTTAAATTTTGATGCCGCTATCTCCATTTGGTGCGGTCGAGGTTGGCGTGAGCGGCTTAAGTGTTTTATGCACGCATTTGATGTATTTTTCAGCTGAAAGTCTGATTGAACTACATTTACATAATAGCATATGAACTAAATAGGATCTGTTAACTTTGAAAATTATGAAAATTGGTATTATTCAAAGTAGGCAGGTCGGACGGTCATCATGGCCAAAGCATCGGCCAGTGCGGACACGACCTTTGCGGGCATTATTGTCAGTTACAGGTTCTTAAACTAAATATTCAGGATTACAACACAAGGCATTATGACATAAATGAGAGAATTGTTGAAACTAATGCAAATTAATGTCAAAATGAAACTGAAAAACAACACGATGAACACAATGGGTCTCGGATTGCCACTCTGGTGGACATTTTGCTTTAATTTTCCCATATTTACCCCCCTAATGCCCCCTAGAGCAACCATCCCATAAAATACAGCCCTAAATGGGGTCAAGGTGGCATCTGGCAGTTATTCTTTCCAGTACAGTGTGTTTGTAAGAGTCCATTTTCAAAAATCTTTGCAGACGACTAATATTAGGTGAAGTTCTTAAAGGTTACGCATGCGCAAATAAATTCCTTCTTTGTTACATATAAAATATTCAAAATTTTATCTCCCTTTTCACCATGACCAAGCTACTTTCCAATATATCACCATACATTGTTGGAAAGATGAGGACATAACCTTTTGAAAAAACAGTATGTAAAAAAATTCTATATGTTGTAACTCAAAATATTTACCTTAGAATAAACACACCGGTTTTGACGGGCATGGAGGCTGCCATTTTGCGCATGAATACATGGGCCAAAAGTTATGAAGCAGGGAACCACTAGACAAAAAAGTAGTGCACAAAACAGCCTTTTTTCTTATTGCTTACATATATACCTTTAAAATGATCCCAAACGTATCATTTAAACTATTTTACAAATTATATGCATCCTGCACTCAGCCACATGTGCTTATTATCTAACTGACAGCATGTAACCCTGAGGATGTGACTTCCGTTTTGGGGTAATTAGACCTTTATTACGTTTTCGTCACTCAGAATGATTTATATCAAGGTAAATAGACGCTGTCATATGCACATCAAATTGAATAAGCGTTCAAATGATCATGATTTCCAAAGGGAACAAACTCCGATTGTACTCTCGTTTTTATTATACTCGTTACATTTTAACAGTTATTTTATATCTAATTTGCTTTTAAAAGGGACGATATTAAAATCTGAAACAAATACTACGGTTTAGCTAAAGAAATATATCGAGGGCTTAGAGCAAAAACCTAGTATCGGGCAAATTTTCCAAAAATGGATTTTTGCTATATACAGATGTATTTTTCATATACACATAATGTTACAAAATTTTAGAACTGTATCTTGATTAGTTTTGAAGATATTGATTTGTGATCAAATCAAGTATCAATTATCTTGTCCATTGTTTGGAACATTAAGCCAGTATATCTAGATACCATTCATACAGCAGACGAAATATGTTGAAGAATACGAGCAAATACATGCAAATAAATATGCCATGTCTTTGCTCCAATACTTTCATGAATTTTTTGAATGCATCATTCAAGCAAAGACATAGTTCATTGAGTTACAGGGTTTTTGCTCTTACATTAAGTAAGTATTGTGATGAGTATTCAAGCAGCATAAACCAAGTAAGATGATATACTATGGTTTTGTTTTCAAGTTTACAGTGCAATGCTTTTAGCATAAACCATGCATAGTTAGTTACAGCCTTTGTCTGCCAATGAAACACAACAAATCATCAAGTAATGTGAAACCAAACCAGGCTTATCAGTATAGACAACATTTTTGCTGGGAAACTTTATCTGTCAACCGTGCTAATTAGATGATAAAAGCAAGTATGATCAAACATCAGCACCTTTTTTGTGTTATTACTGTTAGAGGAACAGATCACAGCAAGGTATGAATTATGTTTAAAATATTTATAGTTTTTTTTTTTAAATTTGAACTTCAAACAAACTAAATAAAGTAGTTAAATAATAATTTTTGTGTTATAATTATTTGATTTAAATAGTATTTTAATTTTAATATTTTAATACAATGATAATTTGAGGCTAAAAGTGGCAAAACTGTTTGTTTTTTAAACATTGTTTATGTTATTATAACTAAATCAATGTATGAATTTATTTAGTGCTGTTTCAATTATTAAAGTTGGTTATGAGCTCCTACATTTTGTTGCTTTTTGCAGATGTGGTCTGATTCTGAAGATGATCGATTAATCAAAACTGCTATAGAATTGGAAGATACATATTTCACACAACAAGAAGGTGCATATAATGTTACACCATGTCCCACAGAGCAAGACGATCATCATCAAGAAGAAAATACAACACATACAATGGATATATCGTGTGAAGAAATCATTCCCACAAATGAAACAGTTAATGAAACTGGAAAAAACAGTGTTCAGAGAAAGAAGAGAAGACAAAAACAAACAACAACAAAACTGAAATATATATATTCGTCTAGCTCTAATGAAGATTTTCCACTAAGCCTATATAGTGAAAAGATAAAAAACGCTCTCATTGAATCCGACGACAGCGATCGTGACCAAACATTTGTGCCAGTTTCCAAAGACCTTAACTCAACAGACACAGAATTCTATTCAGATGTGTCTAATGAAACACGTAAAGACATTGATTTCAGACAAAATATCAAAGGATATGTAAACAAAATGTCCAAGAAGGGTAAACAAAGCAAGAAACATTCCACCCGAAGGCAAAGAAAACAACAAAAACAACATCCCCAATCCGAATTGCATAACGCAAAGGATACTAGTGCTGTTCAATCGTTAGTTCAATGTGCAATTGTCAAAGCAAATGAAGGACATGTAGATCAAATTCTTTTTGCCCATGGCTTTACAAGATGTGCAATGCCGCGACATGGAAACTGCTTTTTTTGATGCAGCACTTCATTCAGGTAAAATCATTCGAACAAGTCTGGAGCTTCGTCATGCTCTGTGCGATCATTTAACACAAAACGCAGAAGAATATATTGGCTTTCTCTTGAACAGATTTTCTCCCGAAGACGAGGAGCCATTTGTTGCAAATTATTTGGAAGAAGTGGAAAACTTGAAACAAGAAGGATATTGGTCCAATAAAGTGGCAGACTTTCTTCCTCTTGCGCTTGCAAATCATACTGGTTTTACAGTGAATATTTACACAAGCAAACCTGAACAACCTGTTATAGTTGTACAGCCTTCACTTGTCTCTTGTCAAGCTTCTGCATCGATTCATATTGCCTACATCTCGGCAATAAATGTTCTTGAGCACTATGATGCATGTGAACCGATGAAGACCACCAGCAATGATGCTACTCAAAGTCAGACGCTATGTGATGATACTGCTGCATCAGCTCATGGAAACGAAAATGAGCAGATCTTCATTGCTACTCCAATACCAGCAAAACAAAAATCTACCAGTACTCCACGAAAAAAGGCAAAATTCTTAACACCCCAAAGAAAAAACTCTGTAGAAAGCGAAAGGCAACACCAGATAACTGGAAACGAAATGTTCGCAAAAAGCTTAAATTAAGTGGGCAGGAATACACATCTGCAACTGGTAACATTATTCCCAAGAAGTATATTAAACCTTGCAATTGCTCCAAGTGTAGATACAAATGTAACCAACAGTGTACAGAGGTAGACCGAATAGCAATATTTACTTCATTTTGGGCACTTGAATCATATGAACGGCAAAAGGATTTTATCTGTTCAAGAGTTCAACAAAAGAATACAAAAACATTGCTTGACGAAAATGACCGGAAAATATCAAAAAGGAAACAAGTTACTAGGAATTACAATTTTGAAATTGGCAGTGACATAGTTAGGGTTTGCAAGAGATTTTTCTTAAGAACATTGGCTGTAGGTGAGGCATTTGTGGTTCATGCTTTAGAAAATAAAGTTGCAGGACACTTTGAAGGAAAGGAAAGACGTGGTAAAGGCCCATCTGCAAACAGAATAAAAGATGAAATGCTAAACAGAGTTCGAAGTCACATTAAGTCTTTTCCCACTGTTGAAGGGCATTACACAAGAAAAGACTCCAAACGGCAATACCTGGAAACATCACTAACTGTTCCAAAAATGTATGAATTGTACAGAGAAAAATGTACAGAAGAAGAGCAACAGCCTGTTAAATTATCCATGTATCGACGTGTGTTTAATGAGGAGTTTAATTTATCTTTCCATGTTCCAAAGAAAGATCAGTGTAATTTATGTTCAAAGTATTACACGGCTGAACACGATGGTGTCTTAACTGAAAAAATGAAAGACGAATTCAATCTACACCAGCAACGAAAGATAAAGGCAAGGGAGGAAAAGGCCAATGACAAGGAATTAGCAAAAGCAGATAGCAAAATCCATGCATGCACATTTGACTTACAATCTGTTCTCTATACCCCATGCAGTTTAGTCAGTGTAATGTATTATATGCGCAAATTATGTTGCTATAATCTCTCTGTATACAATCTCGGCAATGGTGATGGTTCTTGTTTTGTTTGGTCGGAAATAAATGGCAAAAGAGGTTCTAGTGAAATAGCGACATGTATACACCTTTACCTCAAAAGTCTTCCCAGCACAGTTGAACATGTGATACTATATTCAGACGCATGTACAGGCCAAAACAGGAATCAAGTCATGGCTTCAAGTCTCCTTTATGCAGTGAATCAAATTGGAAATATCAAACTTATTGACCACAAATTTCTTGAGTCAGGGCACACACACATGGAGTGCGACAGTCTGCACGCTGCAATTGAATTTGCCAAGAAGAGGACTCAGATTAATGTTCCAAGTCAGTGGGATACTGTTATTACCATGGCACGAAGGCACAAACCATACCCTGTTGTTCCACTCAGCTACAATGATTTCATTGACTTTCTCAATCTGAAATCAAGAAACCTCAAAGCAGTGAATACCGACAGTGGTGTGAAGGTGAACTGGACACACATGAAATGGATGCGGTTTACTGCCATTGATCCCGGTGCATGCCTTTTTAAATACGATTTGAATGATAAGGCTTTTGAAAGAATTTTACTTGTACCTCAGAACAACACAATACTAGAAGCTTTTCCAAAGAGGTACAAATCAAGATTACCAATTACTTCTGCAAAAAAGAAGGATTTAGTAACGCTATGCAAAAATGGAATCATTCCCAAAGAATTCCACGAATATTATCGAACACTTCCAACCAGCCAATCTGCAAAGGATGTACTTCCAGACCCTGACATTCAAGAAAGTGACAGTTCAACAGATGATGATTAATCTGCTGTGCTGAAAGTAAAGGCTAAAATAAAAAAAAATAAAACAGTATGAGAAAAATTGTCTTCACAATGAAAATACTGTATTTACATGTAATTTTGTTGTAAGTTTCCTTAGTTTCGGATCTGTATATAACAATACATCATTTTTTATGTTATGAATTGGTATGTTTTGCTATTTTCCATTCGAGCTATAGACCTGCATTTCCATATACAGGGTTTATGCACAATGTAAAGGATAGAAATAAACGGATGTGATTGGTGCAATAATGCCGCAGATGATGATACAATATTGTTGTAGGATGCGTTTTCACTTTGTATAATGTGAATTGTTCCAGCAAAAACCATGTATGTCAAGATATCATGTTTTTGCTCGATCACTTAAAGCCCTTTTATTTTAAAGTGTTAGTGCAAAAACATTTTTTGCCTTTTTCTGTACGATTTAATAGTATTTTATCATAAATCTTATACTACATGATAAACTATATCCTTTCATATGTTATTGTCAAGTTTTGTAATCAAAATAAAGATATCAACACGTATGACCTGTGTTTTGCTTTTCCTGAAAACTTTCTAAAAACGGATGTACTAGGTTTTTGCTCTAAGCCCTCGATATAATATTTAAAGAAGTTGTGTATGTACTCCGAATGCGAACGGTAATTTACGGACGGCTACGGCTTTCGTCGAAATTACACGGAAATTAACGAGCTAATGATCGGTCGAATACCTTTAAAGACAACGTAAAAATAATGATAAAGATGCAAAGCATGCATACAATACGAGTATGATCCACTTCAATCTAACTAAACAATAGTTGTGTACATTGTTTTGGACTCAAATCTTATACATATGTGATTATTTTAACATTCATGTTGATTTTAATACTATGATAAAGGCGCCGTTTTGATTTCCCTTCAAAAACGAAAAGATATCTTTGGAGAACATTGTCCAAAAATGATGTCATGCCATTAACCCCTTTCATAAACAAATCTCTTTCGAAAGAACGACATAAAGAGAGGATTTTAAAGGTAATGTATTTTTAATAAATTAGAAAATACGTGACGTTGTATTTTGCTTATACATTTATAACGGAGTATATTGATATGATTGGTGTCAAACTTAGCACGCTACATACTATAATTCGGTAAAAAGGTCTGGCTATTTAGAAACATAAATGTTAAGGTAAAATAATAAAAATCAAAACAGCTATTAGCTTACTTTTAACCAAAAAATATATATGATTACACTTCGTTATTAAGTATTAATTATTAGCATTCTCTTATATTGTCAAACGCGTTTATAGAACAGTCTTAAAACTGAATCAAAACACTTTTGATATAAATTATTATTCTTTTTGTTCTAATTTAAGTAGCTAAATGTATTTATCAAGCTTGTTCGATCAATCGTCAACATACACTTAAAGACGTTCGCAACAAAAAGAAAATAATTGGGAGAATTTCTCCTTTTGCTTCATTTTTTTTCTTTTTTGTATATAGGTTACAATATACTAATTTCATCTTTAATGTCCATACAAAATAAACAATTTTTTTAAAGTAACAGTTTATAAAGCATATATAATATTCAAAAACGCACTTATGCAATGTATTTCCGAACAAATTAGTTCAGAAATGATCGTTTAAATATACCAATATACCAGTTCGGTGAGCCATTCTTTTTATTAATGTTTCGGTGTAATACATTGATGCATGTATATGCGGAATTTTAAGAATATCTGTCGTTTGGAACAAAATATGCATTTGATAAAAATGAAAGCATTATTAGTTCCCATTAAACACACTTAAATGTCCAGTCAAATCATTATTTAAGCAGTAAATGTAGGTAAAGCATTTTTATTATCAATATACACTTGTACACTTAAAAAAAAAATCCTATATACTTAAAACATTGATAAAAATCCAAACTGAACAAGGCGCTTCGACAGGTACCGTATTTTAAACCCAATATTTTCGGAACAAAGCCGGTGACCTCATTTTTTGAGACTATTTTAGTTCCAGTAAAGAATGACGCATGTATGTGGGATCTTTTAACAAAATCTGTCATTTGGAACAAAAGATACTGGTTTATTTTGATAAATTTATGATTATTTCACAGGCATATTTAATACATAATTAACCTCATTAAGTGTCCAATAAAAGTCATTTGTTAATGATAACTGTAGACAAAGCGCGTTTTATCATTAAACTGCACTTGTATATTGCCAAACAAAACATTTTTAAAAAGATGCATTTAAAAATCTCCATCTTTTTTTTATTATAAACGCTTTATATTATTCAACATTCTAAGTAACACAAACTGAAAAAGGCTTCGATAGGTACCGTATTCAAAATTCAATATTTCCGAAAAAGGCCGGTGACCCCTATTTTTTAAGACTGTTTAAGTTTAAGGATACATTGATGCATGTATGTGCCAATTTTTAAGGAAATCTGTGGTTGAAAAGGAATTGAAGGAAATTGTTGCGAACGTCTTTAAGTTATCTAATACATTAAGTTTTCAGAATTTCAGAATTTATTGTACACATGTAAATATAGGCCTCCGGCCCAGAATACAACATATATAACAGCTACAATACATATTGAAATATACCACCTTGTGTTCATAATAGTGATGTAATTTAAATATCTGGCACAGAATACCATGTATTTATCCGGCCAGAATCCAACGTTTATTACATATATTATGGTTTCCAATCCATTCAGATATGCCATTATGTGTTCATACTGGTAATAACATTTATATGTCGGACCCAGAATACAACATAATCAGTTTCCCATCACTTCCGATAGTTCTGTTTTCAAAATTAGAGTTCCGAATTAGAGTACAGCATAATTAAAACAGTGCAATAAATGCAATTCAAATAGGCCAATGTGTCACTTTATAGATATTTATTATGCATAGATTGAGATATATAGTAAAACAATACATTTGCATTTAACATACACTGCTGTGGTTTTGTAATGACCATACGATGCATGTATGAGGCCCTGAATACAATATATATAACCATTTCAATACATTTCAAATACGCCACTTTTTTCATGATGACTATGCAATTATCTATTTTCAAAAGCGTGCATTAGTTTCCAAACATAGAATGTTAATTGTTTTATAATAAAAATATCAGTGCTATACATCAACACGTTAAAAGACATTTGGTTTCTCTGACCACTATACCAGTTATATAGGTAACTGTTTCGTATATCATTATACTGAGAGCAATCGAAGAACGCATGAGACTCGTTTTCCAAGACGAATGTGTTGGTTTGTGTTAAACAGACTAGACAAATTCTATTTTCCCGTTGTACGTTAACATGTCGTCCTAGTTCTATATGGTTTGAACATCTAAAACGGGCAAACGCTCGTCGTAACTTAAGCGATATGTCTACAGTTAAATATTTCTTAGGGGTTAAGAGTGACTTAAACTGTTTATAAGTGTCACAGCGCGAGGATGTATTAATATCGTCGTGCCAGTCTTGGGTTTTACAGTCTTGTATACGCTGTTTGAAACATTGTAAAAAATATATTTATATCACCCACATCTTGGGCCACCCAAACAAAACCAAAACCAAATTTGAATAAAAGATCCTTGACACACGTTGTCCAATTTTTCCTACCAATGTCATCCAAAGACTTCAGCATTTTGTAACAATAAACTGGATATCTATGATTCGGCATTTGTAATAGATGACACCAATATTTTATACATTTTGAATAATATACGTAACAAAGTGGCATTCTACCCACACTCTCCCAACACCATGCTATTATTAACTGTAGAATTAACACCAATAAAATATTTTCAACAGTCAACTTGTGACCTTTCAATTATTTCACAGTAATCAAAACCCCATATTTCGGCTCCGAATGTAAGTATAGGCATGACCGTAGAGTCATAAAGTTTAAAAATGTCAGAGTGGGTAAAATATCCAAAGGGACCTTGGAATTGTTTTATAGAAAAAAATTGCTTTGCGTGCTTGGGCCACCAACTTAGTTTTAGCAGCTGTCCACGAGAACTTAGGAGTAAATAGCAGACCCATGTATTTATATACTGCCACTACTTTAACCTGTTGACCATTTAAGAACCATTTTTCATAGTTACGTAAGGGGCCACCAATTCGAAAGAGAATAATTTCTGTTTTGTTCAAATTTACTTGCATACCAGTATCTTCACAGAATTGTGATACAGCGTTTAGCTGTAATTGAAGGTTTCATGCCATGTCCGCGCAGTTGGCTACGTCATCAGCGTACATCAGACAATAGACATCCGGTATATCATTGGTTATAAAAATTCCATTTCTGCAGTGTTCTTTTAAGTAATTTACTAAACCATTTATATACAAAGAAAAGATTATCGGTGAACTTAAATCACCCTGCCTGGTACCAAGGTTACAGCTGAATGGCTGCGTAATAACATTTCCGGACACTTTTACATGCGCTCGTAAATTTGAATACATTGATTGTAAGACTGTAAGAATCCTGCCATTCATACCTTTAGCATATAGACTAGTAAATAGCTTGACATGAACCAATGAGTCAAAAGCCTTTTTGAAATCCACGTATAGAACATAAAAACGACCACCTCGTTTCGACGTATACTTTTGGACCATACTTTGGAGACAAAATAAGTTATCGACAACTGAGTATCCAGATCTAAATCAGGCCTGTGACTCTTCAATAATAGTTTTTTCCTCTGCCCAGATATTTATACGGACATTGATTATACTAGAGAAAATTTTATACATGACATTTATCAATGAAATTCCTCTGTAATTACCCTGATCTTGTTTACTGCCAGATTTAAATATTGGGACTATAATACTTTCGCACCACGATTCTGGGAATATACCCGTATCTAAAATATGATTAAAGAGCTTATTCCAAAATTGGAACAATGACTTGCTGTGTTTTCATAAAATTCCGCCCCTATCCCGTCTTTACCCTGTGATTTACCAAATTTCAGCTTAGAGATACTGTTCCGTATTTCCTCATCAGTAATGGACCTGTTTAAAGGGCTAGTTGCATCAGACACATCGTTATTATCAAAATGTATGCCATGAATTGGAATTTGGTCATCTCTGTAAAGTAAAGATTTGAAATAAACTCTCCAGTTGTCCGCGAAGACAACATTGTTCTCTGTATATGACTGATTGTGGCTTTTAACAAGCTTCCAAAATGTTTTTGGGTTATTCCTAGATTGCAGAAGTGAAAAACGTTTCTTACGTTGATACGTGACAAATTTGGATTTACACATATTTTTAAAAGAAGCTCTAGCTGTCTTATAATTCAAAAAATCAGTATTATCGTTGGTCCAACGAAAGCGTCTAAGAAGAGAATATTTCTTTCGTTTTGCTATCCAACACTGTCCCACCAAGGTTCATGCGTTCTACGTGAACTTTTATTATTCCTAGCATGCATATTTTCGGCAGACATCTTGTAAACTTGTATTTTTTTAAATACAGCATCATTAATATTTGTCTGTATCGTATTTATAATAGTCTCTCTCATAGACGTAAAATTACGCATAAATTTTTTAATAAAGGTTTCATAATCGCAATTACGCCAGATGTAATGATCATAACTTATTGTTTCGGATAGGGTCGCTTTGCTCCCTATGTGAATTTGAACAAACCCGGAATCTTAGCTGAGCGTATAGTGGATTGTGATCAGAGACATCATAACTTTCAACATTAAAGTATGAGAGACATTTAAACAATTCACTTGAGACAATGTGATAGTCTACCAGACTATGGCCTTCGTTTGCAACACATGTAAAATTACCACTTAAATAATCAATCAACCTGCCATTAGTAATATGTATATTGTGTGTACAACACATATCAATCAAAGACAACCCATAGCGATTAACTTCAGTATCCCTGTTTTGCCTAGGAATATCAAACAGATCTTCATCATAATCAACTTCAATATTATACAAATAATTCAAATTATCTGCTAATATGAAATCATTTAAATCTTTTGTCCTAGCGTTAAAATCACCTGCCAGATAAAGATAACAATTTTGATATTTGTCTTTTATCAATGATAAATTGCTCTCAAGTAATAATGTACCATTATTTTCACCCAAAGTATTATAAATGCTTGATCCTTCCGGTGATATACAAGCAAAGTAATTATTATATCCTTCATATTTTCATAGATTCTTGATTTTATATAAAGAACGATACAGTCATTAAAATCAAAGCAAATCCGTTCGACCAAACCTGATGCTGTCAAATAATCTTTAATAAAAACACTAACTCCTCCACTATTACGTATAGCATTATAATGTCTCGTACGTATATTATCAAAGTGTGTATATGGTCTGAGAAAATGGTCAAATTCAGACTTAAAATTACTCCATGTTTCGAGTAATCCTATTATATCAAATTTATTTAAATAGTTCTTTACTTGTAAATCATTTTTAAATTTACTCAGCCCATTCACGTTCCAGCTTAAAATGTTTAAATGTTTATAAACATCGGCACGTGATCTCTCTGAGCCTTGACCGTGCCCCTAGTCTATGTTTTCGTCTGCTGATAATTCACCGTCTGCGCTGTCTTCGACAACCAATCGACTGTTAACAGTTTTATACCAATTTTAAGAAAGTTAAATTAAATAGCCACCTATATTAATCAAACTATGCTAGATCAATCATCAATATTGATGCAATATAATATCAATAACCATATATACTGTAAAACATTAAATAACAGTTTTATACAATTCTTAAGTAAGTTTAATTAAGTAGCCACATATATGAATCAAGCTATGTTCTATCAATCCTCAATATTGATATAATCTATACGTCAGACAACAATATTTAGAAACGATCTATAAAACTACAGTAAAGTATGTGTATAATGCTAGCGTATATCAATCGTCAGCATACACTTAAGGTATTGAATACCTTAGCCTGGTTCCCGGTATGTACAAAGATAGTACGCCTGGTACAAACCAGAAAAATGTCGGCTGTGATGGTTTGTCTGTAGTAATGCAATTTTGATAAAAATGAGTCCATATATAATTCACACGGTATTGTTGAAGCAAATTTATGTTAGATTACAAAGAAGGAAGCTTTTGTGCAATGCGCGACACATTAATGCTAAAAAAGAGGAAAACACAAGTGAAGTGTAATTCGGACATTACAATCCAGAATGGGATTTCGGATCAATAAATTGTTTCAATACTGTCAATGTTGCATAAACTGATATATTGGCCCTAATGACAAAACAGTATTATCTAAAAATGTGAAACTTACATGAAATTTATTTCATTTTATTCACATTTTGTTGTTTATGAATTCATTTTACATGAAATGTTATACTTAATATCCCAATAATTGATGTGCAGCTTGAATACACTTAACTATAATAAACGTAATTGTGTCTTTTCGTGTCAACCTGCTTCAATTCTTGAAGGACTTTCTCATTTCTATCTTTCTGATTCGTCAGTTCTGCCTCTAAAGCCGTAGTCTGAGTTTTAAGTTTATCAATTTCCTTCTCCTTTTCAAAAAACCTTCCATAATATCAACATTCTTTATCACCGAATTAAGAAGATATTCTTTTAGTTCGATCAGTATTCTTTATTGCTCTTTGTAGTGACCCGTCGCCTTTAACCATGACATTTTCAAGCTTTTTGTTGACCTTTTTCATAGATTCATCTAGCTTCTCAAGCCTTGTGTTGATTTTCTTCATCTGCGTGATGACGTCACATTCGTCTTCGGAGTGCCCCGCCATTTCAGAACAATGGGTGTCGACTGGTTTCTGCTGAGTTTTCTTTTTATTTTGTTTCTCTACTTTTGGTGTTTCACTTACGCTGCTGTCTATCTCTCTTACACTGGAGGCTTCTCTTTTACGTTTCAGATCGTCATCACCTGAGCTGTCTCTATTCATGTTTATTGACAACACAGTATCTTTTTTGAGCAGTATACATTTCAAATTTTTTGAAAAGGTGCTTCTTTTTTAAATGTTCAGTATTTTGCGTATAATTGTACTTACATATTGCCTATCAGAGAAATCAAATTGTCTTACTGTGTGTTCCCATCCATTTATCCAACCGTTTTCACACGTTAAAATCACATTATTTTATTATTTTATTGTCGAGATAGTGTGTTTACCTCGCAAAAGGGTATCTGATATTGCTTAGATAAGAAATGGCTTGCAATTTGTCACCACAATGCAGCCCTCTAATCCTATGACTTAGCATTTTCAATGAATCTCTATTTTATTCAAAGTTAAAATTTCAACACAGACGTAATTTAATGTTGTTTCCGATACCCGAAACTATATAGAAAGTTGTGTTTTACCTTTAAAACAAAATGAGCACGAATATTCATCTCTTAATCCCCCATTATCATACTATTAGTAATAATTCTGGTCGTTTTCATTATTTTTTCTAATCATATTTGATATTAAGCTGTGAAGACATCTAGAAAAACATATAATTTAAGTCCAAATTGTATTCCTTTGTTTTTATAACACAATAATGTGTTTAATCGAAAAACAATTCATATATATTGCATATCATAATTATAATCAACAGTTAACTTTTAAATTTAAGTAATTATTTGTCTTACATCGAGCACACCTCGAAGATATTGTTTTCTGTATCTGCATATTTTAATATATGAAGCTGTTTTATATGTGTAAATTTTTATTCAGATAACCCCCTTTCTATCTTTGGACATAATTAAATTTCATCAGCACTTGAATAACCTTGATGCATTAATACATATCGAAATATATCCTTTAATAAACATAACAGTAGGGCGAACGGACCCAGGGCGAATGGGATATAGGGCGAACGGAACAAAGGGAGAAGAGATTTTGGGGCGAACGGACCCTGATTCCTCGTAATTCACATGCTTTTAGTTTTCTCGCCACGACTGTTGGCGGAATCCAATGGTCTTTTGAGAGGGTAATTTCCAAAAACAGGTTTCGCGGAAAACTACTTCTTTCTTTGCAGACTACGAGTCAGTAAATCGAAACCTGAAAGGGTCCTTCTTAAATACAGCAAAAATTCACGAATGTTTTCTTACCTTTTAATTTTTAAATATAATGTATGTCACGTGCATTATAATGTGTATATCATGTGATTTATTACAATTATAGTTTCTAAAAAAAAGTTAATATTATTACAAATGTTACGTCAAATTAATGACACCCCTATTTTCGCTACTTACTTGAATGTAACCGAAATATTCACCTGGGTGTCCTGGAATAAGAGCACTAAATTAATCCGCTACATGGGTTATTTTTAACTCTTTGTAAAAGTTTTATCTCTTGTTAACGATTCCTATTCTGAACATTTTGACAACAAATTACTGAAATGTATTAATTTTAAACTGTAGTATGGAAAATCTAGAGCACGCATAGTATGACCTACTTTTGACTCGGTAGGCTACGAACCACTAACAATCGTTGCTCCTAACTACCGTGCTTTATCGGTTATTCTGGCATTGCTTGTTGCAGGTTGTTTTGTTAACTGGCATTTATGTAATTCCGTTTGCATTAGCAATTGTCCATAAAGGAAAATAATGTTCAGTGGATAAAATGTTGAATAAACTTATAAAATGTTGTTGGTTTTTTCATTAAAGTTGTCTCTGTTTTATTCACTAAATTATGTATACGTGGATATACTTCCAATACTTTCTAATGCAAATAATGTTACAATCACAACATAGCCAAATCTGCTAACGGAACTATGTTTGACATCATTATTATGTTACTTCATATTCTGATCTGAATTTTTAATGATTGAAATAAGTATATAATTGCTGTATTTATTGCCTTAATGTAATGTCACCCCTTTTGTTTTCTATTTTTGTCGAAGATTTAGAGTTGTTTTTACAAAAAGATACTGACTGTGGTCTAGTTTTAGATGATATTGTTTTGATACTTCTACTTTTTGCAGATGATATGGCCATTTTAGGTAAAACCCCATGTGAGGTACAACAACATTTAAATAGTTTAAAGTCATATTGTGATACCTGGGGACTCAAGGTAAATACTTCGAAGACTAAAATTATGGTTTTTCGTAAAAGGGGTGGATTATTAAATATTGAAAACTGGTCATACGATGGACAAAAAATAGAAGTTGTAAATGATTTTAACTATTTAGGAACAATTTTTAATTACACTGGAAATTTTATTTTAAATCAGGAACACCTAGTTGGTAACGCTTTGAAAGCAATGAACATTCTTTTATGCAAATGTAAGGAGTTTGACTTAAGTCCTAAGACAATGTGTCAGTTATTTGATGCTTTTGTGAGTCCTATATTGAATTATTCCTGTGAAGTATGGGGTTATACTAAGTCAAAGGAACTTGAAAGAGTCCACCTTAAGTTTTGCAAGCGATTGTTAAAGGTTAAAATAAATACTTGTAATGCAATTACATATAGTGAGTTGGGACGTTACCCATTGTTTATTAGTAGATATATTCGAATGATTAAATACTGGCTGAAAATTGCTAGCTCAAACAATATTATTGTTAAAACTATTTATTCCCAATCTGTTATTGATAGTTATAACGGACGTTTAAATTGGGCAACAAATATAAGAAAGTTGTTAGCTGATTATGGATACGTATTTGATAATGTTAGCAGTATCAATCAGGATTTATTTTTGAATGAGTTAAAAACCCGTATTATAGACACCTTTAAACAAGAAACGATGTCAAAAATTGACAACAGCTCAATGTTGTGTCAGTATAAATTGTGTAAATCAACACATTATTACGAGCCATATTTAGATATTTTATCAAAACGTTATTGCTTATACATGAGTAGATTAAGATTAAATGGACTTCCTCTCAGAATACAAACAGGAAGATATAATCGAATTCCACGAGAGGAAAGATATTGTACACTTTGTAATTCTACAGATATAGAGGACGAATACCATTTTGCCATTATTTGCAATTGTTATACTGACATCAGAAAAAAATATATTAGAAGATATTTCTATGTAAAACCTTCTGTCTATAAATTTACCCAGCTTTTAAATTCAACTAATAAATCAGATGTTTTTAATCTGTGTAAGTTTATTAAGGAAGCTATGAATGTTAGAAATGCACTAACTTTCGTTAATAATTAACACACGGTTAACGTTCATCCTCCGAATTCCTCGATCGAAATACGCATTAATTAGAATTATTTAACACTACGCTATGTCATGTTGATTGCATGTATTATATTGATATGTGTTGTAGACGATGTACTTGTACAAGTCTTAAATAAAATGTTCTGTTCTGTTCTGTTCTGTTTATTGCAATTTACATATTTAATTATTAATTAGCTAATTAATAATTAATTAACAGAAGCAGTTCGTTTATTCCGGATTCATCGTCAGCTGGGGTAATTTACTAGTAACAGCTTGACAGTTACAAATAACATTATTATTATTATTATTATTATTATTATTATTATTATTGCTTTTTTGTTCATTTGAGTGACACACTTAAGTATTCTACCGAGTTAACCAGAATTGATCAAAGACGTTCTTTCTTTCTTTTTACTGTCAAATGATAGAGAACAAAAACAAACAAAAAATATGACTGAGAAATAAAACATCATAATTTAATATCAAAACGTTAAAAATCAGTGTTAATTATCGTCTTCAAACTGTGTGTACCAAGACTTGTACATTCCATTTATAACCTATCATGATTTCAAGCAAACGATCAGGATAATTGCCAATAAAATTAAATTTTTGTCTTAAATAAAGTTATTTTTTTTATTTTAAATGATAGTTACTTCACTTGTTATCAAGTAAATTCATGAAGTCAGTGGCACAGCTGCTGAGACAATGACCCGTGTATTACTTCACTAATTGGTATGCACTTTGATTACGTAATTGTGCCACATGTTATTTTAAAATTAGAACCTGTATATACACATTCTGGTTACATAATAATGGTAATGTGTTTATACAAGATAATTGATGAGACCAGGTTTGAACAATACGAAGTCTGTCAGTCTCAGATAAAGTACCTAAGTCTAAATTTTATTTTTTTCCATTTTAAGCGACGATATACTAATTAAACTGACAATCTCTTATCATATATCATAATTATATTGTGTACCATGCCATTTATGTTTATTAAGAAGTAAACTAAGTGAATATTTGTAACATTTTCAAAGTATTAAACTGTAAATGACCGTTATGCAACCAGTATTAACCACTATCAATACATCGCTCGCGAGCCTCGTTTTCGATTCGCCTATAAATTATTGTGTCGTGATAATCGGTAAAAATGGGAATGTGAAACTCGACTATTATCTTGAACAAATATTTGTTCGTTACTTTCGAAATAATTTTTATTTTGAAGTCGTATAATATTGAATAAGAAGTCATATTATCCAGTTTAAAGGTGGGAAATTAAACTTGAATCAAACAAATGTTTCTTTTTATAAAAAAAATACACTCATAATCCACATGCTTTTAGGTTCTTTTGTCGCCAACAGTCTTTCTACGCTGTCAGCGTTTCGATTATTAACTGGTGTTTGAACAGCAATACATTTGCAGTAAATTACCAACGTTTCAACTCTGCATGCTGACCAATGAACCGAAACGGGGTTTTACGAGTAATATATGTTGAAAAATCTACATAAACATCAATTGCAGTAACTAGGGTACGGTTTATGCATCGCGATAAAACATCGAATATATCCGGTAAATCGGCACATTTATGGCATTAATTGGTAAATAAACATATGTTCTTTGCGCTTTATAAATAGGAAAACCATGTTAATCATATTACTGAAGAAAACAACAGTAACATCAAAACATGTGTATTAGGGTGTCCCGGGTCACTAACACGGTCCTCATTGTTTAAGGGGGATATGTCAAGACATTTATAATATAGGCCTACATGCTTTACGGAATTTCTCCATGGGCTGGTTGGGTCAGTTAACTATTGCACAATGTACGACAATTATTTATTGACCAATATGTATTATTTGTTATACAAATAAGAGGATATTATAGGTATGCATCTGATAGATTTGGTTTACTCTTCTTTAAGTTGATGTTACCATTTGAATGGTGCAATATGTTATCTCATGTCATCTTATTGACTTATATGGGCCTACTATCATTATATGTTTTGTTAATCTTATATTCTTCGGTTGCCAATCTATCAATAGGCTTGTGATTGTTATCAAATTGTTAATCTGGTTGTTACTGGTGATACATACATGTTTAGACTCCATTTGCGAATATTATTACATTGTGTACGTGAACGCGCTGTGGATTGTTTATCGCATTTCGGTCAATGTACCGCTTTCTTTTATTGCGCGGATTTTTTTTTTACTTTTACATTTAAGTTTACCAGTCAAAGGCATTTGTCAATGTTCATAAATAATAAAACGTTTTTGTTGCATTCAAACATCAGAATGACCACGAAGGCTATATGTAGTTGTACCTGTTCATATATGTGTACCTACATCCCACATGAAATATAAATAAGATGGCAAACGTGGGAAAATCTTCAATATGCCCTAACTATTATATTGTGACTTATTTGTTGTCCGGTTCCCGAAATGAAAAATCTTCCGTGTAGCGTTGTTTGACAAATAATAAGTCAGTTTGACAGTTAAGAGAGGTTTTAAAAAAACACTTTAAGGAAACTATAATACAAGTGTCAAGAGACCCGGAACACACGAACATGATTCAGGACCCCCGCAATCAATGCATACAGTTATACATAAGTTTATAAATATAAATTCCCCATTTATTAAAATTTGTAGGTTTATGATTCTCTGAACGCTTATTGATGCCTGTACTTTATATTTATAAGACAGCTATACAACGGCTGCTACGCGTGCATGTTTTAGAATGACACTACTGTTTCTGGAATGTGATGAACTCGCTAGAATAAATAGGCTACATGGAACGGCAACTCTGTGAATGAGATTGATTAATGGGAGCACTGTACAATTGCTATTTATAGAGCGTACCGCTTATGTAAATGTAGGCTAAACAAAATAGTTATTTCGTGACGTGAACGAATATAGCATTCTGTTTATGGCATTCAATAAGAATATACGTTCATAATTAGAATCAGTTCTAGAGTGCATGTCGAGGATATGATTATAACTTTATTTTAACCGCTTATGTTAACAATTTTATAAAATTTAATCCCAAAATGTATGCAACAATTATTGGTAGATATTAAACGATTGTTGTAAATTTGCTTTCCCTAAAATACTCCTACGCAAGAAAATTTGCACTATGGAATAGTGGTATTCAATTTTAACGCTGCATAATGCACTTATCGCGCCAAATTTCTAGCTTTTCATTGGTACACATTTACAAGAAATCTTGGTAAAAAGTGATTTTAGACAGCTACTCCGACAAAAAAATATTTATGGCTGGCTAGATATCTCGTTACGTTGTAAAGAATATGCCAACAGCGATAATTTGGTCGAGTTTCTTGCCCTTTCTGTTGCATATCGTCCCTTCAAAGCCAGAATGTTTCATCAGCATATGTGTAAATAAGGACGATATGCCCTTCTGGCTTTCAATGGACGATGTATACAGTCTGACAGACTGACCGGGCACTGACCTTCAAGTCCAGGATAAATTCATTCGCGAGTATCGGGTCAATCTGCCAAAGCTATATACGCAGTTCATGCGGATATTTATAGTGTACGAATATAGACGTGGCACTCGAAAGTTGTATTGATATACATCGTGGCACAAAAACATATTGCTTCTCTTCTTTTTTGGCGTAGCTGTCTAAGATCCCTTTTGACCTAGATTTCTTGCGATAATTATGCAGCGGGAAAATTGAATGCCAATAGAATTGCGCAAATTTACTAATTTTAGGGAATGCAAACTTCAAGCAATGGTTTAACGTATACCAATAACTGTTGCATACTTTTGGGGATAAAAAATTTACATAATTGTTTACAAAAGTGGTTAAAATGAAGTTATAAACATATCCTCTACATATACTCTAGAACTGAAGCTAATTATGGACGTATTTTCTCATTGTATGCCATAAACAGAATGCTATATTCATTCACGTAACGAAATAACTATTTTGTTTAGCCTACATTTATATAAGCGGTACGCTCTATAAATAGCAATTGTGCAATGTTCCCATTCATAAATCTCATTAACAGAGTTGCCGTTCCATGTAGCCCATTGATTCTAGAGAGTTAATCACATTCCAGAAAAAGTAGTGGCATTCTTAAAGTAGCGCGCGTAGCTAGTAACCGTTGTGTAGCTGTGTTAATATACTCGTACATGCATCAATACTAGCATTCAGAGAATCATAAACCTAAAAATTTCAATAAATGGGGAATTTATATTCATAAACTTACTGTTAATTTGAATTAAAATTGTGGTTACGATTTATTAACGATTATTTATAATTGCATCTTTCTATCAACTTCTCCAGTAGATGTTATTTTATCTGTAAAAAGATGCTACATTTTCTATAGATAAAATGTTACGAAAGAAGAAATTTTCACAACATTCGATTGGATATTGAGAAAGGTAAAAAGTTGGGGAAGACAGCTACGCCGAAAAAAAGTATGGTGTTTAACCATAGAATCGACTCGATGTAATGGAGGCATTGCCATGTTACCACAGAAATAAATGCATTGATCATTATAATCTGCATTAGAATACCTGAAATAGGATGCAACTATTAATCTAACTGCAACTGTAAAGAACAAATGCAGTGTCATAGTCACACGGGTAAGATGAACAATATATATTGATATACGATAGTGTTGACATTCACTTAAAGAAATTGAGTATCATGTTAAGACTGCATTAAATACAGTCATGCAGCCACACGATAAGATAAGATTTCATACCTGTATATGTGTATCATCATGTTACTATAGGACTTAAATCATGCACTAGTGTACTACTATAGGAATGAAAACAGTCAACGCCATTCTATTGTACGACGATATGCGTTCGAAATTCAACGATCAACAGTTTTTCTTTATAATATTTGAAATGCCAATACGTCTTGACCTATTTCTTTTTTTTGTTGATGTTCTCATATTTATTTATAATAAAATATAACATATCTTGACATACTTGCAAGACAAAAGCATGCAAGCATATAAACAGACAAAAAATTTAATGACAATTCATGGCAACATAAGTTACATAATTATCAATACATTCATTATATTATTCAGTACAGTGTGTACAAAACGATGTAATATTAACTGTTTCAAAATATATAATTTTATTTATATGAAATTTTAAAAGTGGTAAATAGTGGATACTCGTTATAAATGGCATTAAAAGTTATTCCTTTAACCAATGATTTATGAGTGCAAATAATCTGTTAATTCTTATGTTTTGTTTTATGCCGTAACACTAATATGTTTGTCAACAGAACGTGTATTGTAGTGTTAATAATATATAGATTTCTAGGGTAAATATTACAAAGTCATTACTTAGCCATTGTTACTAGACAGAAAAAGACGACCAAAACAAATAGGAAGAAGAAAAACACTTAACACCATTTAAACACGTACTAACGAACTAATCCTCTGAAACAGGACCGTCTTGTCCTATTTCTTATTACAAATAATATGATTGGATATTTATTAAATGCGCAAATACAAACAAGCTACAGATCAGATCACTCTATTATGAGCATGGTCATTAGTTTTGAAACAAAAATACAAGGTAAAATTAATAAATATTAATAAATAGATATCATAAACTATACTGAATGCAAACAAATTCCTGACCGGCATATGGTAATTGATTTCGAAATTTCGATACTTTATCGTTCAGTTTTGTAAAACAAGTATTTTTTTTTAAGTTTGGACCAATGCTTGTAACCTGTATAACACTTTTGTTTGTAATAAAATGGAAAATTCCGTCGAACTGAACGGTTTTTTTGTCCGATTTCTTCACAATAGGACGTGGATGTGATCCTATTTTACCATATATATTTATACTTTGTGCAGAAATGTTAGCTATCAAAATTAGAAAATGTAAGTGTATACAAATTAATAGTGAGGCATACAAGTTATCATAATTTGCTGATGATACATATTTTAAACAAGAATATCTGTAGAACCAATGGATGCTCCCCGATGCAGCTTTTACCTCTAATTGTGTCCTTGACCTTAAACCTGATTCATGCCGAGACACGCTGTCATGCTGAGGCAAAAATTGTGTGAATTGATATCAAATCCATTCAACAAGTAATAAGTCCAGACAAGCAACCGACTTTAGACCTTTAAGTATGACATTGACCTTTGACCTACAGCTCTGATTCATGCGCGTCACATTTAGGCAAACATTTGTGCATTTCAAAGTAATTTGAAAATCCTTCAGTCCATGGCCAAGTCATAGTCTGGACAAGCATAAAGCTAATTGTGACATTTGATATCTAAGTGTGACCTTGACCTTTGACCTATATACCTGGTTTATCTGCACTTCATGCTGTCTCATTGAGGTTTACATTTAAGCCAGGTAGTTTTAAAATCCATGGCAAGTTAAGCACAGACAAGCAATGTGCCAATTTCGACCTTTAACCTTTATGTGTGACCTTGGCCTTTGACCTAGGGACTTGATTCATCAAAGGTACACACCAGCTCATGACAGCAAACATTTGTGTCAAGTAATTTTACAATCTTTCCATCCAAGGCCAAGTTATAGTGTGGACAAACACAACAGCCAATTTAAAATCAAAGGGCAATAACTCCCTGAAAAAATCACCAGACTGGAACATCCTGACACTATGCGCATGTCCTTTAAACAGGGATGCTGCATATAAAGTGTCATTGAAATCAAGCAAATGTTCATGAGATCGAGCGCGGAAACGAAAATATCCTATTAAAATGTATTATTTTTAAGATACATGTCTACAGGGTAATAACTCCCTGAAAATCATCACACCGGAACGACCTTACAAAATGTCATCTTGTTAGGAATGCTGCATACAAAGTTGTATTGAAACCAAGTTGCGCCACTCATACTCGTGTAATAAAATACGATCTTGCACCGAAATCAGCAAATATCCTCTATTTATTTTCTGCTTGACAGTATGAGTCCCGCGAAATTTTCCAGTTAAAACCATTTACAATGTAAAAAATATCGTTGGAAAAAAAGCATAAAAAAAAAAAAATGAAATCTGTGTAAAATCTTTTTTATTTCACTCGTGATCGTACTGTCGTGTTATATCATCGTACTGTCGCCTTATAACTATCATACTGTCGTATTATATCATCGTACTTTCGCGTAATCACCATCGTACTGTCGTGTTATATCATAGTACTGTCGCCTTATCACCATCGTACTGTCGTGTTGAATAATAGAACTGCCCCGTTATCAGCATCGTACTGTCGTGTTAAATCGTCGTACTGACTCCTTATCACCATCGTACTGTCGCCTTATCACCATCGTACCGTCGTGTTATATCATCGTACTGTCGCCTTATCACCACCCGTCGTGTTATATCATCATACTGTCGAGTTATCATCATCGTAATGTCGTGTTATATCATCGTCGCCTTATCACCATTGTACTGTCGTGTTGTATAATAGAACTGTCCCGTTATCATCATCGTACTGTCGTGTTAAATCGTCGTACTGACTCCTTATCACCATCGTACTGTCGTGTTTTATCATCGTACTGTCGCCTTATCACCATCGTACTGTCGTGTTGTGTAATAGAACTGTCCCGTTATCATCATCGTACTGTCGTGTTAAATCGTCGTACTGACTCCTTATCACCATCGTACTGTCGTGTTTTATCATCGTACCGTCGCATTATCATCATCTTACTGTCGTGTTATATCATCGCACTGTCGCCTTATCATCATCGTACTGTTGTGCTATATCATCGTACTGTCACCATATCAATCGTACTGTCGTGTTATATCATCGTACTGTCGCCTTATCACCGTCGTACTGGCGCGTTATCAGTATCGCATCACCGATTCCTGAGCGCTTGAGAACGGTAAAAAAAAGACGATCTTCTATTATAGCAGTACACATTGACGAATCCGAATTCATTTTTACCTTCATAATCAGAAACTGATGCCGACGTTAGGCCCGTGATTTTTATGTGCAGTTTCGCGAACATGTTTTGATAAAATTGTCCAGTGGGTATCATAAATTAAATTGAAAAATATAAGATTATATTAAAATCAAACTTTTCGCAAAAAACATGACAATAACAATAATAATACAATGCAATGTTTCTTATATGAACATGCATATAAAGTCAACATGATTTACGCCCAATTAATATATGTTTCACTGCGTTTTTACATTATAGAACTGTGAGTTGAAAACTCCTTTTTAATGTCAATGATTAAGGAATACTTCTTGAAAAAAGCAAATATTCTAAAGGGGACGTTTCAATAATATATTATTTAAAAAGTGCAAAACAATTTTGAATGACATATTTTATTATTCAAGTACAAATATTAGAAATCAGTTTTCCTATCTTGATTTTTTTCCACGCATTAAGGCCATATCTTTACTTCGTGAAATCTTTTACCTAATGATTAATTAACGTGTATCTAGGTGACGTTGCGAGGGAGGGACGCGTTTCGCAAAGCATATGTGCTAAAATAAGAGTACAATTAAACATCTTCAAAAGGAGAGCCACACGCACGTACGGATGGACTATTTGAAAGTATAATAATTTTTGATAGAAATTGTGTCAGTACGTATACGGCTCTATTAAAAGTTATAGATTCTATTCAGTAGAGTAAATGCATTAAAAATTAGCAATTAATGGAACTATGATAGAAGGATTATTACCTCCAAATCCTACTTGAACAGGCAGGCTATCCCAAACATTCAAATAGATATTGCCCTGAATTTTATCTTAACAGCTTACAGCGTGTGTTTCACGTGAAATTAGATCAAGCGAAGGAATTCTTAGCCAGGCATCGTTTATTTAGAATATATTCGCTACAGTTTGGGAAACATGTGGATTGTTATAATTGCAGGTTTGATGTTAATTATTTTGTCTTAATTTGCAATTGTTATATATAATATATTCTAACATGATACTCACTAATTGTTCTACAAAAAAGTACAAAAATACAAGAACGATAATTTAAAAATTATTTCTTAAATAACTGCAATAATAATTAATGCAATATTAGGAGTAGTTTGACGATGTAAAAGTTAAAAAGGTTAATTAATGCATGCGTAGGAACTGGACGTATATATATAGAAAACAGTAAATGAAATTATCTTTTTTCTTAGAATAATAATAACAAGAAAAAGTAAACATAGTAATTAAAGCAATTTATAAACACGAGTCATTGATTTGTTATACAGTATATTATTTGAAGTTATTTTGGAATGAAGTAATAGTAGACACTAATTGTCATTGGAATAATGTTCCATACTTTTTCTTGCACAGTTTCGTTTTCAATATGTAAGGATACGGACATATTATAATCCTTACATATTCATCTCGCTTATTGTCGATGCAAGTTAATGTGTACGTGGTGTTTAAAAATGCCCTTCATTTCATTTTAACATTAATAATTGTATTACTTATTTTATTTACTTTGTCGTAATGATAATTATAAAGAACGAAATGGAATTCACAGTTTGTAGGTAATTACGCAGTACAGGTACTAGCAATAGCGGTCGGTTACACTCCATTAAGCTTATCAGAAAATTACACAGGATTTGGGAACGGAATCTATGGTCGAGTGGTTTACGTGTTAGACTCTCACGCCGGCGGTCGGGCTTCGATCCCCATGAGAGGGGAGGATTTTGTTCCCGATTTTATTTATGTTATTTTTGTTTCACAGAATTTAAGGGTTTGCTACCTCAGATGCTTTATTAATTGAAAAAGAAGACATTTTTAAACTATAATATTCTGTAAGTAAACTTCCTTTAAGCGTTTTAAAACATTACAAACATTATCGCATGTAACACATTCGCTAATACGGTTGAAAAGCTTGTAACAGTTACACTGTCGTTGCATTTATAATAATGTTAAATA
Source organism: Congeria kusceri (assembly GCA_027627225.1). Lineage (NCBI taxonomy): Eukaryota > Metazoa > Mollusca > Bivalvia > Myida > Dreissenidae > Congeria > Congeria kusceri. Next base: position 45,792,786 of record CM051032.1, on the reverse strand, counting down.
TTTTTAGTAGTTAGCATAGTGTTTGTTTTTAAGGTTTAATTGAGTTTTGTAGAACGTCATAGTTATTTCTCTTCGACAAATTAATCTACTGTCTTCCACGAAGATTGCCCGGCAATAAAACTGATAACCAAAAGTGTTATTTCGCTTGTTTATATATTATGCATTTTTCTTTTGGGGAGCAATGACACAATTTTTGAAAATTGTCAATTTGTGCTTCTGTGGACACGTAAATTTAAATGTAAGAGTATTCGTAGATCAAATGCACCATATTTTATACCTATGTTTTATTGATTTGTACAGAAAATGGGGTGGTGTTACAAAAGTGCAAATTCCCTCGCCTAAATTCTTAAATAAAATAAATGGTACTATAATAAAGAGCGCAAATTCTCTTTTCATATCCGTTCTTACTTTTCTGAGAGTCAAAAACTAAAGAAGTTACAGCTAATAATATTCAAAGCTCCTTACCAACACGGTAAGAAGACTCATCGGACCACCTCATTTCGAGGTGTTAAGAAAATGTCCGGTGTTAACTTCCGAGGTGGTCCGGTGGTGCAAAAATATTGTAAACAGTACGTATGACTTCCCAATTTTGTAGCATTTTCTTACGATAAAGGTGCTTTTTAAGAAATCGGCCAATATCATTACCAGTAGGAAATATAAAAGAACACTCGTTCGTAGTTTCGTTAAATATTGTACAAAAATAAAGGCTGTAGGATTTTTATAAGTTGAAGTCATTGAAATAATATGTATATGATACTCTATGTACTGACATGTTTACCCGTCTGAGTTGTTACTACAACCGATTGTGAAGTGTGTGCCGAATGACGATGATCGCAAATATAAATGTCTTCACATACGCATTGCATGTTTTAAAATAATTAGTAATTTTGGTTAGTTTTCTGGAAATTTATTGAAATGAGGTGGTCCGGTGGTGCTGTGGTGGTCCGGTGGTGCTGAGTGCCCATGCTTTTAGTTTTGTTCCGATGTATGGACATATGTTGACGAAGATATTAAGAACATTTTAATGTTTGAATGTTAAAGTTATTTACGTTTATTGTGGGGGTCAGCCGTTGATATTTGAAGAAAGAAGGGGATAGTCGTTAATGTACAATGTATATCAGAAGAGGACCAAGAATAGATCCGTGTGGTACTCCAACCTTGATATTTTGAAATGAGTTATTTCAGCCTACCTTAACGCATTATGTTCAATTAGACAGACAATATTGCAATAAGGTAAGCGTATCTTCAGAGAGGAGTGCTGCATACAAAGCATACAAAGTAAAATGATGATATCAATTTCTCTTTGGAGATCGAGGAATACTGAGCCCACGATCCGCCCAAAATCAATGTTCTTTAGCTATAAATCTATAAGTCGAATCAATGATGACAGCCAGAATGATTTTGGCGGAAACTAGACTGGATACTGCAGTAATTGATGACTCTCAAGAAATGATTTCATCTGATTTGCCAATCTGTCTCTCAAATATCTTTGAACTGGTTGAAGATCTAGGTACGGAAATAGGTCTATTGTTGTTAATATCACTTTATCTGAACCTTACTGTACTTATTTAACCCTAGCTTGTGTGAAACACACACTTTTTTAAGTTTCCTTTTTTTAAGTCGCTTATTGTTTTTGATTGGTTCATTTTATACATGTTTAAGAACACCGGAATGTCATGTATTGCTTGATAATATGTGCGCACATACATCTTTGTATAATAGTTTACAATCTTCATGCCAAGAGTTCCGCGCGAAAACTGAGTGTGTAAGGCATGCAGTGAGTTATGCGCCTAACTAATGCACATGTGTTTGCTTTTTGTTAGTTTTAAGTCCTTTCGCATAATGTTTTTACTATATTTTCTTAAACTTTTAAACGTCTGCGCTGTTGCGTTTGAAACAAACCAACCCACATGCAAGGTGAACATTCGACAGCTTATATTATAAACACAGCCTTTGAAACAGTCTCTCGTTCTAGAATAAACATCCCTGATTTCTGCCGATAAGTCGAACGTCTGTTTGGATACTGACCTGGTGTTTACCGAGTGATAATAAGGTTTCAGGATAGTTTCAGCAGAGCAATTAAGCGATTTTCGTTTATAAATCTGTCTGGTATGCGGGTCTGTTTCGCATTTCTCTGAAAACCGTGGATGAGATTTACCGGTTTGATGCTAAGGCACATAAACACACATTGAATGACTATTTTGTGAACGATCACTGAACTATGGTGGCATAGAACTGCATTATGACAACTACTTAAGGTTCGCGATAATGTTCGTGTTACCACTTAAGTTTCGTGTTATGTATCTTATATCTTAATAGCGTTTGCGAATCTTTTCGACGTAAGATATTTTGTTTGCTTACTGAAAAACAGGCCTGAAACTGCCCAGAAATGACATCAGAATTTCAGTTAATAAAAACTTATGTGGTATCACAAATATTAACGAGTTAAAATTTGCGTTGTAAGATACATGTAATTATCATGATAATATTCGTGTTAGATAACTGGCAAAACGAATTGGTTTGCGAATATATTTGTGATACACGAACATTAAGTGGTATCGCAAATATTAACTAGATACGATTTGCGTTGTAAGCTAATTATCATGATCATATTCGTGACAGGTAACTGGCAACACGAATAGGTTTGCGAATACATTAGCGATACATGAAAATTAATTGGTATCACGAACATTAACGTGTTAAGATTTGCTTTGTAAGATAATTATCGTGTTAATATTCGCGCTAGTAAGATAATGCGGAAGACCTAGCGCACAAATTAAGTGGTAACAATAATATTATCTAGTTAAGATTCGCGTTGTCAGATAATTATCATGATAATATTCGTGTTAGTAAGATAATGAAGACCTCGCGCCGAATAAAGTGGTAACAGGAATATTATCTGTTTCAGATTCGCGTTGTCAGATGATTATCATGATAACATTCGTGTTAGTAAGATAATGCGGAAGACCTCTCGCACAAATTAAGTGGTAACACGAATATTATCTAGTTATGATTCGCGTTGTCGGATAATTATCATGATAATATTCGTGTTAGTAAGATAATGCGAAAGACCTCGCGCACAAATTAAGTGGTATCACGAATATTAACTAGTTAAGATTCGCGTTGTAGAATAATTATTTTGATAATAGTCGTGTTAGTAAGATAATTCGGAAGACCTCGAAGACCCCCCAAAAATGTATTAATGTCAGTTCTAGGCATTTAAATGCCATTTAGTATAATAATAAAAGATCTTGCAGAAAAATATTCGCAAACGCTATCATAATATCCAGATAAATATCCTATTAAATAAGTGGTAACACGAATGCTAAGTAGTTAACACGAACGTTTCCGCAAACCTTAAATGGTTATCGTATGACAGTTCTATGCCACTATACTGAACACACCTTTAACGCTCTAGTTCTCTGCTGTCTGTGCGGGGTGAGGCCAGCCGCCCTGGTTCGGGTCTGCTATGGCGAACTCGGCTGCTTCGACACACAGCCTCCATTCAACAACACGGAGGGAATCCCACCGCAATCACCGGATGAAATACAGACCACGTTTAGGTAAGAATGGGTCCACGAAATCAAACATATTCGTTCACTTGTAAGTTTTTGAAAAAAAGATTGTGTACAACACAAATATGTAATGTGTGAAAAACGATTCTCGAAAGTAAGAACTAATTTTTGGACAATAAGAAGAAAACGTATATTAAACTTTGACCCTAGCAAGTTGCAGTTTCTCATTCGAATTAGTAAAAACGTAATGTTAAATTCTACATTTATGACGATTTTTTATTATATATTTTGTAGAGACGGTTACTGAGCGATACATTGTTATTTAATGTTGTTTTGTATTTTTAGCCCTGTTGTTGTACACAGATCTTGCTCACATGTCTTTGTCACAAAACAAAGTTATTTTCACGTGCATCTGTCTTCAGAGTATTTTTATGTCGTCTACGAGTTTTATTGGAATTCATTCGCGCTGTGTTCAAACACTATGATATTATGTCAAAGGAACAAAAGACATATCTAAATAAACACACACCACAGGGCAACTTCCAGAATAAAACAACATGGGAACTTTTAAGTACAGTCTGTATGGACACGTAGGACGCCTGTTGCAGGTTGTTTACACCATCGTGCAAATCAGTGCCAATGGTTCTCCTACACAACGACACCAGGTCCGCCGTGTCCGACTGCGACTTCAATCCGAACCGGCCGCTGAAAGTCATCGTGCATGGGTTTCTGCAGAACGGGCAGGTGGAGTGGGTTCGAGACATGACCAGAGCGCTGTTAGCAAAGGTAAATCACCAGTGCTTATATTGTACAACCTATGTACACAAGCATACACAGTGCTCCATACATTCTATAACACAAATAATCTAATGAGAATCGTATCGGTGCATTTTTTAAAATCAGAAGAAGTATTAAACTAAAACGGCACGATGTATTCGCACAACTTACAATTTTCTGATCCAGTGAACTTAGATGCATAACTCAATATTTTAGAGGTTGAAAATCTAGGTCCAAATCCATCTAGTATATGTCACAAACAACAGCAAAACAAAGTGTGTTGGTAATGTCAACACCGAGCATTAAATGGGACTGTACGATTCACTCTGGTTACACAGGCGATTCTAAAAATAAATCGCATCTGGTACATCATGCGACATTTTGGACTACTTTCAATCACATGATCATCAAAAATGGCTGCGCCCGTAAGCTACAGTATTGAACTTTCGGTCAACAAAATGCACACGAAAATGTTGAAAATTATTGGGAATTATTATAAATAAAGTGGTCGGAGTTAATAATTACTCAAATAACAGTACGGTAAATAATATGAGATGCCATTCAGCTGTGGAATAATGATATATTCAGCTCAATTTGAAGCCAACTGGAGTTTGGAAATATGCTGAGTTATCTTCAGCATCATTTCTGTGGAACACTGAAACATACGTACTAGTGTTTCATAGTTATGGTGCTTTTGACATAAGTCACTCAACACCTTGATCGTAATGTTACTTGTCCACAGGTAAAGATGTTTTAAGTTTATGCAGAATGTGTAACTGTTAGTTTGCTTTCTTTTTCTTAATAAATATAGTATACACTACCAAATTTTGCGTTTGTCAAATATACTGATTGATGAATTGGTAATATTAAAGTTGTATCAATACTTATTTATCAACTGTCCTGCACATTTGAAATGTAAAATAAACCTGCCATTTCGGCACGAAATTGTGTGTTGAAAATTAGCTCACATACTGGTATAATATGACTTAAATTTTTGGATTTGCTTAATGACATTAACAACATGCTCCTGATAATATGAATCAAATGTATTATAAGAAAGCAACTCACTTTGATACTATTATGGACACCCAGTCTCGGATAGGGTTTTTAATTGATGCCAAATCCTGCTTTTTGATGCAAGCAAACTGCATTCTCATTTCTGACTCAAGCAAATATTGTGCCTTGCATCATTTTGATCCACTTGTTTTCAATAAGCCAACTTCAAAAGCACTAAAAAAATAATATTTTTATAACACTCATATTTTGTTTTAATTGAAAAAAATAATCACAAAACAACTTGGGATCACAAAAAAGTACTGAAAAATATCTACCATAATATCAATAAAATCATTTATCCCCACTGACCATGTATTCAACTGACAGTAATTATGTCAATCCAGTTTGGGAAGTCATTTAAACAGCGTTCCACAAACCAAAATAATCACAGTACTTCAATTTTTTTATAAGCATTGCACATATAAATGCATGCAAAAATATAGTTAAATAAACCAGATGAGTACAGATTGTTGTATTTCATATTTTGTGTAAATGTCACTTTCATGTTTGATATCAGGAGAAAATTGATATTAAAAATGGTTCTAATTTGTTAAAAACAGAACTTTACAATGTGATTTACTTTATCACCATTAAATTCATTACACTATATAGATGCATACTGTTTCCTTCAAAGTTCGTCATTGCAGATACATCACTAAATACCGTATAATTGGTAATCTTGTTAATAAAAGCATATTTCATGTGTTTCTACTGGCTAGGTATAACTGAGTACTATCATAGAAAATGTCCTGTCTGGGTTGTTTACTTGCTTGTAGAAATAACGCTATGTTACTGATTTCACTTATTCCAAAATGTAGCTGCTGGATGTGTCATATTGTCACAGTTCAGGCACATAAAAATATATGTATTTCTTTCTCATCACGTCTCAAGTTTGTAAGAGATTATGTGTTTTGAAAATATTCTAATTTCCCTATATCGCATTTGTTATAATGACGGTTACATTAACATTATAATTATATTAATATATAAAAATAAATATTGTTAATATTATTATATACATTTTATATGGGAAATATATCAAAGCATTATTCAAAGCTATATAAATTTATAACCAGTTATCAAATATATGTGCTTGAAATACATCATTATGGTATTGCAAGTTCAGGACACAGAAGCTGAAAACAGCTTAAAATTGTCACTGTACATGATGGTAAATTCAACCTCAACCTATGATCCTTTCATTTGTTATAGAATCATAGTCATATTTACATAAAACTGGCAGTCTTTCATTTTATTCTTGGATAATATTTGGTTGGTCTGCCTGATTATTACACTCTAGTCGAGTTTCTAAACTGAAAGTTCTCAATGAGCTCTTGTAGGGATACCAGTCACAGCCAGGTGTAGTATTCTAAGGGAGATGACCATATTAATCACAGACTTGCAAAATTCAGTTCACCTGTAAAAAAAAAAGAGACATGTGACTAAATTTTAAGGAACATTTTGTAATTGAGCAGGCGATGTAAGGGTAAACAGTCATGAATAAAAAGTAAAAGTAGAATTAGTTGTACGAGTTAACAAGAATTATGCCAACTATTCATAGCTTAAGTAATAATATTAATGCTGCAAAAACACTATAATCAGAATAACTTATGGTAATATGAAACCATGGACATTAGATAAAAGTGAATGAAATAAAATGAAACAAATGATATAATAATAAGAAGAAGAAATGAAGAAGAAGAAATAACAAAAATACTATTGAATTGCATATATTTAATTATTGTATACAAATGAACGAACTGGATATACTGACGAATATCATAATACTTTATTATAATAACATTAACAACATGAAATTTAATAAATTAAATACATTAAATTACAAAAAATAATAAATATATTATTAAAACATGTAATTTTACCTGACAAATAAGGCCTTTTCCAAAGCCAGTAGTAAATTGCAATGGAAGCCCGTATTGTGTAGACATTTTTTTTAAATTATCTTTATTTGATTCTTCCTCAAAACCTTGTGTTTATCAGTGTAATTTAACTTAACATCTGTTTCACTATTAAGTCTAGTTTCGTTTTCAGTTTGGATAGTTTGTAAACACTAGAATCAGTTTCGATACCGGATTATAATTTCTTGGACTTATATTTGCATAGTGAGCCTTTTGGATAATAGATCAAGATGCCTGTAAAATATACATCTACTTTTTCTCATTTATCATCGTTTCGACATAAAATGTGGTGCTATTTCAACGCGCGTCGTATATAGCCCTATAACACAGGCGGATCACCGTTGGGTGTATCAAACCAAGATGGCTCCATGATAGACACGAGATCTATCTTACGGAGCATTCCGAAGATAGTCGATGTATCACGATTGCTGTACGATTATGTAAGAAAATTATAATGTAAAACCATCCATTGGTTCTAATGATGTCAGTATATTTTAAAAAATAATATTATAATAAATGTTGATAATAACCTATGTTCAGAACATCGTATCAAGAGACAAATTTAAAACTAAAATAATAATTCGCTGCGCAGCGAACGATTATATACATGTATATACAGCGTCTAGTCAGATCGTTCAAATACGCATGCCAGGGGCGGTTCCAGGATTTCGGGTTGGGGGGGGCGTAAACTTTTGATCGCGCAGTTATAACCCCTTTATGTTGTATGTGGGTCTGCAGTGATCAGCTACAGATCCGTATCAAATATACAGGATAAATCTTTGCACATCATCATCATCATCATCGTCATCATCATCGTCATCATCATCGTCATCATCATCGTCATCATCATCATCGTCATCATCATTATCACCAAATTCACTTTATTATACTGACTAAATTAATACTTCACCATATGTTCAAAAGACATGTTGGTTGATCTGTATACACCTGCTTATGCAGTTTGTTTGATGTGCCTATCCACTAAATTGTATATGACATTTATCGTTATATATATCAGGAACATCTTTAAACATAAAAAATCCTTAAATTCAAACACACACGCATCGATAGTTTTTGTATTATTCATTTACCGAATTGTAATGGTCTCTTTTCGAACTAAACTATTTATTGAGAAAAAGCTGTTTATACTCGAAAGTAATCATTGATGTGACTTGAATTTCGACTTTAAATCATAATTTTTCGAACGTATTAATGTATTTTTTGTGGTCTCCTGTGGCAACGGTCACGGGTGTATTGCATCTTGTCATGTTTATATAATATCGGAATTTAGAAAAGAAAACAATATCATCCACAAATAAAGGTATATATACCAATTGTCTATAGTTTATCGTTTTCGATTAACTTTGGCGTCGGAACTACGGCGTACGTAAGAAATCGTACGTGGCGGGCTAGGTCGGGTATGTTTTATTGAAGTTGATGTGTGTCTTTTACCAACTTGAGCGAGCTAAGCGAGCGAATTTTTTTTTAGCATATGTATCCAGTGTTTACCGTTTCATATACGCCCTTATATGTATGGCCCGACGTTTTAGGCGCCGGGTGCCCCTCCCCCCCCCCTGGATCCGCTTGTGCATGCGCAGTTCAGATTTTCGCATTATTATTCTCACCGAATGAGACAGAAAATATATATTTGCAGTTTTCGAAAACAGTAATAGTTTTTGTCGATGTTGACGATTTTTTTATGTTAAATAAAACATTTTTTTGCAGAGATCTACCAATAAACATTGTTTTTTTGTTTGTTTTTTTGTTAGTGGGTAACGAAAGAGACATGAAATAACTCTTTAAAAATCAGGCAGTCACTTTTTAGTTAAATCAATCCATACTTTTAACACTATGCAGGGACCGATGAGCGTCATAACTGTTGACTGGGGAAGCGGCGCTGGATTCCCATACTCCCGTGCTGCCGCTAACACGCGAGTGGTTGGCGCTCAGGTAGGCGGTCTCGTGAAGGCGTTGCACGAGATGCACGGGCTCCGTATGGACAACGTTCACATCATTGGTCACAGTCTGGGAGCACACATTGCCGGATACGTCAGTCAGTTTTGTGACGCATGTCGCGGTGTACGACGAATTACAGGTATAAAAGTAGACACCCATAAGTAATGCATACATGTATAAGCAATTATTACAATTATCGAGCATTATCAATTATAGTCCCGAATGAGCGCATGCATCTATACGGGACGATGAGCATGTACTTTTTATTCTGACCTACAGCTAAGCATCGTTTACAAATGAATGTATGAGATTTATGGCAAGTTGATCATTCTAGGTCTTGACCCCGCGGAGCCTGCCTTCAAAGACACCGCAAGTGTCGTTCACCTCGACAGAAATGATGCTCAGTTCGTGGATGTGATCCACACTGACGGCAGTGACTTCAACTACGTGTCAGGTAACAGACGCGAGGCAGTGTATGTATGGTCCTGTTTGCCCATAGTAACATACTTCAAAATATCACCAGACTTGGGGTTGATTACTTGGGTCAGTAATTTATTACATTACAGTTACTTTGTTATTTTCTGATTACTGTGACTTTGGAGTATCGTACTCTAAATTTGCATCAGTAATTGATTACATTACATTACATGTAATCAAGTAATCACGTCTAAATTTGATAACTCTTAATAAAAAAGCTTTGCAACCATTTGCTAGAGCAGAAATATAGAAATATATCTTTATGTAAAATTTGTTTAAAAAGTGTGCTGATACATTTAGTATTTAAACATTTATGTTATCAACAATACAAAATACAATTAACCGCAATACGCAAGAGTTTGTATGTATCAACGTAATTGCAAAATAGAACATCAGAAGCATTGTCAGAAAGGTAATGTTGTTTAAGGCATCCATTTATGTATACATGTACACTATTTTTGGATAGATCCAGACAAATGTATAGTGCCAGACAAAACAATTAATTTTCTATTATTTAGGTTAAGATTATCATGGATATGAAAATCATTTACAACAGTGAAGTACTGTACTGATGATTATTCTTTATACCCTGGGGGCAATATTTAAATCCTTTGTATAAATAATAAGCTAGGGTGATATATAGCAAATTAACTATTTTCGGGCGTTGTCGGCAATGTTTAGTGTAATAAGTAAATAATGAATTGTACCAATTCAGTATACAGCTAAAATGACATAAACTAATGTGTTATGCTGTTGCTCAAGTAATCATACAGTCATCAAAAGTAACAGACATAATTTGCATTGTAACTGAATACATTACATAACATGAAATCCCATTCACAGCAGTAATGAAATACGACTGACTACTTGCATTGGAGTAATACATTACAAGGGATTACAATTACTCTATTCTCGAGATTACCCCAAGCCTGAATATCACCCACTGTAATGTAAATACTAAGATTGTGTTACGAGTGTTTCTGGTACTTCACAGGCTACGGTTGGCTGCAGGAAGTCGGTCATGTTGACTTTTACCCGAACGGAGGCATGAATCAGCCCGGGTGTCCTACTGAAAGTGTTGGGGGATTTGTGTCGGCAGCGTACACGGAGGGTCTTATTGGTAAATCTAGCATAACAGCATATATTCTACTGTTGTTCTTGTTTTGTTTTGTTCTCAGTTTTGTTTTCGGAATAGATGTCTAAATACAAAAGACATCGACACTCCAGCTGCGCCAGCGGTAGGCCAACTCATAGTAACAACTTGTAACCTCGGGACTGCGCTCAAATACATGCACCAGCAGTATACCAACACATAGTAGCAACTTGTAACCTCGGGACTGCGCTCAAATAGATCAACTCATAGTAACAACTTGTAACCACGGGAATGCGCTCAAATACCATTGTCCAACTCATAGTAACAACTTGTAACCTCGCGACTGCGCTCAAATACATTGTCCGAGAAACACTGCATGATTAACACAAAAAACTTTGCGTAATTAAGCAGTCAATATCATTTTAATAAAAAAATATATGTATCGTATTCTCGATTCATCGAAATAGACCGGACTAAAAGTTGGTTATGATTTTTGTAAACAGCTTTGCAGTGGGGATTCCATGCTATAATGCGTTCTTACTGTTCGTAAAAGGACAAATGACAATTTAAATATAAATTTCAAATTTTATAACTTAGAATACTGATGGCAAAAAGCTGTTTAACGTAGTTCTGAAGTTGTATCAGTCAGATTCATATACATGTAGTTTCATTAATTAAAATACATGTAATCTTTCTTCACGCTGTTTATAAATGCATTTCGACATTCGATAACAGTGCGCATGCGTCCAACTGTATACTTCCGTACTCAAACAACAGTAATCGTGCTCCCGATAGAATCGCTTAGCTAAAACTGTAAGTATGTATTAAAATATAGAATACTGAAGTATTGGGAAATTTATGCTCCGCGATTTCGGGGAGCATATAGTCGCCGCTTTGTCCGTCCTTCCTTCCATCCCGTTTTCTTATCCAGACTATTTCTTAGCAACTAATGGTCTAATGTCAATGAAACTTATATGTCAAGCTTGATTACTAAGAAGGGGCGAGTAATGTCAATGATTGAACTTGGAGTTATTGGACTATAAATAACGATACAATTAGTTTGTAGTGTATAATTCTTGTCAGGCTATTTCTGAGCAAGTACTGGCCAGTGTGTGTAGTACATTTTTATCGAATGCACCGGGATTTTCTCCCATATGGCCATCGCCCCCAGAAGTCTTGTTAGTTTGTTACGGGGAATAGTGCAAGATACAGTAGACACCCCGTTCCAGAGGCGACCCTGGGTCTTTTAGTGCCGGTGTGAAGCACCTAGTACACTGCACCACGGTTTAACGTCTCATGCGAAAGACGAGTTGGTAGGTTAGGATGTGGCGGGGGCTAGATACCACTAGACCCCTGATCCGCCAACTGGTACTGGCCAGAATTCTATGACACGTTTTATACCAAGAGGAGGTGTGCATACTGCCAGAACGCTCCGCTTAAATGATGAGTTATGGGCCGTAGGAGATTGCTGGTATTGGCTGACATTGCACAATTTTTGTTTGGGCTATTTCAAAGCCACTACTGGTCCGAATTCAATGAAACTTTATAAGAAGCTTCAATACCAAGAGTAGGTAAGCATAGTGTTAGGTTTTTCTGCTTCATAGCTTTTCTTGAAAAGCTTTAAATGGACCTGTTCACAGATTGACGAATTGACATTTTGACACGGTGAGCTATTGGTATAGGGAACCTCTCCTGCGTCGTCCGTCTTCCGTCGTCCGTGTGCCGTCAACAATTTGTTTCGTTCTCACGCCGGATAATTCATTTTTTATCCAATCTTAACCAAACTTGCACAGTATGTGTATGACATAATATCTCGGACGGGATTGTTATTGGGCCAGATCACACCAGTAACACTAGAGTTATTGCCCCTTTTTCGTGCAAAAAGTGCAAAAAATGCCTTTTTCCAACAGATAGACTTTATTTTCCTCCCAACCTTATCCAAACTTTCACCGTTTGTGTACGACAATCAGATCTCAGCAGACGCTAAAAATGGTCCAGATCATGTTTAAACACCGGACTAATTGCCCTTTGTTTATGAAAAATATACAAAAATGGACATTATTCAAGATAGAGACGTCATTTTTAATCCCACTTTCACTAATCTTGTACAGTTTGTCTATGACCATGAGATTACAGTTGACGTCGAATATAAGCAAGATCGGATAAGAAACACCGGAGTTATTGCCCTTTAATTGTAAAAAAAGGCAACAAGAGGGCCCTGATGGCCCTAGGACGCTCACCTGAGACCCTGTAACCGAACTGGAATTGCAACCTTGAGGCGTGGTTTTTTTTATCCCAACAATCTTGAACAAACCTCTAGGCCTTGCAGTTTCAGGTAAAGATTTTTTAAGTCATTGTCCTATTTAAGTCTATATAAACCATGTGACCCCTCGTCGTGTGGCCAGATTTGACCCCAGGGGCACAATTTTTGGAGAGAACCACTATGCAATGTTACGTACCAAATATAGAAAAGCTGTGGGCCTTGCCGTTTCAAAGAAGAAGATTTTTAAAGTCATTTTGCTATTTACGTTTATATAAACCATATGACCCCTGGGGTGTGGTAAGTTTTGGCCCATGGGACATAATTTGAACAATCTTTGTAGAGGACCACTATAGGATGTTACATACCAAATACGAAACCTCTAGGCCTTGCTGTATCAGAGGATTTTTAAAGTCATTTTGCTATTTAAGTCTATATAAATCATGTGACCCCCGGGGCGTAGATAGTTTTGACCCCAGGGGCATAATTTGAACAATATTTGTAGAAGACCACTATAGGATGTTACATACCAATTATGAAAGCTCTGGGCCTTGCGCTTTCAGAGGAGTAAATTTTTAAAGACATTTTGCAATTAAAGATTATATAAACCATGTGACCCCCGGGGCGTGACCAGTTTGACCCCAGGGGCATAAATTGAACTATTTATAGAGAATCATTATACAATGCTACATACCAAATATGAAACCTCTGGACCTTGCGGTTTCTGAGGAGAAGATTTTAAAAGTGATTTTGCTATTTAAGTCTATATAAATTATGTGACCCCCCCTCCCCGGGGCGTGGCTAGTTTTGATCCCAGGGGCATAAATTGAACATGTGTAGAAGACCACTATAGGATGTTACATACCAATATGAAACCTCTGGGCCTTGCGGTTTCAGAGAAGAAGATTTTTAAAGACATTTTGCTATTTACAGTTATATAAACCATGTGACCCCTGGGGCGTGGCCAGTTTTGACCCCAGGAGCATTATTTGAACAATCTTTGTACAGGATGTGACATACCAAATATGAAACCTCTGGGCCTTGTGGTTTCAGAGGAGAAGACTTTTAAAGTCATTTTGCTATATATTCTAAATAAACCATGTGACCCCGGGGCGTGGCCCTTTTTGACCCCAGTGGCATAATTTGAACAAACGTTAAAAACGACTACTTAAGGATGTTACATACCAAATATGAAACCTCTGGGTCTTGCGGTTCCAGGGAAGAAGATTTTTAGAGTCATTTTGCTATTTAAGTTTTTTATAAACCATGTGACCCCTGGGGTGTGTTCAGTTTTTACACATGGAGCATAATGTGAACAATCTTTGTAGAGAACCACTATAGGATGTTACATGCCAAATACAAAACCTCTGGGCCTTGCGGTTTCAGAGGAGTAGATTTTTAAAGTCATTTTGCTATTTAAGTTTATACAAATCATATGACCCCCGGGGCGTGACCAGTTTCGACCCCAGGGGCATAACTTGAGCTATTTGTAGAGGATCATAATATAAGATGTTACATACCATTTATGAAACCTCTGGGCCTGGCAGTTTCTGAGGAGAAGATTTTTTAAGTCATTTTGCTATTTAAGTATATATAAATTATGTGATCTCCGGGGCGTGGCCAGTTTTGATCGCAGGGGCATAAATGGAACATTTGTTGAAGACCACTATAGGATGTTACATACCAAATATGAAACCTCTGGGCCTTGCGGTTTCAGAGAAGAAGATTTTAAAAGACATTTTGCTATTTAAGTTTATATAAACCATGTGACCCCCGGGGCGTGGCCAGTTTTGACCCCAAGGGCATTGTTTGAACAATCTTTGTATAGGATGTGACATACCAAATATGAAACCTCTGGGCCTTGTGGTTTCAGAAGAGAAGATTTTTAAAGTCATTTTGCTATATATTCTAAATAAACCATGTGACCCCCGGGGCGTGGCCCGTTTTGACCCCAGTGGCATAATTTAAACAAACATTGAAAACGACAACTTAAGGATGTTACATACCAAATATGAAACCTCTGGGCCTTGCGATTTCAGGGAATACGATTTTTAGAGTCATTTTGCTATTTAAGTTTATATAAACCATGTGACCCCTGGGGTGTGGTAAGTTTTGACCCATGGGGCATAATTTGAACAATCTTTGTAGAGGACCACTATAGGATGTTACATACCAAATACGAAACCTCTGGGCCTTGCTGTATCAGAGGACAAGATTTTTAAATTCATTTTGCTATTTAAGTCTATATAAATCATGTGACCCCCGGGGCGTAGATAGTTTGGATCACAGGGGCATAATTTGAACAATATTTGTAGAAGACCACTATAGGATGTTACATACCAATTATGAAACCTCTGGGCCTTGCGGTTTCAGAGAAGAAGATTTTCAAAGACATTTTGCTATTTAAGTTTATCAACCATGTGACCCACGGGGCGTGACCAGTTTTGATCCCAGGGGCATTATTTGAACAATCTTTGTAGAAGGCCACTATACGATGCTACATACCAAATATGAAACCTTTGGGCCTTTCGGTTTCAGAGAAGAGGCTTTTTCAAGTTTACACTTTTTAAATTTATTTTTTGCTCTGGTGACCTACATATGCAGCGAACCGTAACGATTTGAAAAACTTTGAAAGAGGGTAACCCAATGATCATTCCTGTGAAATTTGGTGAAAATCTGCCAAGTGGTTTAGAAAGAGATGTTGTTTGAATGAAGAAATGACGACGGACGCACGCACGCACGGACGGACGACGGACAACGGGCGATCACAAAAGCCCACCATGAGCACTTTGTGCTCAGGTGAGCTAAAATGGACATTTTTCAGGATATAGACATAATTTTTCATCCAATCTTCATCAATCTCGTACAGTTTGTCTATGACCATAAGATTACAGGTCAAGTTGAATATAAACAAAAACGGGCCAGAAACACCGGAGTTATTGCCCTTTGTTTGTGAAAAAAAAATTACAAAAATTTACATTATTCTGGATAGATACTTCATATTTCATCCAATCTTCACCAATCTTGCACAGTTTGTCTATGACCATAAAATTAAAGGTGAAGTCGAATATAAGCAAAATTGGGCCAGAAACACCGGATTTATAGCCAATTGTTTGTGAAAATAAATATACAAAAATGGACATTATTCAGGATAGAGACTTCATTTTTCATCCAATTTTCAGCAATTGTGCACAGTTTGTTTATAAACGTATGATTACAGGTTAGGTTGAATATAGGCAGGTTCGGGCCAGAAACACCAGAGTTATTTCCACTTATGTGTGGAGATAAACATCATCAAGTTATCAATGATTGTTTTGCACACACGATTGTTTATTCAATGTTGACCAAACTTAACAGTTTGCATATGACCATAAAAATTAATTGATAAAATTTAACAGTTGCAAACCTTGCATGCAGTTATTTGTACATGCAACATTGATGGCTGCATTAACATCATTTATCATCATTGGACAGTTATTATCAAAGAAAAAGCAAAACTTCACCTTAACTGCCATCGTAATTATCGCAGTGCAACTAATTCTCCAAAACTGTTTGCGAAAAAGACATCAAAATTTACTGTTCTGGATTTTCCAGAATTGTCAATGACTTAATGAAAAAGGGCCAGGTAAGAATATCGAGAAAATGATTTGAGAACCATTAGCGAAAACACCACACATCCACTACCCAACTCGTACTTAAGTTAGCCCATTGCACTAACCGATGTATATAATCAAATTGATGCTATCCCCATTTGCGTATTGTTCAGATACCTTAATTTTTCAACCTGTCACAACTGTATGATCTTCAACTGTACCAGTTCTCAGGTGAGCGGTTTGGGCCATTATGCCCCTTTTGTTTCAACTTTTTGTCACAGATTCCAAAAATAAAAGAACAGTGTATACAAGGGAGCTAAATAACACTACGGAAATATAAATATATTGAAAATGCCGTTTCGTTGATGAGTAATCATCCGTTGAAACTGATAAAATTATAAAGCGTAACGCTAAACGATGGAATAATTTGGAGTGTTTCGAGATCTTTTGTTTTCGTTAAAATTGTTGAAAACACTTGAATCAGGTAAATAATGCCAGATTAAACATATAAATCGAAATGGCCGAGTGGTTAGGGCGATAGCCTTTTAATCCAGAGTTCCCGGGTTCGAACCCCGTTGAGACCATTTTTTTTCCCTTTTCTTTAAAAAAAATCCTTTTTTTGTTAATATACTTGAGCGCTTTAGTTCCGGTGCTTAAATCTGTCGAGTTAAGACATTTATTGGCATACTTCAAAAATGCAAAAATCTGTAAACAAGTTCCTTTAAATTATATGTATAACCAGGAGCAGATTACCACATTGCGATCATGTCACATTTTAGTTAGTTGTATTGGTGTTAAGGGCCTTTGATTATTGCTGCATATTGTAGCTAGTGTAATATTCTTGTCCGGGCTGTTTCATAGCAACTACTGAAAGAAATTCAGTGAAAAGTGATTGAGAGCTTCGGTACCAAGATCAGATGAGCAAATAGTCTGGATATTCCGCTTCGATGATTTGTATACTTAATTATGGGTCTGTCATTATAATTCAATATGTGTAGTGTATCCTATTCGTCAGGTCTATTTCTCTTTAGCTGCTTTATGAACTTATGTGAAACTTGGTAGTAGGTGATTTAACCGATGATAAAATGGCGGTATTACAATGATGTTCCACCATTTTGAATCATTTTATGTTTATGGGCCTTGTGTTTTTGTTTTACAATTTTTCATGTCGTGTCATGCTCAAAAACAGTTTTGACTACAGATATGGTCATGCAGTTCTAGTGTGCTTTTTTAGTGATGTTAATATCTTTGCATCGCATTCCCATTATGGAACAAAGCGCATTTAATATTTAGGAACATCCATCAGTTTTATCCTGATATCCTTGTTTTTAGACTATTGGCGGAAGCCAACGGTCTTTTGAGACGGTAATTTCCAAAACAGGTATCGCGGAAAAGTACTTCTTTTCTTTGCAGGCTATTAGTCAGTAAAACGAAACCAGAAAGGGTCCTTCTTAAAAACAGCAAAACTTTACACCCGTTTTCTTACTTTTTAATTATTTAAAGATAATTTATGTAATATGTATTATAATGTGTATATCATGTGATTTATTACAGTAACAGTTTGTAAAAAAATGTCAATTTATAAAAAATGTAACTTTTAACTAATGACACCCCTACTTTTGCTATTTACTTGTATGTAACCGAAACATTCACCGTAGTGTCCTGGAATAAGACCACCACATTAATGCGCTACATCGGTTATTTTTGACTTGTTGCAAAAGTGTTTTTTCTTGTGACTAATTCTCATTCTGAATATATTGACAAGAAATTACTGCAATTTATTAATTTTAAACAGTACTATGGAAAATCGTGAGCTTGAATCGTATGATCTGCTTTTGACTAAGTAGGCTATGAACAAATATCTATAAATAAACATGTTTATTTATAGATCTTTGGCTACGAAGCACTAACAATCGTTTCGCCTAACTACTACGCTTCATCGGTTATTCTGGCCCGTTGCAGATTGACTTGTTAACTGGCATGTATATAATTCCGTTTGCATAAGATAATTACCTCGAACCAATATTTTGTTCGTTACTTACAAATTAGTTTTTATTATGATGTCGTATATTATTGAATAAGAAGCCACATTATAAAGTTTAAAGGTGGAAATAGAACTTCATTCAAACAAATGTTTCCTTTTTAGCAATAATAATTCACATGTTTTTAGTTTCTTTTGTCGCCAACAGACTTTTTACGCTGTCAGCGTTTTGATTGAGGTTAGCCAATATAGCTGTTATGATAATTGCATATGAAACAAGTACTTGATGACACAGTATTCGATTATAACAGGGGCCGAAGACGAACTCAGCTGTAGCCACAGTCGCGCCATCTACTTGTTCACGGAATCCATATCGTCGTCATGCGCCTTCTACGGACACCCGTGTTCCAGCATAGAAGGTCTGGATGTTAACGCCGAGAGTTGTATCCGCTGTCCGCTGGGAGTATGCCCGCGTATGGGGTACAATGCGGACAAGACCCCCAAGGCTAGGGGAAAGTACTTCCTTAGGACAAGGGGGACAACACCGTACTGTGGTACATAACTCTTTTGGCATATCGTGACGGGTTTTAATGGCGATCAAGCCATGGAATCCGATTTGGATTTGTTGATAGAATACATTTTATGCTCAATGAGGAGATCTTCACATTGATACGCAGACAGTTGAAACACTGAAACATTACACTCTTCTTTTCAGGTCAGAGTCAACACGTGACCGTCGAATTTGGAAACATGGATGCCACATACGGGGTCGTTGAGGTAGAACTTTTTGGTCGCGACCAGACCACCGATAACGTGACCTTCAACAGGTAGGCCAACTCTCTACTAGTCTGCCCAGCAGGCACATCAACGTTGAAACAACATACACTGGGAATGAAATCACGTTGATCTTTCAACGATACCCAATAGTGTTTCTTCCTTCGAATATCAACGTTGTTTCAACGTCATAATTCTGTGTTTCCGACGTGAATTCAACGCCAGAAACTTACACCCATGACTAGTACTCTTAGTAATAGGCATAAACAAAAAGACCTAAATTTAAAGGTTGAAAATAAATTGTTATAAATCAGAGACAATAATTTAGTTTTATGATTATTTCAACATTATTTTTACCTCCGCCAAGGAAGTTATGTGTGTTGGCATTGATTTGTCTGTGTGTTTATGCGAATACTATAAGTGATATAATCTAGATAATACTAAACCACTTCTATTTATGTTCTTATATAACAAGTATTGTAACGCTGCATATGTACGTCACCACTTCATTTGTAGTCACTAACTTGAA
This sequence comes from Congeria kusceri, assembly GCA_027627225.1. NCBI lineage: Eukaryota > Metazoa > Mollusca > Bivalvia > Myida > Dreissenidae > Congeria > Congeria kusceri. The sequence continues at coordinate 45,772,856 of CM051032.1, read as the reverse complement.
TTTACAGAAACTTAAAACTTCATTGATAGTCACTTACTTCATTTACAGAAACTTAATACTTCATTTATAGTCACTATCTTTATTTACAGTAAATTAATACTTCATTTATATAGTCACTACCTTCATTTAGTAACATAATACTTCATTTATAGTCACAAACTTCATTCACAGTAACTTAATACTTCATTTATTGTCACTAACTTCATTTACAGTAACTAAATACTTCATTTATAGTCACTAACTTCATTTACAGTAACATAATACTTCATCGATAGTCACTAACTTTATTTACAGTAACTTAATACTTCATTTATAGTCACTCACTTTATTTACTGTCACTTACTTCATTTACAGTCACTAACTTTATTTACAGTAACCTAATACTTCACTTATAGTTACTTATTTCATTTACAGTCACTTAATACTTCACTATAGTCACTAACTTCATTTACAGTAACTTATACTTCATTTATAGTCAATTACTTCATTTGCTGTCACTTACTTCATTTATAGTCACTAACTTCATTTACAGCAACTTAATATTTCATTTGTAGTCATTAACTTCATTTACTGTCACTTACTTCATTTATAGTAACTAACGTCATTTACAGTAACCTAATACTTCATTTAAAGTTACTAATTTCATGTACAGTCACTTACTTTATTTAAAGTTACTTACTTCATTCATAGTCACTAACTTCATATACAGCAACTTAATACTTCAATCAGTCACTTTATAGCCGGATTTTTCAACGAAAACGCTCGGCTTATAGATTAGCGAAAACCGGTCGGTTGGGCGGGCGGGCGGGCGTTGCGATGTCGTTAATAATTTGTGTTAAAGTTTCGTATTCCTGTCATATTTTCAAAAGTTCTTGGTCAATCTTCATGAAACTTTACAGAAATGTTCCTTTGATGGTCCTCTACCAAACCTATGAAAATGGTTCCGCTTCACTGCACAAGCTGGCCGCCAGAGCTAAAAATAGAATTATGTCTTAACGCCATTTTCTTCTAAACCTATGGCTGGATTTTTAAATAATTTAACAAAAATGTTCGTTAGGTGTTCCTCTACCAAACTTATTCAAATGGTTCCGCCTCACTACACAAAATGGCATCTAGAGCTAAAAATTGAATTTAAGTTAAAGTTTTGTATTCCTGTCATATTTTCAAAAGTTCTTGGTCAATATTCATGAAGCTTTATAGAAATGTTCCTTGGATGGTCCTCTACCAAACCTGTGAAAAGGGTTCCGCTTCACTGCACAAGATGGCCTCCAGAGCTAAAAATAGATTTATGTCTAAACGCCATTTTCTTCTAAACCTATGGCTAGATTTTCAAATAAACTTATTCAAATGGTTCCGCCTCACTGCACAAAATGGCCACTACAGCTAAAAATAGAACTTGCGTTAAAGTTTTGTATTCCTGTCATATTGTATTAAGTTCTTCATCAATCTTGATCAAACTTTACACTCTACCAAACTTATTTAAATAGTTCCGCCTCATTGCACAAAATGGCCACTAGAGCTAAAAATAGATTTTGTGTTAAAGGTTCGTTTTCCTGTCATATTTTGCCAAGTCTCACCAAACTGCATACATTTTTTATCATCGACATGAAACTTCGATACTTCTTCACCAACATGGACTTGTACATGTACCCCCATCGGCAGAATAAAAATTCGGCTTTAATACGGTTTCCGCATATGTCTCTTGTTTATTTATATAGTCACTAACTTCATTTACAGTCACTTACTTCATTTACAGTCTCTAACTTCATTTGCAGTCACTAACTTCATTTGCAGTCACTTACTTCATTTCCACTCACATGCTTCATTTGCTCTCATATTCATGTCACTTATTTGCAGGGAAACAACCTTATTTTGTAGTAACATACTTCATTTGCAGTCACATTGTTCACTCACATTATGTACATGCGTAGCAGAAATGATCTTGAATAGTATATTCATCTCTTAATGTATCCTTCTTTCCTATCTCTTCCGCAACCCATGTCTATTCGGTCACCACGTGAATAATTCAAATCAATGGTTATTTCTTATTAAACTTGTGTTAGTTATTTGTATTGTGAAAATTCTATCTCATAAATACAGTTTTTTATTAAAAAATATGCAAATTTTAGATTTTGTTTTACAAAATGAACATACATGAATTTGAAGAAATTCACTGAAATCGCTACACTATGTGCATAATTAGGGATATGTGTAAACATTCATTTTGAAACAGTAATTTGGTGTTTGTTAGTCTAATATAGGATGCTTTTAATGAATATGATCAAGATTATTAAAAAATTTAAGTGTTTTCCTATCCAAATGAAGACTGAACCAAATGATAAAAAACATATGAAAAATTCATGGTTGTTTGGGTGCCTTCCAGAATTGGTCAGTAACTAAGTGAACTGCTGATCTCTTATTTAAATGGCCTTTATTGTGATGTATTCATCCATTCATTGATTTTGTTATGTAATGTGTAGGCCGCACATTAACACGGGCATGGCGTCCTCTGATTTCCCATCACAAAAATATAGGAATGACATCAAAATATAGGAATTTTAAAGCCAAAATATAGGAAATTAGAGCATTAGATATAACAAGCCAAAGTAGGTTTACCCTCCTCCTCCACTCAACTACACCATTATTATATTTATTATTAACTAGAAAATAACAACAATGAGATATTGCCCTGTGTCTGATTCACAATGGTGTAAGCAATCTTCGCACAATGGTGTTTAACAACTTGGAAATTCTGCAATACAATAAATGTGTCAAAAGCAGTTCACTCTGAAAATTCTGTCAAGAAGTTTTCAAATACAGCTATCACAGAAAGCAAGAACAGAATCTTGAATTTCATCATATATGATCAGATATGATGAAATTCAAGATTCTGTTCTTGCTTTCTTAAACAGCATCTCTGAAGCTTGAAATGGTCACTTTTGCGGACAGCTCTTCGATCTTTCCCAAGCTGTGTCACAAAGTACCTGGCAATTGATCAATGAAAGGCTGCAAGGCTGGACATAAGCTGAGCCAGCGAACTTGTGAGTGCTTAATGAACAACTCTTCTTGGAGGCCGAGATCCACTTGCACTTGTTTGTAGTAATCCCATTGACTAGCTGACACCATGAACAGGCTTAACAAATTTAGGGCAAAATCCTCCACATCTTGGCCATATTCATGAGTCCCTCTGCAAAATACGTTGTTCATTTTGTGATGATTGCATATGTCAGTGTCTATAAAACCACGCCAGTCCGGATATGCATCCTTTAATATGCACTTGATAAATCCTTTTTTATGGTCTTGTTGATATTTGGACCATCATTCCCCAAAGCTATCAACATGTCTAGTGGGAATCCATCCTCCTGTAGGGCTGCGAAAATACTTCTAGCAACTTTTTTGCCATCTGCACGAGTGAAAAAACAAGGATTTGTAATACCTACACTAGACTTCATTATGTGTTGGTGACCAGTACCTAATATGTCCATCTGAGCTTTTGTGGTCTCATCATACTGTAGTGAAAAGTAACTTTGAGAGTTCTTAACATCATACAAAAGAGTTTTGGGAAAAGATGGATAGCATATATGATAGCTTTATTCTTCCAACGCTAAAGCTCTCAGCTATTTTGCACTTGAACAGATCTTTGAATGTCTCAGAAATGCCATCACTAGCCCTAAAAATGATACTAATATCAGATGGTGCACATTTTACTGCCCAAACTGCAGAGATTTGCAGTCACCACATCTTCATCTGGAACAGTGTATGTCAGCGTTGATCCTTCTGTGTTTTGGTCTGTGGATGGTCCTTGTTCCTTGGAAGAGCGTGGTTCAACTGATGTAACTGTTACCCCTGGTTTAAACAACAACGTTGTTTGTGAGGCTGCAAGAACAGACCGGCAGAGTTTCTTGTGCTGATTTAATTGGAATGTTGAATGTTGCTTAACACCACTGTTGTAACATTTGATTTCAGTTTTATACATTAATGATTACATATCTTGCAAAATACTCAGAATTGCCTCGAACACCATTCTTTGAGTTTCACACTATGTGCATCTAGTTCATCAAGCCAACGTTGAATGAATTTTTTTTCACTTAGCATTTTAATTCACTTGTATGTCTTATGACTACGCAATATTAATTTGTAAAGAAAGTGTTTTAAAACATTACATCTTAAGAATGGAGCCATATCTTAGATGAAAACAAACTCTAGCTGGGCTAGGCAGGGTCGCCAAACCTTTAAGAATGTTTATTTTGAAGGACAAACACATATTATGTCATTTAAAAGGTACTCGGAACACATTTAATAAATACTTTCCTTCAAAATGCTACTTTCTTAGCTTACCCATTCTAACTTTTCCCAAAAATATATGAATTTATAGGAATTTGGGCCAATTATAGGAAAATATAGGACACTGGTCAAAATATAGGAATAAATAGGAAAATATAGGAGAGTGGACGCCCTGCACGAGTCAATATAAGTGTTCCTTGCGGCTACGTGCTAAGAGAAAATGATTTATCCAATATATACTAACAAACGCAATCAAGGACGAGATCTATTAACATAAATGAATGCAAAACTGAATCAGTGGACGGAATAATTTATGTACATGACGTGCAAATGGAACACTGATGAAATAGACAAAAATAGTATACTAGTGTTATAACTTAAACAAGGCATGGAACCTAGCTTGGTACAACAAATCACTATCCCTGTCGCTTTGTAGATCGCAAATGCTTGTGCAACTATATAATATAGTTATGTACTTTATTTTCAGTTTCTCATACAATCCGTTCCAGTCCGGTGCGCGACGTGACGTATTCACTGTGGACCGTGAAACCATTGATGACGTCACTGCAGTTCGCGTGAAGTACGCGCGTCCGACTGGCTACAGGTGGTGGTGGTCCGGTGATTCCACTCCGTATTCAGTGTCGATCTACATGGTTACTGTGACAACTGCCGACGACGGTCGAAGGTAGGTAAAGACATTCCTAGATGAAGACTTTACCGTGATCATCGGCTGGATAAAAGAACAAATGAGCTGAAATACAATAGGCATACGACAGACATATCGCTCATTGGAGTTATACAAGTTAATGTCACATGTCCAACTTTCAATTCGGTATCTTAGGCAAAAAACTCGCATAACCTGAATCCCCTGAACGAATTTGGCACGTTGTCTAAACCCTTATCATATATCTGGTCGCAGTAAGTCGCCAAACTCCTGCTCAGTAGCGATGTATTGCTTTATGGCCAATTAAAAAGACACTTCACATTTATGAGTTCAGTGCTTCTTATCTAATCTCATGGATATCTTGTTTATTGTGATTTACTTCAAACAAGAAATGTCTTTAAAAAAGACAATCGGCGTTGAAATTAATATTGAGATGTCATTTTTTGCCCGAAATATATTACAAGAGGACCAAGATGATCGGTAACGTGACTTCTTGGACCCCAGATTTTTCGGTCCAATACAATACAATACAATATTTATTCAGCAATTTAAGGCCACAGATCCACAATACAGCAGTGTAATTATAACAGTATACAAGTTTAAGTGGTAAAAGAACATTATTAAATGAACATTACAAAAATGTTACATTATAAATATAGATTGTAGATGAACACAAACAGTTTATACTGTTATAATAATATAATATTTTATGGATGTAATAAAGATATATATGGCAATAACTATGACAAATGTATATTTACAAAGGATTCATACTAACAAAATGAGTATTTACAAAAGCAGTGTTGTGAGTTTTCATGAATTCCTCTCTTAACGTGTCACATTGAAATAAATATTTTGCAACCAATAATATATGTTTGTCGTTACTGTCTGATAAGATTGTATTAAACAGATATATACTTTTTGGATGATTACGCCACTGAGGAGTAATAAATCTCCCTACTAAGGAGACTTCTCGGACCCCAGGTTTTTCCTTCCCTACTAAGGAGACTTTTCGGACACCATATGGAAACGTATCGGCCCCAAAATTAATTTAAGATAAACTAAATCATTATTCATATCTGTACCGTGAATGAAAAGATCATATACCGCCCCATGTTTTCACCAGTGATACATAAATAACCTGATTACTAGTAATTTACGTTACATGATTGATACATGAATTTAACAAATTAACATTGTCAGAAGATTATAGCGGAAATGAATGAAAATTATTATATATATCAGACAAGTGCATATAGTTTTATCACATGCTATACCTTGTTCACCGTGTTATACAGCCATTACGAATATTTTTATCTTACAGATGTGTAAGATAACATTTTAAGCGTTTTCATTAGCTACATATTCTTTGACTGACCAATCGCATACTGTTATTTTGGTGAAATGACGTCGTCAACATCAAATGACCTTCACGTCAGTACACAAATGGTAGGACTTATCAACATGTTTTGGTAAAATTAGAAGGGTTTTTTTCCGTTTAAAAGCATGTGATATAAAGGCTCGCTTACTAACAAAATTCCTGAACTCGTTTAATAAAATATGGTATGAAATGACAACTCGTTTTAGATCTTATATATTTTACATAATATACTAGATCTATATGTATCATTAGTTTTGCACATAGCGTATTCATGCTACGCAAATGAAGTTAAAGTAACATGAATAACATTGTGACATATTACGAGACTTCTTTCACCGTTTTGTACTGATATAGAAAGATGTTTAACATTTTTATGCATTGATCTAACATCTGCTGCAGAAGTTGATAGAAAGGTGCAATTATAAATAATTATTAATTAAACGCAAGCACAAAATTGAAATATAAATTAACATGCACATTAAGTTTATAAATATAAATTCCCATTTATTGAAATTCTCAGGTTTAGGATTCTCCCGACGCTAATTGATGCGTGTGTATTAATGCAGCTTTACTGTGCGCTATTCTCCGGCTAGAGTGTGTTGTACTCGCTAGAATTATTTCACGGGGACCCAAGTCGGTTACAACGTACAATACTATTTTTACACAATAATAAAATAATAGGAAATATAAGCTCCATCAAATCTGCTAGCCTTAACACTATTTACAGGGAGACGTGACGCGAGGCAATTGTACGTTGTGACCGACTGTGGTCCCCGTGAATTTTAGCATTGTAATTGATATTTATACAGCGCGCCGATTATGTAGGCTAAACAAAATATTTCATTATGTGAATAAATTTAACATCCTGATCATGACATACAATGAGTTAAATTGTTCAGAATTATGTTCAGTTCTAGAGTGTATGTCGAAGATATGTTTATAACTTTATTTTAACCGCTTATGTAAACAATTATGCTAATGTTAATCCCCCAAAAGTATGCAACAGTTATTGGTATACATTAAACCATTGTTGTAAGTTTGAATTCCCTAACATTAGAAAATTTGCCCAATTCTATTGGAAATTAATATTCTGTTTGCATAATTATCAAAGAAATCTAGGTCAAAAGTGATCTTGGACAGTTACGCCGAAAAAACTCGGCGTAGCTGTATCAATCCAACTTTTGACCTTTCTACCCAATCAAATGTTGTCAAAATATTTTCGCCATTAATACCGTATGAATAAATTCTAACATTGCAGGGTCTAATTTAAAACAATTAATATCTTTAAAACGATATTCGGCGTCTATTGCAATTGTGAAAATATACAAGGAATGTAGATTGAACTTTCTACATAAATAAATTTGAAACAGACAAATGTGTAACTTAGGGGACCTCTCCTGTCTCGTCCGTCGTCCGTGTGCCGTATATATTCCCCGCCGCGTTTATTGGGGGTAATAAACAGATAACAATCTTGGTATTCGTATCATAGACCTTATAATCTGCAGTTTAGCTTATTTTATATAATGAAATCCGGAAAGAAATTTATATGTATTGTTTTTTCTATAACAATGCATTAGAGATATATTCATTGAGATATTTCACAGTATGCATGTTAATTTATAGCAGAAGACATACTTTCAATTATTGTTTAATTAAAGATAAGAAATTATGCCTAAATAATTTGATCCAAAAACAAGTTCTTTAAATGCAAAACGTCAAAATAATGCCCGAAATTTAATGAAATGAAACAAATGAAACATAAACAGTTGTTTTAATACGCGTAACAATATTTCCATACTTAAATTAAGACACAACAAGCTAGAATAAACTGAAATTTCAAAGTTCTTATAGTAACTATTAAAAGGTATATCTTTGTATTAACTTTTTTTAAGTTTCTATATTAATTAAAGCTTAACATGTGAAATAAAAATGGGATCATGCAGGCACTATATGGGTTGGTGGTGTAATCAGCTGATAACGATCATTATACATGGGTGCTGTCCTAATTGTTTTTAAAATTATATTGTTGGGTCCCAAGTGCCAAAGTGTGGATGTTTTGACAATGATCCGCCAAATTGTCTCAAAAGGGGCTCTGTGTCACGATTAAGCGAAGGTGACATATGAGGCAACTAAATAATTTGCGTGTGTAATCCCAAATATGTCATAGTCGTAATTTTCCGTTGTCGATTCTTAATTATTGCCAAACAGAGCTTATTATTAGCAGCAGTAGTAGTAGTAGTAGTAGTAGTAGTAGTAGTAGTAGTAGTAGTAGTAGTAGTAGTAGTAGTAGTAGTAGTAGTAGTAGTAGTAGTAGTAGTAGTAGTAGTAGTAGTAGTAGTAGCAGCAGCAGTAGTTGTTGTTGTTGTAATTTTAGTTACTATTGAGACTATATGGATTAAGTGTTGACCTAAATATTTTCCAACAAACTGAGATAATACAATTTGATAACAAGAGGCCATGATGGCCCAAAGCGCTCACCTGAGAACTGGTACAGATGAAGACCATACTGTTGTGACAGGTTTGAAAATTAAGGTAACTGAACAATACGCAGAGGGGGATAGGATACATTTTGATTTAAAACATCGGTTAGTGCAATGGCCTAACTAAAGTACGAGTTGGGTAGTGGATGCGCGGTATTTTTGCTAATGGTTTTTCTCAAAGCATTTTTCTCGATATTCTAACCTGACCCTTCTTTATTAAGTCATTGACAATTCTGGAAAATGCAGAAACAGTAGATTTTGATGTCTTTTTCGCATACAGTTTTGGAGAACTAGTTGCAATGGGATAATTGTGATGGCTATGCTATAAGGTAAAGTTTTGCTTTTTCTTTGATAATTTCCTGTCCAATGATATTAAATGATGTTAATGCAGGCTCTGAAGACATCAATGTTGCATGTACAAATAACTGCATGCAAGTCTTGCAACTGTTGGAAATCAAATGTTATAAATCAATTTTTATGGTCATGCGCAAACTGTGTAAGTTTGGTCAACATCGTATCAAAAATCGTGTGTGCAAGCCAATCATTGATAACTTGTTGATGTTTTTTTCCGAACACAAGGGGCAATACCTCTGGTGTTTCTGGCCCGATAATGCTTTTATTCTACTTCACATGTAGTCTTACGTTCATAGACAAACTGTACACGACTGGTGAAGATTGGATGAAAAATGAAGTCTCTAGCCTGAATAATGTCCATTTTTGTATATTTTTTTCACAAACAAAGGGCAATAACTCTGGTGTTTCTCGTCCGATCTTGCTGATATTCGACTTCACCTTTAATCTTATGGTCATAGACAAACTGTGCAAGATTGGTGATGATTGGATGAAAAATGAAGTTTCTATCAGAATAATGTCCATTTTTGCATTATTTTTTTTACAAACAAAGGGCAATAACTCTGGTGTTTCTAGTCCGATCTTACTTATATTCGACTTCATCTGTAATGTCATGGTGATAGACAAACTGTGCAAGATTGGTGAAGATTGCGAAAGTGTTTTATTCTTGTTACTAATTCTCATTCTAAATATTTTGACAACAAATTACTGCACTTTATTAATTTTAAATAGTACTATGGAAAATCTACAGCTTGCATCGTAGGACCTACTCTTTACTAAGTAGGCTGCAAACAAATATCTATAAATAAACATGTTTATTTACTTCGGCTAAGAAGGACTAACAATCTGCGCGCCTAACTACTACGCTTCATCGGTTATTCTGGCCCGTTGCAGATTGACCTGTTAACTGGCATGTATATAATTCCGTTACTTACAAATAAGTTTTTATTATGATGTCGTATAATATTGAATAAGAAGGCACATTAAAGTTTAAAGGTGGGAAATTGAACTTCATTCAAACACATGTTTATTTTTTATCAAAATGCACTCATTATTCACATGTTTTTAGTTTCTTTTGTTGCCAACAGTCTTTCTTCGCTGTCAGCGTTTTGATCTGTTACATGCGTACACAATAGACACAGCGATTCTATTAACACCAGTTCTCTCACTAGAGGGATAGTCTATTTGAGAGCGAAATCACACGCTCGCTCGCCTACAGGTCAGTGTAGGGTCAAACTGACAGTGTGTTCAGTTGAAAAGGCGAGATACTTGAAAAATGTCATTGTCGACATACATGTATTCTTTACACCTCGACGAGATTTATCTAGCAATAAATAATTTAACATATTTAGGCGCATGCATACTTCGAACAGAAATTTACTAGTTAATAAAGCTTCTTGCTGTGTATGTGCCGGCTTGTCGATGTATATATTACCGTTTATGCATCATGTTCTGTGTTGCTGAATATATTGTTTTAATTTTATTCGATAATCCTTAGTTAATTAAAGAGAACATATAAAATGTTGATGTTTAAAAAAAACATATATTAAGTAACCTATATAATTTATATAATGGTATGTTAGGAGGCGTAATTATAATGTACTAAAATTGTTTAGTATTTAAGTATTATATGCCAATCGGATCTAGTCTTACATTGTTACATTGCTTTGAATAGTTATGCTGAAGTTTAATTTAAATTCCTTATTTGCAAAATTACCAGACGCCGAATATCTTTTTTTACAGATATTTCCTGTTATTATTAATCAAACTTATTCACATGGGAATCATTGAAACTAAAATCTGTTGTCGTTTTAAATAAGTCTAATATACGCATGTTGTATACCTGGCGTACCATATATTGCCTTATTTTATGATTTTGTCGGGATTGGGCTTTGATCTTACACGAGCAGTAAACGGCTGGCGTGTCACTTTGTGTACCTTATACTAGTATTGCCTTATCACTGTATCTGGACATTCAATCTGGGAGCTGGGAGGGACCTTGCTGAGCATATACCAATAATAATGTTTGAGTAACTGGAAAAATATTTCGTGTTATTATTAATCAAACTTATTCACATGGGAATCATGGAAAATAAAATCTGTTGTCGTTTTAAATAAGTCCAATATACGCATGTTGTATACCTGGTGTACCATATATTGCCTTATTTTATGATTTTGTCGGGATTGGGCTTTGATCTTACACGAGCAGTAAACGGCTGGCGTGTCACTTTGTGTACCTTATACTAGTATTGCCTTATCACTGTATCTGGACATTCAATCTGGGAGCTGGGTGGGATCTTGCTGAGCATATACCAATAATAATGTTTGAGTAACTGGAAAAATATTAATTGGTTGAATAATATTTGACACAGACTCGACGTCGTTAATTAACCACGGTCGGAAGAAACCTAATTGTAAGTGAAAAAGTTATTTATTCAAACTATCTGGTTTATGTAGAGGTACGCCACATATTTCATAACGATTATTTTTTCTAATAGTTTTTTAGGGCTCACTTATGGAACTGAATCCCAAAGATTTTAGGGAAAAAATCTACCCCAATACATTTGGTTCTTACAGAGATGTATCGATACAATAATTATATAATATTAATAATGTTACGTAATACGAATACGCTCGTAGATACGGAAACAATAATATGTGAAAGTCAATTTAGGGTGAAAAGCTTGTGATTAAAAATTTGCAAATACATGGCTACAAATGGTCCCTCACTGCTATATGGTATATATCATATTTTGTTATAGTGTATAATAATCACAAAGTTATATTGCGTTATATTTGGTCAAAAAATATGTATTTTGTCGAATTTTATGTACGACAGTTGGAACAGTTCTATTAAAATAAAATGAAAAACAACTAACAAAACTAGTTAAAGCCATCACAAATGACTTTTCCCAATATGTTATAAACTGGTAGCCAAAACAATTTTTTTCTGTTTTTTTTTTAAATTTGCAAGGTCTTTCAACGTCCATATATGTGTACTTTTTATATAATCTGTGATTGGTATTTAAAAACTACTTCTCTTACTACACCACAACTACTGCAGCTAATGCTGATACAACTACTACGATTTCTACTACTACTGCTGCTGCTACTTCTACTGTTACTACTTCTACTACTACTACTACTGCTGCTGCTGTTACCACCACCACCACCACTACTACTACTACTACTACTACTGCTGCTACTGCTGCTGATGTTACTGTTACTACTGGTGCTGCTGCTACCACCACCAGTACAACCACTGCTGCTGCTGTTGCAACTCACGGTTAGGAGACTCACCGGACCACCTTATTTCGAGGTGTTAAGAAAATGTCCGGTGGTGAATTCCGAGGTGGTCCGTTGGTGCAAAAATATGGTATGACTTACCAATTTTGTATTCACATACGCATTACACGTTTTGCAATAATTTGTAATTTTGGTTAGTTTTCTTGAAATGAGGTGGTCCGGTGGTGCTGAGATGGTCAGGTGGTGCTGAGGTGGTCCGGTAGTGCTGAGTTAGCTGATGTTCATGAAACCGATAGTAGAATTTGTAGACACAACCAAAGCTTGTCAAGATTCATAAACATCGAATTACTATAACGTTCGGGTATTTATAGAATGTAGAGGAGATACAGAATAAAGAAATACGTGTCAATGGCGAAATGGGCGACACAATAGAGCACAGTGTTGAAGAACATTTACTCTAGGAAATATAGATACAGTCGATGAAACACTGTATTTTTAGCCTTCCACGTTAATTTATTGACACAGTTGTTAAATATACAAACAGTTCTGAAACCGAGAAAGGAAGAATAAACACAATAACTTGACGTTTATGAATCTTGACAAGCTTTAGTTTTGTCTACCAATTCTACTTTCGGTTTCATGAACATTAGCCAACTCAGCACCACCGGACCAACTCAGCACCACCGGAACATCTCAGCACCACCGGACCAACTCAGCACCACCGGACCAACTCAGCACCACCGGACCAACTCAGCACCACCTGACCATCTCAGCACCACCGGACCAACTCAGCACCACCTTACCATCTCATCACCACCGGACCAACTCAGCACCAGCGGACCAACTCAGCACCACCGGACCAACTCAGCACCACCGGACCAACTCAGCACCACCGGACCAACTCATTTCAAGAAAATCCCAGAAAACTAACAAAAATTACAAATTATTGCAAAACATGTAATGCGTATGTGAAGGCATTTATAATTGTGATCATCGTCAGCCGTCACACACTTCATAATGGGTTGTTGTAAGCACTCAGACGGGTAAACATGTCAGTACACAGAGTATCATAGACATATTGTTTCAATCACTTCAACTTATAAAAATCCTACAGCCTTTATTTTTGTACATTAGTTAACGAAACTACGAACGAGTATTCTTTTATCATTCCTACTGGTAATGACATAGGCCTATTTCTTAAAAAGCACCTTTATCATAAGAAAATAATACAAAATTGGAAAGTCATACTTACAGTTTACAATATTGTTGCACCACCTCGGAAGTCACCACCGGACATTTTCTTAACACTTCGAAATGAGGTGGTCCGGTGAGTCTTCTAACCGTGCAACTGTTGCTAAAATTACTGTCACTACCAATTCTACATCATCTTAGTCCAGCCCCCCCCCCCCCTCCCACCGGCCAAGCCTGGTCTGATACCGGCCCTGCATCGCTATACTTAGAATTTGATAAGATTACACACAACTAAGTTATTTTCATTTTAATTTTGTTACATATAATTATTGTTATTAGTCATTGACTAACTAAAGCATTTTCTATATGAACCCATAAGCACTTCTAACTAGACCTTCGCTTAATCAGCTAAAACTTTTGTATTTTTATTCCGAATTTCTCCAAACTTTTCAAGAACACTAAATAATATATTAGAATTCGATGTGTTTAATTTCATTTATCAGAAATTTCGTTTTTATACAAAACTTAACAAAAATAAAACATAGTATAAAAAAAAAAATTCGCAAAAGTGCGAACACAAAATAATGTCAGTTTCACTGTTATAAATTTAGAGTAAATATGTTCGTTATTCTCCTTTTATTTTGATAAAAATCATTAAAAATAATGATTTAACAAATTTCAATCGAAATAAACAGAACATTTATCTCATGATTACACCATACCTAAGGCCATACAAATTTGATTATATGTTTTAGCGTCCCCATGATTTTGTAAAACTTACAAACCAGACAGGAAAAAACAAAAACAAGTCGATATTTTTTTCACTTCTTATTCGTGGCAGTGGTAGAAGCTAAAAGCAAATGTTTATTTGCAAAACTGTAAGTAGTTTAAATCGTGCTCAGTTTGGAAACCTACTTTAACACAGTATTTTAACTGTGTAATTTTACAAATATTGGTAAAAATACACCTAAAAGTCTATTTTTGTTGAAATATTGTATACCTTTTCCGATGTGCTCATGGTGAGCTTTTGTGATCGCCCGTTGTCCGTGCGTCCGTCCGTGTGTGCGTCCGTCGTCAACTTTTAATTCAAACAACATCTCCTCCTAAACCACTTGGTAGATTTGCACCAAACTTCACAGGAATGATCATTAGGTGACCGTCTTTCAAAGTTGTTCAAATCGTTACGGTCCGCTGTATATGTAGGTCACCAGAGCTAAAAATAGATTTAAAAAGTGTAAACTTAAAAAAAATTCTTCTCTGAAACCGCAGGGCCCAGAGGTTTCATATTTGGAATGTAACATCCTATAGTGGTCCTCTACAAAGATTGTTCAAATTATGCCCCTGGGGTCAAAACTGGCCAGGCCCAGGGGGTCACATGGTTTATATAGAATATATAGCAAAATGACTTTAAAAATCTTGTTCTCTGAAACCGCAAGGCCCAGAGGTTTCTTATTTGGTATGAAATCCTTTAGTGGTCCTTTACAAAATGTGATCAAATTATGCCCCTCGGGTCAAAACTGGCCACGCCCCGGGGGTCACATTGTTCAATAGCAAAATGTCTTTTTAAAATCTTCTCAGTGAAACCGCAAGGCCCAGAGGTTTCGTATTTGGTATGTAACATCCTATAGTGGTATTTCTTCTACAAAGAGTGTTCAAATTATATCATATGGGTCAAAACTGACCACACCCTAGGGGTCACATGGTTTACATAGACTTAAATAGCAAAATGTCTTTACAATTCTTCTCCTCTGAAACCGAAAGGCCTAGAGGTTTCATATTCGGTATGCAACATCGTATACTGGTTCTCTACAAATATTTGTCAAATTATGCCCCTGTGGTCAAAACTGGTCACGCCCAGGGGGTCACATGTTTTATATAGATAACTATTAAAATCTTCTCCTCTGAAACGGCAAGGCCCACAGCTTTCCGGTATTTGGTACGTAACATTGCATAGTGGTCCTCTTTACCTGAACCCGCAAGGCCCAGAGGTTAGTTCAAGATTGTTCAAATAATGCCCCTGGGATAAAAAATAAGCCACGCCTCGGGAATGCAAAATTCAATTGGGGTACAAGTTCTCAGGTGAGCGTCCTAGGGCCCTCAGGGCCCTCTTGTTCACATTGTCAAAATCGTGTTTTTTTCGTTCAGGCATCCGAAAACCTATCAGCCTGAAGACGCTAAACATAGAATTGGTACAGCCTAAGTGCGAGGAAAGCGACCTCTTACCGATGGCGCGCGCGCGTCCTGTATACTGCACTGTAGCCCTTTGCAGGTGTTGCCACTAATATTTAAAACTCCTCCCCAGCTATTGTTAACGGATCAATTTACATTATCAAATATAAAAAACAGATTAACAACGTGCTCCTTTGTGTTAAATAGGTTGAACGTTAATCACGTGATATCCAAGTACAATGATTGGATAAAATATCAGATTAAACGCATATGATTGACATTTTTAGAAACATACTATTCATTGTGGGATGGTATTAGTCATGAAATAATTAATGTTAAGTGTTTTTTTGGTTGGAGCATCGAATTTCTACATACACCACGATTTCTCGTGCAATTATTTGTTTTGACACCCAAGAGCACGATGAAATATACATGATCACTGAACCGTTCAATTTTTATCATACTTGTATTGGAAAATGTGTATGATGAGGCTGTGCAAAATTTGAAACCGATGCGATTTGCCATTTTTTAGAAAACCACAATCGAAAAAGGTCTACTTACAAGTGCCTATGGGTGTACTTTTGAGTATCTTTTTATTTATTTTTGATGCACGTATGGTATTAGTTAGAAAAGAAACCCCGTCAATATGTGATCATTGTGATATCAAGTCGAGTGCTATAATTATTAAAGTGCAGTCCGCACAGGCTGATCCGGGACCATTTTCTATAGTGTATGTAAAAAAGTCATCAATAGTAATTCTGCACGTCATTTACGATGTAAATAAATTGCTTTAACCTGTTACATGTGTGTTGGAACATTTTGTTGACCAGTATGAATGCACGTTCGACGATTGGTTCTAAACCGGTACCGAAATGTAAACATAGGTGACTTGATTTAACAAACGGTAAGGTCAGGTTTTCAACAGCTCTTTTCGCGAATGTTTTAGTTTCAAAAAGAGCAATGTTTTCCTGGTGGCATAGAACTGCCTTACGATAACTACTTAAGGTTCGCGAAAACTTTCAAGTTAACTACTTAAGGTTCGCGAAAATTTCGTGTTAATTACTTAGCGTTCGCGAAAATATTTGTATTACCACTTATTTATTACGATATTTATCTAGATATTAAGTTAGCTTTTGCGAATATATTTCTGGTAGATATTTTATTAGTATACTAAATGGCCTGAAAATGCCCGGAACTGACTTTCTTGGGGTTGGGAGGTTTTCCGCAGTATCTTACTAAAGCGAATTTTATCACGATAATTATTTGACAACGCAAATGTTAACACGTTAATATTCCTGATACCACTTAATTATCACAAATGCATTCGCAAACCAATTCGTGCTATCTACAGCGAATATTATCACGATAATTATCTGACATAAATACTGAAATCAGATGATTTCACTGAAATCTGATATCTTTATAAATACCAACCCATGTGTTTAAGGTATTTTGAAGTTGCATGTCTTTATAAATATTGAAGTTCTTTAATTTAATACACCAGACACTTATGTTTTCGCAAAATAGACAGTAGTGTAACTGACTATGCGTTGCCTTGCAGCGTCCACTTTTGCGGAAATCATCGCAGTATCTCCAATGGCAACGCGATCACGCTTACTCAGCTGACCACGGATCCGAACCGGTGTCTCCACGCGCCCCTGTTGTCCGGCTAGCAATGTCAGACAGTTGTGGCACATGCCGAACTCATCTTAATAAGAATGTAGATGTCCTCTGCAATTAAGTTGCATACTTTTGTCAATATAACTGTATTATCTCGTTTACTATCAACGGTGTGTAGTTTAGAACAGAAGCATAATAAAAATACACAACATCTTGTCATCTTGTTTATGTTTAATGATTTGCGATGGATGGTTTGTTCCATACGACTGGACAAGTGAGCTTAAAGTGGCGATAAATGACATTCATCCAATTACGCGTGTACATCAGAATACTACGGTGTCACATAGATGACATGGACTACACTTTTTTTTATCTCGTTTCCAGGAGATACTTACTCGAGGGAACGAGAAACTAACTCGTGGGAACGAGATACTGACTTGTGGGAACGAGATACTACTTCGTGGTAACGAGACACTAACTCGAGGGAACGAGTTAAGTATGTCGAGGGTACAAGATACAAACTTGCGGGAACGAGACAGAATACATATACGTAACGAATAAATAGGAGTAGCGTTGAAAGCCTATATACCGAACGTCCAACAATACACAAGATTCAACCACAACCACTCCGAATAACATATTTAGGGAGACCGAACGCTCTTTTTTGAAGTCAGCCTATACCAGCAAATACTACAAGTCGAGGACTTGTCAAACCGACACTTCAAATGTCAAAATAAAGAATGGATAACGTGGCTTGCATATGATCGCATTCGGTCAAATTAAGTAAACAAGATGGCCCTAGGTCGCTCACCTGAGTTTAAAACATCATAATGGCTTTTTAAAATTGAATAGCGGGTGCACAGATGTTTGAAGTTAAATGTTGACACAAATGAAAACGATGGACACCTGACACCCATAGCCATATGTGGTCAAACTGCCCCGCCCCCTGGCAACCTTGTTTTGAAACAGATCGTTGACGAAATAACACCCCGATGGATACACTTCGCTGTATTTCCACCTTGTTGAAACACAAGCATTATACTGACATCATTTTGTTTATTTTTGTGACGTCATTTGATGTTTATCGTGTTATTTAGTGATGTTCTTTTGTTTATTTTGAACATAAAGGCAGAAAATGATGAGATAAATTGAATACAAGGTAAATGTTCAGTACAGACAACTTTATTTGCTGAGTACAAAAACCTAAACCACTCGCCAAGGCTTGTGATTTACGTTTTCTCAGCCTCACTAAATAAACTTATCTTAGTGTCATTTAAGGAACAGTACTTTGAAAATATTTCAAAATCCAGCAAGTGGTTTCTGACAAGACGATTGTAAAATCTGCCTATATAGCCATATATGGTCAAACATCCCCAACCCCTAGGAGCCATGTTTTTGAACAAAAAACTTATTAGAAGGAATTTGATAGAGGGTCACACAAAGAACCTTTCTGTATAATTATTTTGAAATCCGGTTAATGGTTTCAGACAATATTGTAAAAATTGTCCAGAAATTCATATACTCTAAAACTTCCACACCTACTAGTGGTAAATTTTTTTTATGAATTAATATACGGTAATTAGAAGGAATTTGGGAGAGGGTCACCCAAGGATTTTTAAATCCAACCAGTGTTTTCAGACAAGAACATTTTAAAAGTTTTCAATATAGCCATAGAAGGAAAACTGCCCTGACCCTGACGGCAATGTTTTTTAACGAAACAACATGATTTCAAGGAATTTGGTAGTTGATAACCCAAGGAACATTTCTGTGAAATTATTTTGAAATCAAGCCAGTAGTTTAAGACCAGAAGATTTTGAAACTTTTCAATATAGCGATATGGAAAGTTTTCAAAAAAGCCATAGAAGGAAAATTCACTGTTAATGTCAGTGACATAAAATGTTAAATATTCAATTTCTAGGCACATTACTAACTTGTGAAAAATTGGAAATATTTCTCTGCAGCAGAACCTTTCCAACCCAGAACCCAGAATGTATGAATCATGTGCATGCAATAAGGACGAATGGTGCAGCTACCGTTGCTATTTTCAATGCAGTTTACTGAATTGTTTTGGAAACTGATAAACAATCAGTCTTGTTTCATTGGGTGTGTGTGTGTATTACATTTTTATTTGGTTGCTCTAGGGTTCTGTTCCATATGGCAAGCACCCCAAGAAGCCGTGCTATTGGGTCAAAATTGGGTCAGTTTGGAGAAGGTTATGCAATACATGAAATAGGATAGGACGTCAAATAAGATTCAAGTAAACAGTTGCTGTGGTTAGTGTGTTTCTCTCTGATGAGGTTTTCTGTAAATGAATATCATAATTACCTTAAGAATTGGGAATATTCAATTTGACTATTCAAATATTATTCGAATATGGGTTGTTGTTTATGTTCAAGCCTTCATCATCATCATCATCATTATCATCACCATCAACAACACCAAACTCACAATATCATGAGCAACATTAACAGCAGCTTTTGCAATTTTTATCCAAGGTCGTATAGGCAACATTTATAAACAGCTGACTTTATTAAGGTTAATGTCAAATAAGATTTAACTGATTTCAGACTGATACATTGGCAATTTGTTAAAAGTAACAGTAAGTTCATACTACTTTACAGCATCAAACTGAATTATAAATGCCGTTTTAATGCATTTATTAGCCATTCATTTATACAAAGAATTTATATTGGTTTAATGAAATTTCATGGAATAATCCTTACCAAATTTACCCATCTATACAGCATCATTTTCAGTAACTATAGAACGATTCCAATATCATGCAATGCAATTCAAGAAGATTTTCAAAGATTTCAATACAGTCATATCAGGAATACTGTCCGACCCATGGCGGCCATGATTTTTTAACGAAACAAAATGATTTGAAGAAATTTGGTAGAGGATCACCCAAAGAACATTTGTGTGAAATTATTTCAAAATCCAACCAGTGGTTTCTGACAAGAAGACTTTGAAAATTTACAATATAGCCATATAAGGAAAACTGCCCCGCCCCCTGGTGGCCATGTTTGTTCACGAATCAAAATGATTTCAAGGAATTTGGTAGAGGGTCACCCAAGAAACATTTCTGTGAAATTATTTTGAAATCCAGCCAGTGGTTTCAGACAAGAAGATTTTCAAAGTTTTCAATGTAGATATATAAGGAAAACTCCCCCGCCCCCTGGCGGTCATGTTTTTTTAACACATCAAAATGATTTCAATGAATTTGGCAGAAAGTCACCCAAGGAACATTTCTGTGAAATTATTTTGAAATCCAGCCAGTGGTTTCAAACTGGAAGATTTTTTAAAGTTTTCAATATAGCCATACAACGAAAACTTCCCTGCCCCCTGGCGGCCATGTTTTTGAACGAATCAAAATGATTTCAAGGTATTCGGTAGAGGGTCACGCAAGGAACATTTCTATGAAATTATTTTGAAATCCAGCCAGTGGTTTCAGACAAGAATTTTTTTTAAAGTTTTCAATATATTCATATAAGGAAAACTGCCCCGCCCCCTGGCGGCCATGTTTTTTTACGAATCATAATGATTTCAAGGAATTTGGTAGAGGGTCACCCAAGGAACATTTCTATGAAATGATTTTGAAATCCAGCTAGTGGTTTCTGACAAGAAGATTTTCAAAGTTTTCAATATAGCCATATAAGGAAAACTGCCCATCCCCCAGGCGGCCATGTTTTTTAACGAATCAAAATGATTTGACTGAATTTGGTAGAGGGTCACCCAAGGAGCATTTCTGTAAAAACTATTTTCAAATCCAGCCAGTGGTTTCTGACAAGAAGATTGTTTAAGTTTTCCGGTTTTTAAGCTTTTCGTTGCCATGAGTTTTCAATATATTCTAATACATTGAAGGAATTTTGTAAAGGACCATCCCAGGAACATTCCTGCCAAGTTTGGTTAAAATCCGCCAAGTGGTTTTGGAGAGAAGTTGTTTGAAGTAAAATGTTGACAACGGACGACGGACACAAACTCACCACAATAGCTCACCATTGAGCACTTCGTGCTCAGGTGAGCTAAAAAAAACAACTAAATATACCCAGGCTGTAATTTTTAAACATTCAAGAAAAGCCGGTGTACTTCAGTCTTAAAAGGGTAATAAAACAATCGAAATGCAAAACAGACAAACGCTTACTGTCCTACACACTCGTCTCAATTGTTTTCAATAAACGTACGTGGACCTACATGAAAAACTTAATCAAGATAAATGAATTTGTTAAGTTGCAAAAGAAACATTAGTCAATCAAAATCCACAAAAGAGTTATAGTTCTTGTCCTACAGACATATCTGAACTTGCTGAAAAAGTATACACAGTTTGATAGTTGTAGGTCAAATTATTTTAAAGAACTAAATAAAAACTTTACATAAAATCTAAGTCAAAAAGAAGCCATACGAGTATTTCAATGAAAAATCCATGACAAAGTAATGCCCTACAGACTCATCCCATCGTGCTTAATGTTATATCAAGTGTTTAAAGCTTTTAATATACCTGCTACATGAATCAAATGTAACGAATGACATTTGACCGAGAAGTAAATGTACTAAGATACAGTTGAGTGACTGTCATGCGTGAATACCAATTAAATTTTTATAGAGTTAGTAAAAACTGTTCTACCCTATCGTATATTAATTTCTATCTGATACTTATTTACTGTTAACTGAAATTAACATTTGCACAATTCATGCATGACATTTATGCTTAATATAAAATTATATTATATACAAGAGATGTGTGTAAAACATGTATGCCCCCCGACTTGCAGCCAAGTCGTCAATATGTGCAATTGTTAAGAGATTTTTTTAATATTGTATGTGCACAATAACACATGGGGAGGAAATTAAAGTTGATGCTTTTGAAAGTAAATATAAAGCTGAAAGAAAGATAGAGTATAATTATGGATTTATGTTTACAGTCTATTATATAAGTGTAGTGGTGTTGGGTGGGGTCATGGTGACACAAGTCCAAAAGTTGGTTTTTCCCATTTTATTAGACGCTGACCAATATAGCCATAGGACGGAAAGACCTTCATGTAAACAAATAAAAACAATTGTACAAACAAAAAGAAAGAAGTTATAAGCACACTATACAAAATGAAATGAAATAAATGAAATGATTATAAAATTAATTCCATCCATTTCATAATACAACAATACAAAATGTTCTATAAATGAAAAAAATCTATCAACTCACCAGGTTGGTAAAATAATGACCGAAGTGTGTGGCTTGCGTCCACTAAACGGTCTTGGCAAATGCAAGCATGGTTAGCAATTTCATAAGAAAGTTATTACTGATATACTGACCAACCAATGAAAAACTTGCATCAGATAAATTAATGATAATGACATAACACATATTTCATCACAATACACGGATGGACGCACACTGGACAGGAAACTAAATTTTGACAAAGTAAATGGACGTATACAAAACAAGGCACATAATAAAAATGACTTGTACTACATAAGGATACCTGATTTCTGTTTGATTTAAACATCAAATAGGCAAAAACAGCTCTATATATCCTGCGGAAACAAAATGGTCTACGGAGAAAACAGTTTTCATGTTACAAGCCCCTGTGACCATGCCCTGTTGACCTGAAAATTGAACTCGGGCGTCTTCCTTTCCTCCGAGTAACCAGCGTACCAACTTGGATGATCGTATGTCGAAGCGTATTCCACATATCATGCGGAAGCGAAATGGTCTACATAGGAAACAGTTTTTATGTTACAAGCCTCTGTCACCTTGACCTTTGACCTGTTGACCTCAAAATTGATACGCGCCCTCCTTTCCTCCCAAGTAACAGGGCCGCAACGTTTTCTAATGGCCCGCCACGAATTTAACTTAATGCCAAAAAATATATATATTTACTCTTTTTTTGACGTTCGCGCCCGGGTTTTAAAGGCGCAGTCCAGAAATATGCTAATAAAAAGAAAACTTTGCAGAAAGTGTTTCTAATGGACATGTAAGCGAACAAAATACAAAAACTAACCTTTGAAATCTGTCAATTATTAACAATTTGGTAACTTGCTATCGTCTATTTTCTGTATGCGATAACTGGTGATGACTCCTGGGTAAACCAGCAAGTACATTATTGTATATTCCTTTCGTACCAAGTGCCTTTGAACAATGCCTTTCGTAAATAAGAACCCAGCAAGCCCATATAGGCCGAATATGGGCTATAGGTGGGCAAATATAACATATGGGTCACATGTGGGACTCATATGTTATTTTTTCTGCCTATATCGGGCCCATATCGGACCAAGCAGGCAAGCCCACATGGGTTTCTTGCAAGTATGCCCATATGGGTCCCGGTAAGTCATAACATGTGGGCCTGATAAGGGCTATACCTGGGCTGATCTTCCACATGGGCCCCATATGGGACCAATATATATCACCTTGTCCATGTTAGACCCACTTGGGTACAAGGCCAGCAAGCCCATAAAGGTACCTACAAAAAATACCAAATGGGTTCCCAACTAGTAAGCCCATATGGGTGCCAGCAAGAAAGCTTAAATGGGTCCCCAACAAGCAAGCCCAAATGGGTCCCGGCAAGAAAGCCCATATGGTTCCCAAACAGGCAAGTCCATATGGGCCTCCGATACTAAGCCCACATGGGTCCCAGAAAGAGAGCTCATAAGGGTTTTCAACAAGTAAGCCCATATCGGTCCCAGCCAGAAGGCCTCTATGGGACCCAAATAAACAGACCCATATTGGTCACAAAGGGCAAGCCCATATGGGTTCCCATCAAAAAAGCCCATGTGTGTTTTCAACAAGCAGCCCCAAATGGGTCCCAGCAAGTAGGCCTATATGGGCCCAGTATGGGAAATACCTGAGCAAATATACCATATGGCCCCATGTGGAACCCATATATGTTTTTCTGCCTATATCGGGCCCACATGGGTTCCTTGCAAGTATGCCCATATGGGTCCCGGTAAGCTATCAGATGTGGGCCTGATAAGGGTATATCTGGGCTGAAATTGGGCCCCATGTGGGACCAATATACATCGTCGTCTTGCCCATATTAAACCCACTTGGGTCGCAGGCAAGCAAGTCCATATAGGTCCCAGCAAGAACCAAGCCTAAATGGGTCCCGGCCACAAAGAGAGCCCACATGGGTACCAAACAGACAAGCCCATATGGGTCCCAGCAAGAACGTCCATATGGGTCCCCGACCAACTAGCCCATATGGGTCACAAAGAGCTTCCCCGTATGGGTTCCCAGCAAAAAAGCCTCTATAAGTCCCCAAAAAGTAATCCCATGTGGGTCCCAGAAAGACAGCCTATTATGGGTTCCCAACGAGCAAGCCAATATGGGTCAACAACAGCAATATCATATGGGTCCCAGCAGGAGAGCCCATATGGGTACCAAACAACCAAGCCCATATAGGTCCCAGCATGGGTCCCCAACAAACTAGCCCATATGGGTCACAAAGAGCATCCCCATATGGGTTTCCAACAAGCAAGCCCATATGTGTCCAAACAAGCAACCCAATATGTGTCCCATCAAAACAGCCCACATGGGTCCCAGAAAGAAAGTCCAATCTGGCGCCCAACAAGAAAGCCCATAAGGGTCCCAGCAAAAAAGCCTAATAGGTCCCCAACATGTTATCCCATGTGGGTCCCAGAAAGAAAGCCCATATGGGTCCCCAACAAGCAAGCCCATATGGGTCAACAACAGCAATATCATATGGGTCCCAGCAGGAAAGCCCATATGGGTACCAAACGAGCAAGCCCATATAGGTCCTCCCAAAAATGCCCGTATGGGTCTCCAACAAACTAGCCCATATGGGTCACAAAGAGCATCCCCATATGGGTTCCCAAGAAGCAAGCCCATATGGGACACTAACAATGAACCCAATACGGGTCCCATTAAAAGAGCCCATATGGGTCCCCAGCAAGTAAGCTCGTATGGGTCCCGGCAAGCCAGCCTAGTATGGGGGCCCAATATGGGCTATAACTGGGCTTATTAACCACATGGGTTCCGTAAGGGTCCCACATACATTGTCATGCCCATATCACTCCCAGATAGGATCCAGGCAAAGCAGCCAATATCGGTCCTAGCATGAAAGCCTAGATATGCGTCCCCCCAAAAGAAAACCCATATGGGTCCCAGCAAGAAAGCCCACATGGGCCCCCAAAAAGCAGGCCTAGATGGGTCACCAATAGCAAGCCCATATGGGTCCCAGCAAGAGATACCATATGGGTTCCTAACTAGCAAGTTCATATGGGACCCAGCAAACATGCCCACATCGGTCATACTTTAGAATCGTTTTGTCAACTGCAGATTTTCTTTCGAGGAGCATAATGCAGCCTGCATTCCTTATATATCAAGTAAGTAAATATGTGTTTTGCACTTGGAAAAATGTTTTTCATAACTTAATAATCATAATTGCACTTTAAATCAGAATTGAAGTAAATATATCTATATTGTCATGTATTTTCGCGACTATTTAAAAATGTAACTTCACTATCACAACTGTTTCAAAATGTGTGTGTTGTTTTGTACGTGTAATCTTTGTGCAAATAAGCATGGGTTGTTAGTAGGAAAACAATATAGTTGCTTTTGTTGAAGTTGCATTATTTATATATAACGTACACCGTATTATGGCAATAAATCGGAATAATAAATTTCATGCATTTGAGTTCTGAAGTATAAGTGTATTAATAAGCTTAAGCAATTTCACACACAAAATATACATCCTATATTTCATTTTAACATGCCTTGCATTAATTATCATGTTCTTATTTATCGTTATAATCAATATTAAAATATTTAATTACAAAAGAAATAAACAGCAAATGCATTTGTGATATTCACCCCGTTATATTTAAATCTAACACGTGCCACGCAGCTAATTTTTTTATAGATAACGAATAAAATCAACTATGGGTTATTCTGCAACAAATTATGGGCGGAGCCTAATGTTTTGAAAATAGTTCCGGTAATTAAAATGGTTCCTTAAAATGCATGTGCTTAATATTTTCACTGTATTTATCAAGTATAATGCCATTCGCTCAATGTTGATCAACGAAGCTGATGTCATTTTGAATCGTTATGGTTTATTGACCACTGAAACGCATGTGAATGTACTTTTGTGGAAAATGGGCGGAGTATAGATTCCTATAGTTCTCATTACTAACCTTTAAAATTACAGAATAATTTTACAGAAGATCGTGGTGTAATCCAAATAATTGGCAGGTTAGCGTTGGTTAATGCGGTAATAAATCAGGCTACTGCTCTCGTGGTTTAATTGCTTCACATCAGAACTCCAAACTTTTGGTTATACCGCAATAGCCAATGCTAACCTGTAAATTAGTTTGATTCTAACATGATCTTCTGTAAAATTCAATTATATCTTAATTAATGACATTATACATAATTGGTTAACCTGCTATACATTATTAATTATAAAATTCAAATTATTTACGTGTAGATCTATGATCATATATGATGTTAATCTTACCTGCAGTAGACTGGCAAAATACCAGCAGGTGGAATAGAATGACAATATATTTCTTTTAAAGGGACTTGTTAACACATTTTCGTATTTTTGAAAATGGTCACTTGACGTCTTAACTGCAATTTAAACTAAAGATGTTGGATTGACCAAAAACAAATATATCAAGAAAATAAATAAATAAAAATTGCCCTGGACGGGACTAAAACCACGTCCGCCATGATCAAAAACCTCTCAGTGTAACCACTCAGCTATTCTGTCTGCCGATCACTGAGGTGAATGTTTAACGCTTATCGCTGTGTAAGTGACACACGCATTTTCCAAAACAGAAAAAAGCGTTACAAACGCTTTATAACTTTATCCATTTCAGTTGATGATTTTTCATAAAACTATAATTTTATCCGTTTTAATTTATGATTTTTCATAAAAGATACCGTATTTCTAACATATTTCTTTGTCAGTAGTGTCATTTTACTTGTTTATATATAATGTATTTGCTTTTTGGGATCTATGAAAAACATTTTGAAAATTGCCAATTTGCCTATCTGTTAACAGGTACCTTTAATGCTTATTTGTAAATAGCTGATAACAGATGTAGAAAACATACATGTATCTTCACATAGGTATGCAGATTATGAAAGAGCATTTGATTCTACAGTAAAACTTCAGCAGAAATGATGGAAAACAACATTTTGTCAAACTTCAACTTGTCCAAGCTTGATATAGTAAGTTTGATATTTTGAGAAAATGAAATTGCTGTTTATTTCATGAAAATAAAATTGTTGTTTGTTTATAAGAATACTTAACATGTCGATCAACTTTAATCAGATTTTTTTGTTTAATCCCAGACTAAGTGGACACCTAAGTCAGCTGTCAGACAATAATTAGTAAAGCATACACTACATGTTGAAAACATTATATACATTGTTAACTAATTGGGTATTATTATTTATTTGGCATAACATAATGCATAGACTGATTGTTGCAGTAATAATTCCTTTATATATCAAACAAAGGTCTAACTAACTTTAAATAATATTATGTATAAGGTTTGTGATACATTTTTGTCAGATATCATCATTTTTTGTCTGACACGTCTGATTGTCTGACAGGTTTTGCACTGTCTGGAATTCTATGTTTATTTCATTTCAACACATATTTTTTAATTTGTACTTTCAGAACATGTGTTAAGGTCCAGGAACCAAGAATGCAAGGCAAGCGTACAATGAGGAGACTGAAAAAAAGCTACTTGTTGGTGTGTGTGATCCAAAAATGCTGCGGATGTAAACAAATGAACGTGATACTTCTGATAACCAAACAGTGATCAATTCATTTAACTATTAACAAGGCAGTAATTGCAGAACTTGTATGGAGTCCAGTATTTTCGTGCTAATTACAAGAGACAGTCAGTTAGCAATGAAGTTCATTAGCCCTTACCAAACAAAATAAGAGAAACAATGCATGGCATAATTACCAGTGGTATTGACACTTGATATTTATATCCAGTAGTTGTTAATTAGAAAACATGCAATTGTAATTGGTGTGAGTGAAATGATTGCAATCATAGTCTAAAATGTTGTATTACATAGACTTACATTTTAAATAATTATGTGTTTTAGGTCGACTATTCACAGAATAGTTTGAGCAATACTACTCACCCGTTCGTCGGCGTCGGTGTAATGCTCTGGTTAAGGTTTGAGTGCAACAAGTCCATATCTCTGTAACTACTACAGATATTCAATTGAAACTTAACACATGCCTTCAGGGTCATTATATAAGGTCACTGGCCAAGACCCATAATTATGACCTGCAATTTAACAGACTTATGCCCCGTTTTGTACTTTGAAAATTCAGGTTAAAGTTTACGTGCAACAAGTACATATATCAATAACTACAGTACTAATAAATATATTCTAATGAAACTTCACACATGCCTTCTTGGTCATTATGCAAGGTCACTGACCAAGGCCCATAACTCTGTCCTGCAATTTAACAGAATTAGGCCCCTTTTTGTACTTAGAAAATTCAGGTTAAGGTTTGCGTGCAACAAGTATATATATCTGTAACTACTACAGATATTTAATTGAAACCTCACACATATTTTTCGGGTCATTATGTGAGGTCACTGACCAAGGCCTATAACTCGTATCTGCAATTTAGCTGAATTCAGATATTCAGCTGAAACATCTAACATGTCTTCAGGGTCATATTATAAGGTCACTAGCCAATGCCCATTACTGTGACCAGCATTTTAGCTGAATTATGACCCTTTTTGTACTTAGAAATATTCAGGTTAAAGTTTGTGTGCAAGTACATATCTCTGTAACTACTACATATATTCAATTGAAATTTCACATATGTTTTCATGGTCATTATTTAAAGTCATTGACAGAATATATTATACTATCAAAGACTTTAAGTGTAGTGAATAGTCAAGCGCACTGTCCTGAGGCAGCTCTTGTTAATTCACATATTCCGTATAACATTTTCAGGCTTGTAATTTAACATGTTTACAAAAAGATTATATGCTAATATTCTTTAGAAACGGTTTAGTTAAACAAACAGAACTTTTTTAATATTAAATATAGAAAGATTTTTTACAAATACTTGATAGTTTAGAATTGCTAGCTTACAGCTTGATTTCACCACATCAGTCCTCTTGATATGTTACATTATCTTGATCATGCTTTATGTTTTGAATCAATTGTTGTTTAACGAAGGCTCGTTATTAAATTTGAGAAGTTTTTACATATTGAATATTAATGCATGATAAGTTAGTATCATTGAGAAGTGGCTCTTACAAATTGCTACAACACTAACTATTTTCATATTTGAATTACTTTGTGAGCCTTAGTCTTGTGACCATTCTTAAATGTTTTATAACAATGGTATATGCAATGACATGTATCAAAATAACAGGCTTACCTACTCAAAATAATAACGTGTTTGTAATTGCTTAACAGTTGTCTATTTTGAATGTAAATGTATTGTATTACTATATATATCTCAATCTATGCTTAATATATATTTATAAGTTAACACATCGGCCTATTGGAATTGTTTTGTTTTGCACTGTTATAATTATGCGGTACTCTAATTCTGAACGATACATTTTTATATTGCGCTTTTGAAAACACAACTATCTAAATTGTTTGAAACTGTTTATGTTGTGTTGTGGGTTGGATATATAAATTATATTGCCAATATGTAAACACAATGGTATGTCTGAATTGATTTGAAACCATAATATACACGTATGTTGTATTCTGGGCCAGACAAATACATTGTATTGATTCTATGATAACAAAGTTGTCTATTGGAAATTACAAGGATTGAAACTGTTATATATGCTGTTTTCTGTGCCATAAAATATTATCAATATTATGAACGCAAGGTGGTACATTTCAGTATGTATTATAACTGTTATATATGTTGTATTCTGGGCCGCAGGCCTATATTTACATGTTTACAATAATTTTGTAAATTCTGATAATAGTCACACTAATACGTCTTTGTTAGGTTAATTGGTCAATACTATGCAATACTGTAAGATTGGTATATCTACTGGTGGAGTTGTCTCGCATTTGATTCCATTATCATACCTTACTACCTGTAAAGGCTGTGTGCTATAGAGTCACATCAAGTGTTAGGTTTGTCCACTGTGTTTGGCTTTTAAATGTGTCTGAATTGATACATAATGTGTTATTCTTTGATTGCTGTTTTATTGTGCGACATTTGTGCAGTTCACAATCATGCTTTGTTTACAGAATTGTATCATTGTAGACTTGTTGATATGATCTAAATGGTATGGTCCATTTTTGTAGCACAGGCCAAAATGTCATCATGAATAGTGTGTGATTGTTTATTTTTCCTGTTTACATGAAGAAAACAAGTAATTAATTGTACATATGTAGTACATAAATGCATTGTCGGGTTAACATTATGGATAACGGAACTAACACATCTATTGAATACCCTTTAACGACAACAGACATATGTAAATTACTAGTAAGTGTTATATTCTGCAAATGGCAATCCAAGTAAAGCAAGAAAGGGTTAAATGTGTTGTTGTATTAAAGAATGAACATTAATTATGAAATTTATATATAAATGCTCCGCAGCTTGTGAGTAACATTCATAGAATAGTTATTGTTTATTGTATTTTGCAACGCATCATGTATGTATACAAAACAGGACCTTTACATAAATGAAACATACATGGGACCCATGCAAACAGTGTTAGCAAAACCCAACTGGGTCCCATATAGGATGCCCGTAGAGGACCCATATCGAAACCTGGATGGGTCCTAATTGGGCAGCTCATATGGGGCCAAGTGGGATTTTGCAAACCCCTTTTGCATGGGTCCGATATGGGTAGCCTATAATGGGGCCCATCTTGGATCCATATAGGACTCACATGGATTCCATAATGCAACCCATATGGGACCCATACAAAAACAGTTTGCAAAATCACACATGGCCCCATATGGGTTGCCTATAAAGGACCCATATTGAAGCCAATATTGGACCCATATGGGTAGCCGATATAGGACCCACCTTGGGTCCAAATGGGACCCACATAGGTCAAATGCCGCAATCCATCTGGGACCCATGCAAAAACAGTTAGCAAAATCCCACTTGGCCCCATATGGGTTGATGATACAGGACCGATATCGAAGCCCATATTGGACCTATATGGGAACCCCATGTAGAACCCACCTTTGGTCCACATGGAACCCACATAGGTCCCATATCGCAACCAATCTGGGACCCATACAAATACAGTTTGCAAAATCCCATTTGGCCCCATATGGATTGCCCATACAGGACCCATATCGAAGCCGATATTGGACCTAAATGGGTATCCCATATAGAACCCATCTTGCACATGGAACCCACATAGGTCCCATATCGCAACCCATCTGGGACCCATACAAATACAGTTTGCAAAATCCTATTTTGCCCCATATGGTTAGCCCATACAGGCCCCATATGGTAGCTCATATTGGACCCATATGGGTCCCATATATTTATGCTGGTTGGGAAACATATTTCGGACGACTCAACACCACAAACGTTCATAAAACTATTACTTAAATTACGATGTATTGATTCAGATCCCATGGACAGCGGTTTAAAATTAAACGAATCCGCATTTTAAGATAGCGGAAGAAGAGTTATCCGGTAGAGGTTTCGGTATTCCACTAACTTTCTTCCTGTCTGACTTAATTATATAAATCGGATATACACAAATTGTGAAATACTGTGTAAATTTTGAAAAAAAAGTCATATTCGATTGTGAAACTGTTATAAATATCGTCTATTTGTTGACTTCAACTCTTAGATGCTTTTGCTTGTGTTATATTTAGCATTCAATTTTTTTTTTTAAAGAAAATCTGTGTCAATACATATCCTATGCAAACAAACGAAAATGCCAGCTGCATTTGACAAGTGTTAATTTCCCTCTCCAAAATGTATTGGAGATTTATTATTCCTATTTTTGACAGTTATAAAAAATATGAATTACGAAAAGTTCAATTCTATAAATAGAAGTACTTTAATGCTGACGGTCTATCAATTTTGAAGACACTTACGTTAATTATGAACATTCACAGTGATTGCCTTTTCACGTCAGCTTGCATAAATGACCCTTTGTGATCAATACATCTATATTTAGAATATTATAAAAAGGGATGTTTATGTTGTTATTAAAACTTAAAATTGTCTTTTAATATGCACTTATTTACTTGTATTAATAAGTCATTTCATAGTGCCAAAAAAAAATAGTAGGAGAAAAAAAATTACTTAAAAAAAAAAAAATTCGCCCTCCATCCGGATTTTTGGGAAAAAGTGCCTGAGAAACAAATCATTAATTTTTTTTAGACTAATATTACAATTGTATATTAGAACCAGTAATTAAAATCAAATTGTATGAGGACACCTTAATGACCATATAATAACTTAAAATGAAAACCCCGACGCGTTCTCATGGATAATCTGGGCAAAAAGAGAGGTATGTCATAGCAAGTCACCTTAAATACAGTGGTTATATATGTTTTATGGTAACATATTATAGTTGCACTAATAGCACGTTCAGTGTTCTTATGTGAAGAAAATTAAAACGAGAGCTGTGTGTAAAACATGTATGCCCCCCTCAAGACTAAAATAGCTAAAAAGGCTAATTTTAGTTAATCATGGGCCATAACTACAAAATTCCTGGGGCCATTTGGCTGATAATTAAACCTGGCCAAGATATTATGCCCACGAACATGTTCATGAAGTTTGGTGAATATTGCTTGAACAGTGTTGGATTTTTAAAGAGCGGAAAACGCTAAAATGGCAAACATTTTCTGGAAGTTTGGTGAAGATTTGATAATAACTGTTTGACAAAGAGAGCGGAAACGGCTAAAAAGGCCAATTTTAGATCATTCAAGGGCCATAACTCCACACTTCCAAGGACGATTTGGCTGATTATCGAACTTGACCTAAATATTATAGCCACACACATTTTCATGAAGTTTAGTGAAAATCAGATGAAAGCTGTAGAACTTAAAGAACGGAAACAAAAGTGGTCTACCGACCAGAGAACAGAAACAAAAGTTGTCTACCGGCCGACAGACATTAGCAAACCAATATACCCCACCATCTTCGATGGTGGGCATAATCACTGAGTTTAAATTCTGGTTAAGAAGCCAGAACCAGCAAACACGACCTGTTATACATAATACCGGTAATATAATCTTTCCAAGAAGTCAAACATTAAACCGAACAAGAGGGCCAAAACGCCCTAGGTGGCTCACCTGAGAGGCTACGGAACTAAACTGTTCTCAGCAAGTTTCGTGATGACTGGCCTATGAAATTAATGTGGCCCCAAGAATGTTTTAAAGCTTTTGTTCAATTTTGCCATGGTGACCTAGTTTTTTAACCCCACATGACCCAGTTTCGAACTTGGCCTAAGATATTATTCAAACAAATGTACTGAGCAATTTTCAAGAAGGTAAGGCAAAATTAGAGTTTTTACATTTTCTTTCTATTTGACCTAGTGACCTAGTTTTGTGACTTCTAGATTGTTAACAAGCTTTTTCTTCAATCTGTCCTAGCGACCTAGTTTTTGACCCCACATGGTCTAGATTCGAACTCGGCCGAGATATCATTGAGAAATCACAAGCGAGGTCTCGAGATATGGTATCTATGTATGAAATTTCATTAAAATATCTCGATGCGTTCTCAAGTTATTCTAAACCGTTTTTCTATTTTTAGTAACGGTGACCTTGACCCCACCCACCCCACATGCAATCACAAGCGAGGTCTCGATATAAGATATCTATGCCTAAAGTTTCATTTAAATATCTCGATGCGTTCTCAAATTATTGAGCGGAAAGCGTTTTCCTATTTTTAGCAACGGTGAACTTGACCTTTGACCCCAAAATGAATAGGCGTCTCCCTTTCCTCCCAAGTAACCAGCTTAAATGATCATAGTTCAAAGCGTTCTCTAGATATCGTGCGAAAACGAAATGGTCTACGTACAGACCGACCATCCGACCGACCGATCAACCAACCGACCGACCGACCGACCGACGGACAGGTGCAAAGCAATATACCCCTACTTCTTCGAAGGGGTGCATAAAAATTTGACATCTACAGTGTTAACAAGCTTTTTCTTCAATTTAACCTAGTGACCTAGTTTTTGCCCCACATGACCCAGATTCGAACTCAGCCGAGATATAATTGGGACAAATGTTCTGACCAAGTTTCATGAAGATTGGGCAAAAAATTCAAATGGTGGTGATTATGTTTATAGTTTCTTCAATGTAGCAGTTACACGTTACGAGTTACACGCGACACAAGTCCAAAAATGTTATTTTTTGCTAATAAAGGGGCCATAACTCCGCTGATGTCGGAAAAACTGCACCAAAATACCCAGGTGCATAAGTTCACATG
The DNA here is from genome assembly GCA_027627225.1 of Congeria kusceri. Lineage (NCBI taxonomy): Eukaryota > Metazoa > Mollusca > Bivalvia > Myida > Dreissenidae > Congeria > Congeria kusceri. Next base: position 45,738,062 of record CM051032.1, on the reverse strand, counting down.
CTGATTAATATGTTTATAAAGTTGCATCACTCTTGCAGCAATACGTTTCGAGTTACGCGCGACACAAGTCCAAAAATGTCATTTTTTGATTAAAAAGGGCTATAACTTCGCTGATGTCGGAAAAAACTGCACCAAAATACCCTGGTGCACAAGCCCCGATGCTGATGAATATGCTTATAAAGTTTCATCATTCTAGCAGTTATACTTTTCGAGTTATGTGCGACACAAAAATCCGACGGACAGACGGAGGTACCAAGGGCAAATCTATATGCCCCCCCCCCCTCTAAAGTGGGGGCATATAGGGTGGGAGGGCGTCGGAGTTTGGCGGCGTCAGCTTTTCGTTTCTGCTCTCTAGCTTGAGAATGGATAGAGCTATTGTAATGAAACTTCATACATAGATACCTTATAGCGCAACCTCGCTTGGGATTGCATATGGGGTGGGTGGGGTCAAGGTCACTGTTACTAAAAATAGAAAAACGGTTTCCGCTCAATAACTTGAGAACGCATTGAGATATTTTAATGAAACTTCATACATAGATACCTTATATTGAGACCTCATTTGGGATTGCATATGCGATGAGTGGGGTCAAGGTCACCATTACTAAAAATAGAAAAACAGTTTCCGCTCAATAACTTCACATGCATTGAGATTTTATAATGAAACTTCAAATATAGATACCTTATATCAAGACCTCGCTTGGGATTGCATATGGGTTGGGTGGGGTCAAGGCCACCGTTACTTAAAATAGAAAACGTTTTCCGCGCCATTAATTAATAACGCATCAAGATATTTTTATGAAACTTTAAACATAGATACCTTATATGTAGATCTCGCTTGGGATTGCATATGGGCTGGGAGAGGTCAAGGTTAACGTCACTTAAAATAGAAAAACTTTAAATAACTTGAGAATGCATTGAAATATTTTAATGAAACTTCATACATAAATACTTTATATTGTGGTCTCGCTTGGGATTGTGGGTGGGGTCAAAGTAGATGTTACAAAAAATAGAACAACAGGTTCCGCTCAATAACTCAAGAACGCATTTAGATATTTTAATGAAACTTTATATGAAGATTACTTATATTGAGACATCGTTGGGATTGCTGATGGGGTGGGTGTGGTCAAGATGACCGTTAGTAAATTAGAAAAAAACTGTTTCTATTTACGAACTAGAGAACAAATTGAGATATTCGAATGAAACTTCATACAAAGATACCTTATCTCAAGACCCCGCTTGGGATTTCACAAGGGTGGGTGGGTTCAAGCCCCAGGTCACCATTACTAACCAGAGGGCCATGATGTCCCAAAGCGCTAACCTGAGAACTGGTACAGATGAAGACCATACTGTTGTGAAAGATTTGAAAATTAAGGTTTATGAACAATACACAAAGGGGGATAAGATAAATTTTGATTTTTAAACATCGGTTAGTCTTCATTACCCAGAGAAGGTGTTCACTGTACCAAGATGCTCCATTTCAATGATTTTTTAATCAAAGTTCTCGAAACTAAACATGTGTCCGTAGGACACGGATGCCCCCACATTCCACTGGTTGTCAGAAAACTCTGCCGATGTCAGAAAAAATGCACCAAAATACCCAGGTGCACAAGTTCACATGCTGATGAATATGTTTATAAGGTTTCATCAGTCTAGCAGTTATACTTTTTTAGTTACGCGCGATACAAATCCGATAATGTCATCTTTTGCTAAAAAGGGGCCATAACTCCATAGATGGCAGAAAAAACTGCACCAAAATACTCAGATGCACAAGTTCACATGTCGATTAACATGTATATTAATTTTCATCACACTAGCAGTAACACTTTTTGCGTGACTTGCGACACCATTCCAAAAATATCATTTTTGGCTAAAAAACGGCCATAACTCAGTTGGCGTCTGAAAAAACTGCACCAAAATACCCAGGTGCACAAGTTCACATGCTGATTAATATGTTAACAAAGTTTCATCAATGTAGCAGTTATACTTTTTGAGTTACAGGCGACACAAGTCAAAAAATGCCATTCATTGCTAAAAAAAGGGGCAATAACTCTGCTGACGTCGTAAAAAACTGCGCCAAAATACCCAGATGCGCAAATTCACATGGTGGTGATTGCGTTTATAAACTTTCATCAATGAAGCAGCTATACTTTACGAGTTACACGCGACACAAGTCCAAAAATGTTATTTTTTGCTAATAAAGGGGCCATAACTCCGCTGATGTTGGAAAAAACTGCATAAAAATACCCAGGTACATAAGTTCACATGCTGATTAATATGAGTATTAAGTTTCATCACTCTTGCAGCAATACGTTTCGAGTTACGCGCGACACAAGTCCAAAAATGTCATTTTTTGATTAAAAAGGGCTATAACTTCGCTGATGTCGGAAAAAACAGCACCAAAATACCCAGTTGCACAAGCCCCGATGCTGATGAATATAGTTTCATCATTCTAGCAGGTATACTTTTCGAGTTATGTGCGACACAAAATCCGACGGACAGACGGATGTACGGACGGACAAGGGCAAACCTATATGCCCACCCCCCTCTAAAGTGGGGGCATAAAAAAAATGGTTATTAGGTTGTGGTATGTCGTTGCGAGGGTGGGCGGGCCGTCGGAGTTTGGCGGTGTCAGCTTTTCGTTTCTGCTCTCGAGCATGAGAATAGATAGAGCTATTGTAATGAAACTTCAAACATAGATACCTTATAGCGAGACCTCGCTTGGGATTGCATATGGGGTGGGTGGGGTCAAGGTCACTGTTACTACAAATAGAAAAACAGTTTCCGCTCAATAACTTGAGAACGCATTGAGATATGATAATAAAACTTTATACATAGATACCTTATATTGAGACCTCACTTGGGATTGCATATGGGATGGGTGCGGTCAAGGTCACCATTACAAAAAATATAAAAACAGTTTCCGCTCAATAACTTCAGAATGCATTGAGATTTTTAATGAAACTTCAAAGATGGATACCTTATATCAAGACCTCGCTTGGGATTGCATATGGGGTGGGTGGGGTCAAGGTCACCGTTACTAAAAATAGAAAACGTTTTCCGCGCCATTACTTAATAACGCTTAAAGATATTTTAATAAAACTTTAAACATAGATACCTTATATCAAGACCTCGCTTGGGATTGCCTATGGGATGGGTGAGGTCAAGGTAAACGTTACTTAAATTAGAAAAACTTGAAATAACTTGAGAATGCATTGAGATATTTTAATGAAACTTCATACATAAATACTTGTTATTAAGGCCTCGCTTGCGATTGCATATGGGGTGGGTGGGGTCAAAGTAAATGTTACTAGAAATAGAAAAACAGTTTCCGCTCAATAACTCAAGAACGCATTGAGATATTTTAATTAAACTTTATATGTAAATACCTTATATTGAGACATCGTTGGGATTGCTGCGGTGGTGGGTGGGGTCAAGGTCAAGATGAGCGTTAGTAAAATAAGAAACAAGAGGCCCCTGAGGGCCCTAGGACGCTCACCTGAGACCTTGTAACCCAATTAGAATTTGCATCCCCGAGGCGTGGCTTATTTTTATCCCAGGGGCATAAGTTGAACAACCTTGAACAAACCTCTGGACCTTGCGGTTTCAGGTAAAGATTTTAAAAGTCATTTTGCTATTTAAGTCTATATAAACCAGGTGAGCCCTAGGGGGGTGGCCAGATTTGACCCGAGAGGAATAATTTGAACAATCTTTGAAGAGGACCACTATGCAATGTTACGTAACAAATATAGGAAAGCTGCGGGCCTTGCCGTTTCAAAGGAGAAGATTTGTTAAGTCATTTTGCTATTTAAGTCTATATAAACCATGTGCACCCCCCCCCCCCGGGCATGACCAGTTTTGACCCCAGGGGCATACTTTGAACAATATTTGTAGAGGACCACTATACAATGTTAAATACCAAATATGAAACCTCTAGGCCTTTCGGTTTCAGAGGAGAAGAATTTTAAAGTCATTTTGCTATTTAAGTCTGTATCAACCATGTGACCCCTGGGGTGTGGTCTGTTTTGACCCATGAGGCATAATTTGAACAATCTTTGCAGTGGACCACTATAGGATGTCAAATACCAAATACAAAACCTCTGGGCCTTGTGGTTTCAGAAGAGAAGAATTTTAAAGTCATTTTGCTATTCAAGTCTGTATTAACCATGTGACCCCTGGGGTGTGGTCTGTTTTGACCCATGAGGCATAATTTGAACAATCTTTGTAGAGGACCACTATAGGATGTTAAATACCACATACAAAACCTCTGGGCCTTGTGGTTTCAGAAGAGATGATTTTTTAAGACATATTGCTATTTAAGTTTATATAAACCATGTGACCCCTGGGACGTGGCTAGTTTCGACCCCAGGGGCATAATTTGAACAATCTTTGTAGAGGATCACTATACAATGTTACATACCAAATAACAAACCTCTAGATCTTTCGGTTTCTGAGGAGAAGATTTTAAAAGTCATTTTGCTATTCAAGTCTATATAAATCATTTGACCCCCGGGGCGTGGCCAGTTTTGACCCCAGGGGCATAATTTGAACAATCTTTGGAGAGGACCACTATGCAATGTTACGTTACAAATATAGGATGCTGTGGGCCTTGCCATTTCAGGAGAAGATTTTGGCTATTTAAGTCTATATAAACCATTTGACCCCCCCCCCGGGCGTGACCAGTTTTGATTCCAGGGGCATAATTTTAACAGTCTTTGTAGAGGACCACTATACAATGTTACATACCAAATATGAAACCTCTAGGCCTTGCGGTTTCAGAGGAGAAGAATTTTAAAGTCATTTTGCTATTTAAGTCTATATTAACCATGTGACCAATGGGGTGTGGTCTGTTTTGACCCATGGGGCATAATTTGAACAATCTTTGTAGAGTACCACTAAAGGATGTTAAATACCAAATACAAAACCTCTGGGCCTTGCGGTTTCAGAGAAGATTTTAAGACATTTTGCTATATAAGTTTATATAAACCATGTGACCCCCTGGGCGTGGCCAGTTTTGACCCCAGGTGCATAATTTGAACAATCTTTGAAGAGGTCCACTATAGGATGTTACATACCAAATATGAAACCTCTGGGCCTTGTGGTTTCAGAGGAGGAGATTTTAAGTCATATTGCTATATATTCTATATAAACCATGTGTCCACCGGGGTGTGGCCCGTTTTGACCCCAGGGGCATAATTTGAACAAACTTTGTAAAGGACCACTAAAGGATGTTACATACCAAATATGAAACCTCTGGGCCTTGCAATTTCAGAGGAGAAGATTTTAAAAGTCATTTTGCTATATATTCTTTATAAACCATGAGACCCCAGGGGCGTGGCCACTTTTGAACCCAGGGGCATAATTTGAACAATCTTTGTAGAGGACCACTATAGGATGTTACATACTAAATATGAAACCTCTGGGCCTTGTGGTTTTAGAGGAGATTTTTACGGTCATATTGCTATATATTGTATATAAACAATGTGACCCCCGGGCGTGGCCTGTTTTGACCCCAGGGGCATAATTTGAACAAACTTTGTAAAGGACCACTAAAGGATGTTACAAACCAAATATGAAACCTCTGGGCCTTGCGGTTTCAGAGAAGAAGATTTTAAAAGTCATTTTGCTATATTATTCTATATAAACCCAGCGACCCTCGGGGCGTGGGCAGTTTTTACCCCAGGGGCATAATTTGAACAACCTTTGTAGGGGACCACTATAGGATGTTACATACCAAATATGAAACCTCCGGACCTTGCGGTTTCAGAGAAGAAGATTTTTTAAGTTTACACTTTTAAAATCTATTTTTACCTCTTGTGACCTACATATGCAGCGGACCGTAACGATTTGAACAACTTTGAAAGAGGGTCACCCAATGATCATTCCTGTGAAGTTTGGTAAAAATCTGCCAAGTGGCTTTGGAGGAGATGTCATTTGAATGAAATGTTGACGACGGACGCACGAACGGACGACGGACAACGGGCGATCACAAAAGCTCACCATGAGCACTTTGTGCTCAGGTGAGCTAAAAATGGTCATTAGATTGGGGTATGTCGTTGCGAGGGTGGGCGGGCAGTCGGAGTTTAGTGGTGTCAGCTTTTGATTTCTGCTCTCTAGCTTGAGTATGGATAGAGCTCTTGTAATGAAACTTCATACATAGATACCTTATAGCGAGACCTCGCTTTGGATTGCATATGGGGTGGGTGGGGTCAATGTCACTGTTACTAAAACAAGAGGGCCATGATGGCCCTAGGTCGCTCATCTGAGTTTAAGGCATCATAATGGCTAATAACTAGAGGGCAGAATGGCACTAAACCCGTTACCTGAGTATAAAAATCTGGGCCTTTCAGGTTAAGAAGTTTTTTTAGTCTATATAAATCATGTGACCCACAGGGCGTGGCCACTTTTTACCCCAGGGGCATAATTTGAAAAGTATTTGTAGTGGACCACTATTCAATGTTACAAACCATATATGAAACTACTGGGCCTTGCAGTTTCTGAGAAGATTTTTAAAGTCATTTTGCTATTTACATGTATATAAACCATGTGACCCCAGGGGCATCATTGGAACAATCTTTGTAGAGGACCACTCCACAATGTTTCACACAAAATATAAAACCTCTGGGCCTTACAGTTTCAACAAGGAAGATTTTTAAGGCCCACTTGCCGTATAAGTCTATATAAACCATGTGACCCCCGGGTCATGGACACTTATTACCCCATGGGCATACTTTGAACAATGTTTGTAGAGGACTACTATACAATTTTACATATCAAATACAAAAAAAAAACACTCCGGTTTCAGGAGATTTTAAAGCCATTTTGCTATTTAAGTCTATATAAACAATGTGACCCCCAGGGCAGGGCGTTTTCCGCGCCATTACTTAATAACGCATCAAGATATTTTAATGAACCTTTAAACATAGATACCTTATATCAAGACCTCGCTTGGGATTGCATATGGGATGGGTGAGGTCAAGGTTACTTAAAATAGAAAAACTTGAAGTAACTTGAGAATGCATTGAGATGTTTTAATGAAACTTCATACATAAATACTTTATATTGAGGCCTCGCTTGGGATTGCATATGGGGTGGGTGGGGGGTCAAAGTAAATGTAACTAAAAATAGAAAAACAGTTTCCGCTCAATAACTAAAGATATTTTAAATGAAACTTTATATGTAGATACCTTATATTGAGACATCATTGGGATTGCTGATGGGGTGGGTGGGATCAAGGTCAAGATGAGGTTAGAAACCAGTAAATCCAATTCCCATAGGGTCCCATTATAAAACGGCCAACTTTCCAAGCATTTTTCTAGCATTTCCTTTATTTCAGATTGTGCAAGCCTGGTTTCAATTTAAAGATCAATCTGTCCTCTTTCAAAATTTGCAATAAAAAAGATATGTCATGTTACTTCTAAGAAAATGCATCTCACTTGAATGCAGGCACCGGTAGAAAACAGGGTTTCGGCAGTCATATTTCGACAAAAGCCCCATACCACAGTAAACACACCCCATAAGTTCACCTTTCAAGTTTGCCTCCAATGAAATGCACCAAAATGTTGCAGACACGCACAGGATGATAGAAATAACCACAAAAGGCATGTCTGAGATACCTAAATGGCTTTTATGCCCGAAGAAAAGAGGAACTCTTTAGTAATAGGCACTACTTTTGAATGGACCCTGGAGGGATACACAATGATTTACTGGTATCTAACCATGACTGTTAGTAAAATTAGAAAAAAACTGTTTCTATTCAAGAACTAGAGAACAAATTGAGATATTTTAATGAAACTTCATGCAAAGATACCTTATCACAAGACCTCCCTTGGGATTTCACATGGGGTTGGTGGGTTCAAGCCCCAGGTCAACATTACTAACAAGAGGGCCATGTCCCAAAGCGCTCACCTGAGAACTGGTACAGATGAAGACCATACTGTTGTGACAGGTTTGAAAATTAAGGTTATGAACAATACACAAAGGGGGATAAGATCAATTTTGATTTAAAACATCGGTTAGTGGTTGCGATTAGTGCAATGATCTAACTATAGTACGAGTTTGGTAGTGGATGTACGTTTCTTTAATCATTTTTCTCGATATTCTTACCTGACCCTTTTTCATTAAGTCAGTGACAATTCTGGAAAATGCATAAACAGTAGATTTTGATGTCTTTTTCACAGACAGTTTTGCAGAACATGTTCAAATAACTGCACGCAAGGTTTGCAACTGTTGGAAATCAAATTTTATCAATCAATTTTTATGGTCTTATGCAAATTGTGTAAGTTTGGTCAACATTAAATAAAAAAAATTATGTGCAAGCCAATCATTGATAACTTTTTGATGTTTTTTTCCAAATACAAGCGGCAATAACTCTGGTGTTTCTGGCCTGATCATGCTTATATTTGACTTCACCTCTAGCGTTACATTCATAGACAAACTGTGCATGATTGGTGAAGATTGGAAGAAAAATGAAGTCTCTATCCTCAATAATGTCCATTTTTGCATATTTTTTTCACAAAGGGCAATAACTCTGGTTTTTCTGGTCCGATCTTGCTTATAATCAAATTCACCTTTAATCTTATGGTCATAGACAAACTGTGCAAGACTGGTGAAGATTGGATGAAAAATGAAGTCTCTATCCTGAATAATGTCCATTTTTGCATTTTTTTTCACAAACAAAGGGCAATCACTCTGGTGTTTCTGGTCCAATCTTACTTATATTCAACTTCAACTGTAATCTCATGGTAATAGACAAATTGTGTAACATTGGTGAAGATTGGACGAAAAATGAAGTCTCTATCCTGAATAATGTCCATTTTTGTACATTTTTTTAATAAACAAAGGGCAATAACTCTGGTGTTTGAAAAACGACGAAGATGCCCATTTTCGGCGTCGGCTGAGATCTGATGGTCATACACAAACTGTGAAAGGTTGGTTAAGATTGGATGGAAAATAAAGCCAATACGTTGGAAAAGGGCATTTTTGCACTTTTTTTGCATGAAAATGGGGCAATAACTCTGGTGTTACTGGTGTGATCTGACCCAATAACAATCCCATCCGAGATTTTATGGTCATACACAAACTGTGCAAGTTAGGTCAAGAATTAATAAACAAGAGGGCCATGATGGCCCAAAGCGTTCACCTGAGATTGAGAACAATGGCGACCATTAGGGATGCAACAGGTACCCGTAATTACCCGCATTCTCGGTACTATTAAACCCATTTCGCATGGCATTAACATATAAAAGCAATACAAAAACAAGAGGGCCCTAGGACACTCACCTGAGACCTTGTAACCCAATTGGAATTTGCATCCCAGAGGAATGGCTTATTTTTATCCCAGGGGCATAAAGTTGAACAACCTTGAACAAACCTCTGGGCGTTGCAGTTTCAGGTAAAGATTTTTTAAGTCATTTTGCTATTTAAGTCTATATAAACCATGTGACCCCTCGGGGGGTGGCCAGATTTGACCCCAGGGGCATAATTTGAACAATCTTTGGAGAGGACCACTTTGCAATGTTACGTACCAAATATAGGAAAGCTGCGGGCCTTGCGGTTTCAGGTAAAGATTTTTTAACTCATTTTGCCATTTAAGTCTATATAAATCATGTGACCCCTCAGGGGGTGGCCAGATTTGACCCAAGGGGTATAATTTGAACAATCTTTGGAGAGGACCACTATGCAATGTTACGTAACAAATATAGGAAAGCTGTGGGCCTTGCCATTTCAGAGAAGATTTTTAAAGTCATTTTGCTATTTAAGTCTATATAAACCATGAGACCCCCGAGGCATGGCCAGTTTTGACCCCAGGGGCATAATTTGAACAATATAAGTAGAGGACCACTATACAATGTTACATACCAAATATGAAACCTCTAGGCCTTGCGGTTTCAGAGGAGAAGAATTTTAAAGTCATTTTGCTATTTAAGTCTATATTAACCATGTGACCAATGGGGTGTGGTCTGTTTTGACCCATGGGGCATAATTTGAACAATCTTTGTAGAGTACCACTAAAGGATGTTAAATACCAAATACAAAACCTCTGGGCCTTGCGGTTTCAGAGACGAAGATTTTAAGACATTTTGCTATATAAGTTTATATAAACCATGTGGCCCCCTGGGCGTGGCCCATTTTGACCCCAGGGGCATAATTTGAACAATCTTTGTAAAGGACCACTATAGGATGTTACATACCAAATATGAAACCTCTGGGCCTTGTGGTTTCAGAGGAGATTTTAAAATTCATTTTGTTATATATTCTATATAAACCATGTGGCCACCGGGGTGTGGCCCGTTTTGACCCCAGGGGCATAATTTGAACAAACTTTGTAAAGGACCACTAAAGGATGTTACGTACCAAATATATAACCTCTGGGCCTTGCAATTTCAGAGGAGAAGATTTTAAAAGTCATTTTGCTATAGATTCTATATAAACCATGAGACCCCCGGGGCGTGGCCAGTTTTTACCCCAGGGGCATAATTTGAACAATCTTTGTAGAGGACCACTATAGGATACCAAATATGAAACCTCTGGGCCTTGTGGTTTCAAAGGAGAAGAGTTTTAAAGTCATTTTGCAATATATTCTAAATAAACCATGTGACCCCCTGGGCGTGGCCCATTTTGACTCCAGGGGCATAATTTGAACAAACTTTGTATAGGACCACTAAAGGATGTTACATACCAAATATGAAACCTCTGGGCCTTGCGGTTTCAGAAGAGAAGGTTTTTAAAGTCATTTTGCTATATATTCTATATAAACCATGAGACCCCCAGGGCGTGGCCGTTTTGACCCCAGGGGGCATAATTTGAACAATCTTTGTAGAGGACCACTCTAGGATGTCACATACCAAATATGAAACCTCTGGGCCTTGTGATTTCAGGAGAAGATTTTTAAAGTCATTATACTATATATTCTTTATAAACCATGTGACCCCCGGGGCGTGGCCTGTTTTGACCCCAGGGGTATAATTTGAAAAATCTTTGTCGACGACCTCTAGAGGATGTCACATATCAAATATGAAAGGTCTGAGCCTTGCGGTTTCATAGAAGAAGATTTTTCAAGTTTTCACTTTTTAAATCTATTTTTAGCTCTGGTGACCTACATATTCAGCGGACCGGAAATATTTGATTAACTTTGAAAGAGGTCCACGCAAGGATCATTCCTGTGAAGTGTGTTGAAAATCTGCCAAGCGGTTTAGGAGGAGATGTTGTTTGAATGAAAAGTTGATGACGCACACACACACGCACCCACACACGACGGACAACGGGTGATCACAAAAGCTCACCATGAGTACTTTGTGCTCAGGTGAGCTAAAAATGCAGTCTTTATCGCGATAACGGTCCAAATTGTTGACGGCATACAGACGACGCCGGAGAGGTTCCCTATACCAATAGCTCACGGAGCACACTGTGCTCAGGTGAGCTAAAAATGTAGTCTTTATCACGATAACGGTCCAAATTGTTGGTGGCAAACGGACGACGGAGATGCGGGAGAGGTCCCCTATACCAATAGCTCATCGAGCACGAAACTTCGTGCTTAGGTAAGCTAAAATTAACATCCCTTCCAGCGCCTCAAACAAATGAGCGCGTGCGTGATGACATCATCCCCGGCGTCACCCTGATAATGTCAGTTATGCATTGTTTGTTTACCTATTAATAATTATAAGGAACCCATATGAATTTCCGCAATAATCTGCACAAGTTTAGCAAAATGAAAAGGCAAACAACTCCAGACTGGTTAACAGTATTTGTTTGTTGTTTCGACTATTATTCATTAGTGGGCGAATAATTGGTACAGGCGAAAAATAGGTTGCTAACCAGTAGCCATATTAGAGCCAACTGCTGCACCTTGGCAGCTATGTTTTCAATGAATCAAAATTATTTGAAGGAATTTGGTTTAAACATCACCCAAGCAACATTTTAATTAAAATATTTCGAAATCAAGCAAGTGGTTTGAGCCAAGAAGATTGCCAAAGTTGCCTATATAGCCATACAAGGGTAAAGTTTACCCCCCCCTGGCAGCCATGTTTTTTTTAATGTATCAACATTATTTTAAGGAATTATGAACCCAGTAATCCAAGGAACATTTCTGTTTATTTATTTTGAAATCCAGTGAGTGGATTCTGACAAGTCACTTTCTTGAAGAACTACGCACTGCAGCAGGAATTCCTCTGCGATCCATTTCTGCTAAAATTTCATAAAGTGGTTGTTCTGTTTGTCCGTGGCCCCTCTTGCATCCAAATAAGTGCATTTTATTGTCGTAGATATCTAATTTGTTGGCATCTCTCATTAGTGCCTTAAAACCTGAACAACAAACAGAGTCTTTAATAGCAGGATCAATGTCCAAACCAAACAATGAGTGATTAATTGCAAGCCAGAGGCCCAAAACTGTACGGATTTCAAGGCTTCTTATGAATAAAAATTCTTCACTTAAGAAAAGTATATCAGAATCTCCGTCATAAAGAAGAACTTTAATATCTGATTTGGAAACTGCAATCAATGGCATTAGACCACCCATGGAGCATCCTGCTACAATTGCTTGTGGAAACAACTGGTGTTTATATTTCTCACAGTTGTCGATGTTGGTTTCCACAGCTGAACCATAGTCGATGTTTTCTTCTGTTACGTTTACAGCGGCATTATTCACCAGGATGTCTACACTGCCATGCCAAGCATCGTCATGTCCTGAAATAAGAATAACTGTTTGTCAAACAGGTTTGCCCTCATTTCTGTCCAGAGCATTATCAGTACAAACTTGTAAAGTTGACTAGTAAACTGAAACAAGTTTTTCAACTATTGGTTAGTTTGACTATGACCTTTTATGATATGGTCCAATAATCAAATGGAATATACTTGCAGTAATAACTTACATACCTGCCAAATTCTAATTACATAGGACTATCAGGGCTTTTTTTTCAGAAGCTAGGGATGAGGCCCAGGCCCTAGGTTTTGGGGAAAATTACTGCAAAATCCAGGGGTAAAGTCAAGTTTGGGGAAAGCTGCATGATTTTGAAGAAATTTTGCTTGCGGATGACGCCTTTATTTGGCCCCTATTATATAAGGACAAGAGGGCCATAAGGCCCTTGGTCGCTCACCTGATGGGCTAAAGAATTAAACCGTTCTGAGCAAGTTACATGAAGATTTGGCTAAAATTGTGGCCTCTAGATTGTTCGCAAGCCTGTTTTTTTTTCAATTTGGCCTCGTGACCTAGTATTTTACCACGTGACCTGGGTTCAAACTTGTCCAAGATATCATTGCGACAAATGTTCTGAGAAAGTTTCATGATGATTGGGATACAAATGTGGCCTTTAGAGTGTTCACAAGCATTTTAAAATTTTCAATATATCCATATAAGGAAAACTGTACCCCCTCCCCTCCCCTGATGGCCATGTTTTTCAACGGACTGGAACCATTTTCTTACTCGGCCAAGATATGATATGAACAAATGTTCTGAGCAAGTTTCATGTTGCTTGGGCAAAAAATTCGACTTCAAGAGTGTTCACAAGCTTTTTCTATAGCACAACTATGAAAACTCCCCCCCCTCCCCCCATGGCAGCCATGTTTATTGACAGACTGGAACCATTTTCGAGATCAGCCAAGATACAATAAGAACAAACTCTGCCCACTGGTGGCCATGTTTTTCAATGGAGCAGAACCATTTTCGAACTCTGTCGAGATATCATAACAAGAGGGTCCTGAGAGCCCTAGGACGCTCACCTGAGACCTTGTAACTCAATTGGAATTTGCATCCCCGAGGTGTGGCTTATTTTTATCTTAGGGTCATAATTTGAACAACATTGAACAAACCTATGGGCCTTGCGGTTTCAGGTAACGTTTTTTTTTTTTTCATTAAAGTCATTTTGCTATTTAAGTCTATATAAACCATGAGACCCCCCCCGGGGGTGGCCAGATTTGACTCCAGGGGCATAATTTGAACAATCTTTGGAGAGGACCACTATGCAATGTTACGGTCCAAATGTAGGAAAGCTGTGGGCCTTGCCATTTCAGAGGAGAAGATTTTTAAAGTCATTTTGCTATTTAAGTCTATATAAACCATGTGACCCCCCAAGGGCGTGCCCAGTTTTGACCCCAGGGGCATAATTTGAACAACATAAGTAGAGAACCACTATACAATGTTACATACCAAACATGAAACCTCTAGGCCTTGCGGTTTCAAAGGAGAAGAATTTTAAAGTCATTTTGCTATTTAAGTCTATATTAACCATGTGACCCCTGGGGTGTGGTCTGTTTTGACCCATGAGGCATAATTTGAACAATCTTTGTAGAGGACCACTATAGGATGTTAAATACCAAATACAAAACCCCTGGGGCTTGTGGTTTTAGAGGAGAAGATTTTTAAAGACATTTTGCTATTTAAGTCTATATAAACCATGTGACCTCCGGGGCGTGGCCAGTTTTGACTCCAGGGGCATAATTTGAACAATCTTTGTAGAGAAACACTATGCAATGTTTTTTTTTTTTTTTTTTTTTTTTTTTTGTTATGTAGCTTTTATTCACCTCCATACATTACAATTTGTATTGTTAGTTTACATGTTAATTTGTTAGTATATAATAGAGCTCCTTTAACATTTCGTTCAAATTGCTTGACATATTACTGGTATTGCTATAATAGAGGTAGATAAAATCCATGCATAACATTATACAGACACAACCACACATTTCACACACACAAACACATACACAAATGAAATGATAGGATAGAGACAAAAGTTTGGACTTCCGACAGATATAAATCAATCATAGACAAACAAATGACCATGGTATTAGATATTTTAAGCAAACAACACAGTTTACAATAAGATTATGCTATTGGTCAACAAATAGTTTTACAATTGCCCAGTTATGCAGTTCCTTTTCTTGACATTTTGTATTAGCTTGAATTTCCCATGCTAAGCAAAGATTATTCTTCAGCCCTCTTATTGAGGGTAATAATCCCTTTCTCTTGCATACAAATATATATTTTTTCATTTCTAGGATAAGAATCTTTATATCAGTCATGTTAATGTTTGTACTCCCAAATAACATTGTTTGACAGGAAATTTCAGTATATTTTTGCACATTATGTGACCCTAAGAATTCAATAACATAATCTACAATTCTCTTTGTAGAATTGCATTCCCAGAAAATATGTAATATAGTTTCCTCATTTTCATTACAAAAAGAACATAAATTGTCATTAACAATGTTCATTTTATATAGCAAGGATTTGGTTCCTAAGATTCTGTGAACAATTCTTGTCTGGAACCACTGAGTGTATGTATCTCTAGATATATTAAAAACAAGTGTATGCACTTTTGTCCATTCAATGTTATTAAATAGTGTATTCCATTTTGAGTGACAAGTTGGTACATCTGTGTTATAAGTAAAACATTTATAAACAATTTTGTTTTGATTATGCATCAATACTATGTTATTCAAGTAAAATGATATAAATGTACATTGCATATTTGGCTTTTTTATAACTGGGAAGCCTGACAATTTGATAAATGCCCTCACAGTTCTGATTAAACCTTCATAAAATATGAAGTTAATTTTAACACCAATAAGATTTTCTACTACAGATTGTTCTAAAAACTGTCCAGAAGTGCATACTATATCTCTTACATATCTAATTCCCCTGTCATACATATTTTTATTATATACACTATTTGTACCTATCTTAAAATTGTGGTTATAAAATAGAGGCATATCAAGGATATCTTCACACTTACTAACAATTTGTTTATTAATATAATAGATATAACATGTAAGTACATCTCTCCAAAAACAATTTTTTAAACTTTTCATAATTTTTTCAATGTAATCTTTTCCTACATTCAACATTTTCTTCACATCAAACATAGAATATACCAGTTGGAAACATTTTCCATTACATGATACAATTTTCCTTAACCATGTCATTTTCATGGTTTTTTCAAAAGCATATATATCCGTCGCACCAACTCCTCCATCATCATATGATTTAATCGCAATAGTATGTTTAATTTTTGCAGGTCCATCCCATACAAAATTATAAAACAGGCTGTGTATCTGTTTTAATACTTTTTCCCCTGGACTAGGAAGAGCTATAAACAGGTGTGTAAAAAGGGGAAGTAAGAGTGATTTAACAACAGTTATCTTTCCTAGGGGTGTTAAAGTTCTTCTGTTCCAAAAATTTATAACATTATGCAGCTTTCTAAGTTTACTGGAGAAGTTCATGTCAATCATTTTTTTTAAATCAACATCAAATAATATTCCTAAAACTTTGAAGTTTGTTGTGCCCCAGACTAGTTTATACTTAGTTTTTATTGATTGTGTGCTGAACTTTTTGGAGCCAATCCATACAAGATTTGTTTTGTCATAGTTGATTTTTAATCCAGAACATAAGGCAAAGTTATTTAAAAGATCAAGGGTAGCATTGATGGAAACATCTGTGCCATCTAAAAAGAGAGATGTATCATCAGCAAACTGAGAAATTTTATATTCAATATTTTCAATCTCTATTCCTTTAATTGCATTACAATTTCTTATTTTAATTGCCAAAATTTCAGCACAGAGAATAAAAATATAGGAACTTATTGGGTCTCCTTGTCGGCAACCTCTTTCTATTGTAATAAACTCTGATAAAAACCCATTGATTTGAATTGATGTCATGGTATTATATAGGAAAAGGGAAATCCATTTTTTGAATGCTATACCAAAATTAAAATAATCTAATGTTTTTTCTATGAAATCAAACTCAAGGGTATCGAACGCCTTTTCAAAGTCGATGGTCATCAAGAGTCCAGGGATATTGTTATCTTCTGTATATTTCATAATATCATATAATAGTCTGGTATTCTCATCAATATATCTGCCTTTAATAAATCCTGTCTGATCTTTAGAAATTAAGGTATCAAGGACAGTTTTTAATCTGTTAGCAATAGTCCCAGATGCAAGCTTGTAAATGACATTTAAAAGTGTTAATGGTCTTAGGTTTTTTAAAAAATGTCTGGGTTTATTATCTTTAGGTATACATGTGATTATACCTTGTTTTTGAGTAACTGACATGGTTCCAGAGGTAAAAGCATAGTTGAGGCTTCTTACTATAAAGTGGCCTAAATCTTTCCAAAAAACATTAAAAAATTCTGCTGTAAAACCATCTGATCCAGGGCTTTTATCATGTTTCATATTTTTTTAAAGTAATTGATATTTCCTTAAGTGTTAGTATGCCTTCTAATGATTGAGATTGTGCATTACTCAATTTAATAGTGTGTATGCCTTTAAGGTCATCATGTACATTGTAAGAGTCATTGGAAACAGACTTTGTATACCATTTTTTATAAAAATTGGCAGCTTCTTTTAAAATACCATGATTGTCAAGTAGCCGTTGACCTTCATCATTTTCAATAAAGGGGATGTTTTTACTAGAAGCATATTGAGTTTCTAAGTTACAAAAGTATTTTGAGGGTTTTTCGCCTTCATCAATCCATTTTGCCCTAGCTCTAATGAAAGCACCTTTCATTTTCATGTTCCGTATGTTTAAGAGTTCTTGATGCAATAGATTGAGCTCTTCTATGTTTTCATTTGTTAATTTTTTTTCAATGTCTTCAATTGCTTTTAAAATATAATCTTCTCTTTCTTTTCTCTTTTTGGATTTGAAGCTTGAATATGATATGGTTTTACCTCTGATTTCCATTAATAAAGTTTCTAAAAACAATTTATCATTGATAGTAAACTGTATTAAGTCATTTTCTATAGAATTAAGATATTCAATATTATAAACAGGTAAGACATATTGCTGCTTAACTTCTTCAATTTTCTGTTTTATACAATGAAGATATTCCAAGTCATAAAGTAACGAGTTATTAAATTTCCACAGCCCTTTACCATGTTCTATTTTGCTAAAATTCAATTCCAAAGTAATAGGGGAGTGATCTGATCTGTAACTTGCGTGTATGTCCGATTTCCTAATAAACTGATTAAAATTATTAGTGGTTAAAAAGAAGTCCAATCTGGCTTGTTGGACAGTGTTAGGCTTTCGCCAAGTGAAACATTTTGCATCACCATTTATGACCCTAAAAGTGTCTATTAGGTTTTTATCAATGATTGCAGAGGATAACAATTCCCTTGACTTCTTATTATTATATAATGTTTTATAGTTGGCATAATCACTATTCACATCAAGTACAAAATTAAAATCTCCACATAATATAAAAGACTCATTTCCTATTTTTTCAATTATATTGAAAAGTTTACTATAAAACATAGGAGTATCATTGTTTGGTCCATAAAGAGTACACAGAGTAAATCTATGGTTATCTATTGTTAAGTCTAGAATTAATAAATTTCCTTTTGTATCTTTTTCTAAATTGTGCACTTTAACAGACAGATTTGTCAAACATTTATTAAATAAAATACATACTCCTCTTGAGTTAGAAGTGCCAAAACTAAAATAGCATTCACCATCCCATTGTGAGTAAATATGTTTTTCCATTGAAGAAATGAAATGACAATCTTGTAGACAGTATATATGGGCATTTAGACTTTTTAAATATTTAAAAACATCAGTTCTTTTTGAAACATCATTCAGACCACGACAATTGTATGAAACAATCTTTATATTATCCATTCTCATTATAATGAATTACATTTTCTTTGATCTCCCATAGACAACAAAAAGCATTATCATTTACCGCAGTCAATACACAATACATTTTATCTCCGTCCAAACAAACAAAAAGACATACAAACAGTGCAACTATAACACAAAACATGTGGACAAAACATAAGCCGATGTGTTTATGCATAATACGCAAGTATATAGACAATAGGTTTTAAGTACTTATAACACTCTGCATATAAAGAACACTCTGCATATAAAGAGCATAAAATAATTTCCAGAGAGAGAAAAAAATCCTAAACAAAATGAAACATCATTTATATTATGTATGTAAAATATATATTTTACATGTTTATATTACAATCCCTCAAAAGAGAAAATACACATTTTTACATGTCTATACAAGCTCTCACTTTTACTATTAAAAACTGATTACATTATGCATTTATGGCCTTTAAATCTTTGTTTGTTAGTTTATTGAAAATATTGAAATTAATATTCAAAAAAAACTTTCATTTTCTTAAATAGTATATATCAATCAATCATCTTATAATACATAGACAGAGAAATGACAGCAGCTCTTCATTGTATCAGTGCCTATTTATAATACTGGTCCGGTAATTGAGAACTACTTTAAATACTTTACTACTTTAAATACAAGGTTTAAGAACCTCCCCAAAATTAACAGTTATGATTCCATTAAATCAAAACATGTTAGGTATGTATTACATAATTGATCTTGTTACAAAATAATATGCAGAAGGTATATCTGTAATATTTAAAAATAGAAATTTATGTGGATTTTATGTCACAAGTTTATAAGTACCTCATTTAGTCACACTGTCTCTCAAGTTTATTTAGCAAATACAATTACAAATTCATAAAATGTGCTTATTTGCAAATTTTGTTATTATGACTATTCAGGAATACATATATAGACATAAACAATTTTATCGATAAGGCTATTGGTGTTCATTTAGTATTAGTATTACCCCAAAGGCGATCATCTATATATACAAATAGATGATCTTTGGGGAATAGTTATCTCAGTTGGTGATCTTATTTCATTTATATAGTATTAGATTGAACTCATATTAAGAAAAAAATGTATTGTGTATAAAAAAACAAATACAATATAATTAAGAATACAAATAAATACATGAACATTATTAATATAATTGTTAGATCTACATATTTTATCCATGTGCATTAGTATAGTATAATCCCATAGGCGACCACCTATGCGAAACAAAATCATAGATGATCTGTAGGGATTAGTTTTCTCAGTTAAAGTTATATCATTGAAAATCAGATAATATCATACAAGTTTATAAAAACAGTCGGACAAGAGTATTTAAACAACAACAATTACAGTGCTGGTAATATTTTGCATTGAAGTTCACAAATGTATATAATACCAAACAGCTACTAACAAAAACACTATGTGAGACTTATATAATTATAAGTGACATGTCTGACTCAGGAGAATTTACATTACTATATTACCTATAATACAGTTGTGAACTTATTGATCTAAGGGGAGATATAAAAACAAAATACACAAAATAACATCACCATCATTTTTACAAAATTGATCAGATGGAGTTTACATACCAGGATACTGAGATCATGATTTGTAATCTTGGAAGGCTTCTCTCTGCATTATTGCATAATTAGGTCAGTAGTGGTAAAACCCGATCAGCAGCGGCAGATTCGATCCTTGCAGTAGTGTCGCACTCAATCGCTGAAATAAGCGTTTATTTCCGTTTGGCACGGTATTCCTGGATCGCTGCGTCAATATTGTCATACAAGTCAAATTTAATTCGCTCTTGTCTGTTGGTTTGTGCGAATACAGAGCCGTTGAAAAACCAGGTAGATTCAATGTCCTTGTGGAGCTGTAGGCGGCTCATCAGGCCTGTATTGAGGGTTGTGACGTCATCTACCAGGCGGTGGCCGGCTTTCTTCATCTCCGTGCGCTTCCTCATCACTGTGCTCTTGTCGTCATTATTTCTTAGTTTTATGAGAACTGGTCTTGTTTGTCCTTTTTTGGTTGGGATCCGATGAATTGCAACAATCTGTTCAGGCTCAATGCGGACGGATATTTTGTTCTTGAAATAAAGTTGTTATTTTAGCTGAGAGGGTTGTAATGCTTTCGTTGGGTTCCTCTTTTACATCCATAACTTTGATGTTGTTTTTTCTGGAGTATTGTTCATTGTGATTGGATCTTTTGTTATTTTCTTCATTTAACCTTGTGTTGGTATTAATCTTATCATCCATATTTTCTAGGGCTGTTTTGTGTTCTTTTATTAGTTTCGCTTGTTTTTCTCTTAGGGTTTCGTTTTCAAATTCAATGCTTTTTATTCTGTCTGTGAGTTCCTTCGTTTTTTCCTTGATGCTATTTTCTGTAAGCTTAAGTAGTTTATTTTCCAGTTCTATTTGAAGGTTTTGTTTCATTTTATTAAGGAGTTCTTCATTCCTTTTTTCCATTTCAGTCATAATTTTAGTTACTGTATTTGCAGTCAAATTTTCAATGTCTTCTTTTTTCAGCATTTGTTTTATTTCGTCTCGCAGACCTGTTAATGCGAGTTCCATGGTGTCAAGCTGCATTTTGATGGAGGAACTATCATTTATGCTGTCATTGCTGACCTCCGAGTTGTTTCGTTTTGGTCGATCGCTCCCTTTTGCTGTCATTTTTCCTGCTGGTTGATACTTTGAGGATTTCGTTAAGTCTTCAGCACTCATAGTCAGTTTGTGGTAAAATATGTGTTCAGATTTAATTCGAGGTGTATTATTGTGTACCGTAAGTGGTCACAGGTGATCAATAGCTGTACAAAGTTGCCACTATATAAATCCTTGCTGTAACAGCATACCCGGTTTATCCTCAATTATCACCCAGTTAATCCAATAATTGATCCTCCAATATTTGTAACACTACTTACTAACTAAAAGTTATTTTTATGCAATGTTACATACCAAATAAGAAACCTCTGAATCTTGCAGTTTCTGTGGAGAAGATTTTTAAAGTCATTTTGCTACTTAATATTATATAAACATGTGACCCCCGGGGCCTGGCCAGTTTTGACCCCAGGGGCATAAATTGAAAAATATTTGTAGAGGACCACTATAGGATGTTACATACCAAATATGATACCTCTGGGCCTTGCGGTTTCAGAGAAGAAGATTTTAAAGACATTTTGCTATTTAAGTTTATATAAACCATGTGACCCCTGGTCGTGGCCAGTTTTGACCCCAGGTGCATAATTTGAACAATCTTAGTAGAGGACCATTATAGGATGTTACATACCAAACATGAAACCTCTCGGCCTTGTGGTTTTAGAGGAGAAGATTTTTAAAGTCATTTTGCTATATATTCTATATAAACCATGTGATCCCCAGGGCATGGCCCATTTTGACCCCAGGGGAATAATTTGAACAATCTTTGTAAAGGACAACTTAAGGATGTTGCATACCAAATATGAATACTCTTGGCCTTGCAGTTTCAGAGGAGAAGATTTTTAAGTAATTTTGCTATATATTCTATATAAAACATGTGACCCCCAGGGTGTGGCCAGTTCTGACCCCATGTGCATAATTTGAACAATGTTTGTAGAGGACCACTATAGGATGTTACATACCAAATATGAAACCTCTGGACCTTGTGGTTTCAGAGAAGAAGATTTGTTAAGTCATTTTGCTATATATTCTATATAAACTATGTGACCCCCAGGGCGTGGCCCGTTTTGACCCCAGGGGCATAATTTGAACAATCTTTGTAGTGGACCACTATAGGATGTTACATACCAAAGTTGACAACTCTGGGCCCTGCGGTTTCAGAGAAGAAGATTTTTCAAGTTTACACTTTTAAAATCTATTTTTAGCTCTGGTGACCTACATATGCAGCGGACCGGAAAGATTTGAACAACATTGAAAGAGGTTCACCCAAGGATCATTCCTGTGAAGTTTGGTGAAAATCTGCCAAGCGGTTTAGGAGGAGCTGTTGTTTGAATGAAAAGTTGACGACGCACACACGCACGCATGCACACACGTTTGCACAACGGACAACGGGCGATCACAAAAGCTTACCATGAGCACTTTGTGCTCTGGTGAGCTAAAAATACCAGCTAAAAGTATTGAAATAATCCATGAAATAAATGAAATCTGTACAGTAATGGGAATGCGATAAATAATCCAAAATGCATTCAGGTACGCAATGTGTTAATTGTACGTAGTTTCTAACCATACATGTATAACGAGTCAAACCAGACCAACAATTTGATAACAATCATAAGCATATTGATAAAATTAACAACCTAAGACTAGAATATAAGAGTAACAGAAGACATAATGATAGCATAAGATATACTGGTAGTACCATTCCAATGGTAACATCAACACTCTGAAACACATACATACTACAGCAAAATGATATGTCATAAGTAAACATAAAGCTGAATAGTACTATAGACTATTATGTGGAGGACACTATAGAACATTGCATATAAAAGTATAAGCAGCATTCTAAATATGGAACTCACAGTCTCTGCTTCTATTAAATGATAGTATTTAACAATCTGACAGATTTTAAATATATATAATACATATAATGTCAATGCATACTATAATTGGTTACATCGATCATTCAACTGTAATAATAATATTAATGAGATAAAATATCTGAAAAATTAATACATTGAAGGGTCATCTTTGTTCGCCCAATAGCTAACATCAGTCTTCAGTTTAAAATACCACAAAAAGCTGTTATGTTATTTATTACTAATAGAAGTGTAAATCAAATCTATGAGAAGCATACCTATAATATCCTCCTATTTTTGTAACAAATAATTTTTAGTGGTCAATAAATAATTGTCTTTCATGGTGCATGAATTTACTAACCCAACCAACCCATGGAGATATTCCATAAAGCATATACACAAGAAATTGCTTGACATATCCCCCTTAAACAATGATGTCCGTTCAAGTGAACCGGAACACCCCAATACACATGTGCTGATATAACCGCTGTTTTCTGCAGTAATTTGGAAAGCAGGTGTTTTCGTATGTATACATTACACAGAATATACATTTATTTACCATAAATGTGCACATTTACCGGATATTTTCGATGTTTTATCGCGATAAATAAACCGTACCCTAGTTGCTGAACCATTGTTCAGGTAGATTTTTTAAAATGTATTACTTATAAAACCCCGTTTCGGTTCATGGATCAGCATACAGCGTTGAAACTTTGGTGATTTGCGGCAATTGTATTGCTGTTCAAACACCAGGTAATAAAAATCAAAATGGGAGGGTGGTAACTATTTTCAGAACCATTAATCTTGAAGTGTCCCGGAACTACCAGTGATTCGGAATTCCTTCAATGACTGTAGTTACAGAGATATGGAAACCTGCAAACCTTAACCAGAGCATAACGATATATGGACTTGTTGCACGCAAACCTTAACCAGAGCATTACGCTGACGCTAACAAATGGGTTAGTAGTATAGCTCGAACTATTCGGTGAATAGTCAAGCTAAAAATAAAGTCTCTATCCCGCATAAAGTCCATTTTTGCATATTTGTTTTTCAAAATAGGGGTAATAAGTTTGTATCATGATCAAGCCCAGATTTGGCTCCTGCAGAGATCTTATGGTCAACTGCTGACTTTTGGTTAAGATTGGATGAAAATAAAGTCTGTCTGAAGACAAAAGTTTGTGAAAACTCTGGATACCACATTTATAGCCCAGTCATAATGGAACTTGCTCAGAACATTTGTCCCAATGATATCTCAGATGAGTTCGAAACTGGGTCATGTGGGGTCAAAAACTAGGTCACTAGGGCAAATTTAAGGAAAACCTTCTAAACACTGTAGAGGCCACACTTATTGCCCAATCATCATGAAACATGCTCGGAACATTTGTCCCAATGATATCTCAGACTGTTTGAAAACTGGGTCTTGTGGGGTCAAAAACAAGGTCACGAGGGCAAATTGAAGAAAAAACTTGGGAACACTTTTAAGAAGTCACATTTTTTGCCCAATCTTCTTGAAACTTGCTCATAACATTCATTTCAGTGTTATCTTGGATGAGTTCAAAACTGGGTCATGTGGGGTAAAAAAAATAGGTCACCAGGCTAAATTGAAGAAAAAGTATGTGAACACTCTGGAGGCCTCATTTATAGGCCAATCATCACGAAACTTGCTTAGAACATTTGTCCCAATTATATCTGCAATAAGTTCAAAACCAGGTGACCCAAGTTCGAACTCGTCCGAGATATCATTGGGACAAATGTTCTGGTTAAGTTTCATGAAGATTGGGCAATAAATGTGGCCTCTAGAGTGTTCACAAGTTTTTTAAATTTTTCAATATAGCTACGTAAAAAAAACTTCCCCGCCCTGTGGCAGCCATGTTTTTTTTTTTTTAAAGGAGTGGAACAATTTTCGGCTGAGACATCATAAGAATGAATGTACTGAGTAACTCGGCCAAGATATCATTGGGACAAATGTTCTGACAAAGTTTCATGAAGATTGGCCAATTAATGTGACCTCTAGAGTGTTCACAAGGCAAATGTTGATGCACTACGGATAACGCACAAAAGACAAAAGGCGATCACAAAAGCTCACCATGAGCATGTGGTGCTCAGGTGAGCTAAAAAGGCAGTTTTGCATCATTTTTTCAAATGAATAAGGGGCAATAACTCTAGTGTTTCTGGTACATTAACATTGAATCTCAACTAGAATTGTCACATGAGTCACGGATATACCCCCACATTATGGCCTTGTCACAAAACTATGGCATTCATTCGAAAGAAATGGACAGAGAGAGAATGCTTTAATTTGTGAATGGTCAACAGTGTATTTGGAAAAATGTAATTTCAATAGGAGCCATAAATCTGTCAACATTTAGTGGTTTGTAACCAAAGTTGAACTTGATCTGTATTTTAGGATGTTACACAGTGTCCTACAAATCCATAGTCCGGAGCCCGAGGGCTACCGAAAATTTCAGTCGGGCTACCTAAAATTCCAAGCTCACGCCCGTCCGGCTACTAAAAATTTCTATCATCGCTAGCCCGGTATATTTGACAAAACAACCTCGCAATTAATTACCCTAGAGTGTGACTGCACACTGTGTATTGTTTATAATCCGATCAATTATCTAATCAGCGATTGTTATCAGTCATTTACGGTAATCTCGCTTTCGATTGTCAACAGTAGTGCTGTATCATGACCATCCAATCAGAAGCATTCTGTGTCGTCTGCTATTAATGTTATTAAAGACAATTGGTTAGTCTACACACGTGCTATGACGTCATTCCACTTTTCGGAATTCCACGGTAAAGACATGTTTGCGACAATGTTTTTGATGTCGTAAATTAACTAAGGACGCCGAAAATAAACAACCATGATACATGCGAAAATTAAAAGTGGTGTGAAAGCAATTAACACCGACATAATTACTTCGCACATAGAACAAATGTATGGAATAACGCTATTTTGCTTGTCACTTCGCAGTTATATCAGTTATGAGCCATAAAAATGTTGGGCTACCAAATGTTTAATCTGGTAGCCCGATGGGCTACCTGAAAATTTTGAAATTTGTCGGACACTGATGTTACACCTATGTACCAAAAATTATTTAAATATGTGAAGGCTTTCATGAGTTATTGTCCATGTTTTTCGGGAATTTAAGTCAAAAGGGGGGCCATAACTGTGTCAAAATTTAGTGGTGTGTAACCAAAGTCAAACTTTACCTGTATTTTATGATGCTACACATGTGTACCAATAATTATTTAAATATATCAAGCCATTATTGAGTTATTGTCAGGAAACCATGTTTTTAGGGAATTTAAGTAAAATAAAGGGCCATAACTCTGTCAAAATTTAGTCCAACTTGACCCGTATTTTATGATGCTACACATGTATACCAAGAATTATTTGAATCTGTCAAGCCATTCCTGAGTTATTGTCCGGAAATCATGTTTTTAGGGAATTTTAAGTCGAAAAGGGGCCATAACTCTGTAAAAATTTAGTGGTTTGTAACCAATATCGAACTTGACCTGTATTCTATGATGTTACACATGTGTACCAAAAATTATTTGAATATGTCAAGCCTTTCTTCAGTTATCATCCAGAAACCATGTTTTTAGGGATTTTTAAGTCAAAAAGGGGTCATAACTCTGTCGAAATTTAGTGGTTTGTAACCAACATCAAACTGGACCTGTATTCTATGATGTTACATGTGTGTACCCAAAATTATTTAAATAAGTCAAGTCTTTCTTTAGTTATAATCCGGAAACCAAAAACCAACAGACCGACAGACAGACCGACGGACCGACATGCTCACTCCTATATACCCCCCCCCCCCCCCGGGAAACTTCGTTTGTTTAACTAAGATAATTATAACTAAGATTTTCCACAAACAAGGGGCAATAACTCTGGTGTTTCTAGCCCGATCTTGCTTATATTCGGGATCACCTATGGTCTTGGTAAAGATAGTATAACAAGTGAAGTCTCTATCGTGAAAATGAACAAATTGTTGACCGCATATGGAAAATATATACAATATATACAAAGGAAACATTTCAAATACAATAAATAATACAATACAAAACAGATACATAACATCACACTGTTCACAACCAGCAGTCTATAGTACACACACGTTACACATTTGTTATATTCTTGATATTCCTTTTTAGACGTCTTCATCGTGGATCGGGTCGTGCGTCGAATCTGGTCCAAGTCTCGTGATGTGGCTGCATGTCCTCAGTAGTTGTGTGGTCGTGATCTCGTCGTCCTCGTACTTGTCCCAGGTGTCGAACAATCTTCCGTGGATTTCCTTGTACTTCTTCCTGTGAACACGGGTTAGGGCGTGCTCCGACACAAGGCGGATTGTCAAGTCCACCGTCTCCGCCTCACGGCGTAGAAGGGGGACAAGCATATAAAAGCCTAGGTCGGCACGCCCTGCCCTTGTGTTTATTCTTCGATGCCAGCCTGAAATAATTAACAAAGGTTGTGAAAATTTTGTTTATAATGTTACGAAAATAAATGATCAAAGAATAAAAATTATGTTGTTGTTTGTCTGGTTATAATAATAATAATAATAATAAATTAATAATAATAATAATAATAATACCTTCAACTTCGTTGTTAGTTCTCACAGTTTGTCGGTACACGCTCCAATGCTCCGGCTGCCACATTGATCCCCGGATCCACGTGCGCTCCATGTACTGGACAACATTCAGAAGAGGACCACCAACCTGAAATTTAACCAATAATTTTATGTCATAAGCAAGTACACATAATACATTTTTGTTACGTTATGTTTAAGTTATTAATATAATTAAATCATATAACTATAATTAAATCATATGAGTAAATAAAATAAGTAAAATACACAAGTATAGTAGTACCTCTTCAGCCTGTATCATCAACTGATCGAAGGCACTTGTCGCCCTTTGCCGCATAAGCTGTTGCGAGACCCTCGTTCACTACCTTCCTGTACACACGTTGATTCCAATGGAATACACAGCCTTTGACTGTCGATCTTGGGTACAGCTGTCGAATCGCCTGCCACGCAGCTGAAAAAAAAGAAAGAAAAAGTAAAGTTTACATTAATAAAAGTTCGATAAAATATATAAGGTAAAAATAGATATTCTAAGTTCGATAAAAATATTGAAAGAGGATTATTCAAATTTCAAGGAATACAATGGTAAAACAATTACCTGCTTCAAAATCCAGCATGAACCACTCTACCAGCGGATTTTCAAGGCGTTGGTGGATGCGTGACAGCACCTGGATGTAGTCCTCCTTCGATCTCCTCGACATCAGTACGTACACCAGCGGTACTTGTTTGGTGTCCTCGCCTTTTTTTACAAAGGCGTGGATGGTGAAAAGCTGGTAAAATGGATTTTTAACCAGCTTAAACGTTCCGTCGAGGAACCATCTCCGGGCTTCCTTTAGTTGATGGAGTTGATTGGCAGTCCCGAAGATGATGTGGCGTTGATCGCCCACCCGCACGTCTTCCACCAAGAAGTCTTCGCCGATGAAGTCGGCGTCGACCTACAATATAAAATTATCGATAAGTAAATAAAGAAAGCGATCATGTTATGTTGTTGTTATTATTATTATTATTATTATTATTATGTAATACGTAATAATGATTTAGTATTATTACCTCAAAGTTCAAATCGGTTGGGTCTTTGGGTCGCATGTGTTGTCGGAAGAGGTTGGCAGCTCTGATAAGGTTCGCCGGTTTCGGCAGATTGACGTCGTCTTCCGTTACAAGCTCCTTTAGGACCTCCTCCACTATACTCGCCGCTGGCTGGAACACGTTCTTCTTGGACCTGTCCTTAACATGGGCAAGAGCCTTCACTTGTTTCGGAACGCCAGGATTCGCGGGATGGGTGTGACCACCCAACGACGCTGTGAACATGTCACCGAACTGCTTCACATTGGCGTTGCATTTCATGTTCTTGCTCCGGATGCTGCATGTCCAGTAGGTCCGTGCTCCATTGCTACGCTGAAATAATAAGACAAATAATGTTAAATTATTACTTTTATATATAAATATACAATTATTATTATTTATTATTATTATTATTTATTATTATTATTATTATTATTATTATTATTATTATTATTATTATTATTATTATTATATTATTATTATTATTATTGTTATTATTATTATTACTGTGGTTGTTGTTTTCTTGGTATTGCTGCTTATTATTTACATCGTACATACCCTAGCAGTGTATGAATATCCATCGCTGCTGACCAGCTTGTTGCCGCCTCGTTTACTTCCGCCACTTATTATTTCATACGTAACGGGTCTGTCTTCTGGTATCACAGCATCCAGAGGACGTTCCCGTATTGATTGGTCTAGTGGCACATTCGGCTGTACAATGTCCCGGCCAGTTATATTGAAGGACCGATCTTCGACTTCGTCTCTTCGTGAATCGACAGAGAGTTCTGACATGTATGAACTGTCAGCTTGACTCTCCGATACCTCCGGTACCTCTGGTAGGTCTTCGGTTTCCACTGGTCGGCTGCATTCGCTGCACTTCCACTCTACGACTTCACCTTTCATCATTTTACGATATTGTCGCAGACTGATACCTGTCTCACAAGACAGATGCTGCCATCTTTCACATTGATCACATGATATTGCACGTTCATCATCATTCACGTTCCGTTTACAGTGTACGCATGGATATTCGGAAGCCATGATTGGATTTGTGGTTGCAATGAACAACTCACCTATTATATACTTCTTGTTCAATTGACAATATTTACTCTATCTGTTTAAATACACAGTTTGTATAATCCACGCTGCCAATTAAAGATAATTGAGTTGTTTATTAATTGACAATTAAAGGCGCGTGTCGCTAATTGATTGTTTGCAAGGCGCTAATTAATGTGTTTGTACTATCAAGTTGTTTATTAATTGACAATTAAAGGCGCGTGTCGCTAATTGATTGTTTGCAAGGCGCTAATTAATGTGTTTGTACTATCAAGTTAATCATTGGAGTGCGGTTAATATGTTATTTTATGTATATTTATAAGCATAAGAAAAATCAACAACATTTATAATTTTAGTATTTTTTTTATAATATTATTTATTTCCATGCTTTACAAAGTCACATATAATTAATATAAATAATAAAACCTGTACATGTCAAGCATACATAATTCATTTTAATTATATTGACCATTAAAACCATATTTTGTTATGATACTCTATTCAATCACACTCAAAAAATAACACAAAAACTCCAATATATTTCAATTTATTTATTCACATAACAAAAAATCTTATTCAATGTCAATACCATGTATAATACATGTGTTGCCCCCGACACCTAACCAGTTTCTTTTCGTTCATTTGCCGTTCATTTTTCTTTCGGCTCATTTATTGGCTCATGGTTTTCGCTCCTTTTCACAAGGAAATTCAAATCTGGACTCAAGTTGGGCGAAATAACGATGTAAGATCGACATTTTTGTTGATTTCTTCTTGTTGTTACTAAATCAGGATATGTGTATTTTCATTTGGATAAAGGTTTAATGCATAACTGTACTCATTTATCGAAATGTAGCTCTAAACAATTTTGGCGTGTTCATTGGGAATTTTTGCCTTTTATGGAAAACTAGAAATTCCTATTTATATTAATTATCCAAGTATGCTTAATTAAATTGGATATCATTTAGAAAACTGTTTTATCTATACGTACATGCAACTTTTTGCTGTAAGCATTCTATTTTTGATGTTCTGAGTCATTCTCTGCTAGAAACATAGACAACTCTGTCTGTATTTAAATTAGTATTTACACTGTTTGTCTCCCTTTGATCACTTCATTTTTTGACATGCAATATATTGTAATCTTTGTGTTGTTTCAGCAAATCCCCATATTACACTCTGAAAATAAAATTGGAAATTGGAGTCAGAGTTTGGTTTAGCTGTCTGCATACGGCAGTACAGTGATTTGATCGCCCAAACCTCACATCATGGACAATCCGCCAGAATCAGACAGCGAAAGAGTGTCGACCCCATCGGGCCCAAATATGGACCAACCCCCTTCGCTAGACAGGGTTCCTTCACTTAACCGGCAACATTCAGATCTAAATCAGGTACAGATGGAACAACAAGCACCACCGTTACACACATCACCTAACCAAGTGCAAGCGATGGCCTCTGCAGAACGCGCAAGCGTCGCTTCGTCTAGAACGAGTCATAGCTCGGTGAAGAAACGTGCCGCCGCTGAAGCAGCTAGGATGCGCCTTAAATTTGCTGAACAGGAGGCAAATTTAAGAAAGAAGCAAGTGAATCTGGAGATTGAACTGGACGTCCTTCGACAGCGGAAAGAATTGGCAGCCTTAGAAGCTGAAGTTGAATTTTTGGAAAGGTCATCGGTTAAAAGTGAGATTCATGATTTGCATGCTCTTCCAAATGCAAATCCGGTGGAAGAAATGCAGAAATACGTTGACAGTCTACAAACGCACATGCACCAGTTTAGTGTACCGTCTAATGACGCTCAGATAGCGCAATATCTGTATAAAAAGGACATTTTCAAGGACAGATTATACTCATTAAACGGGAAATTTGAACACTATTTGGCTTGGAAGGACACTTTCAAAGGCATAATGAATGAAACACAAGCAGCCCCATCTGAAGAAGTAGATTTGATGATTTGTTGGGCCGGACCCGGGTCGCGATACATTCTGAGCATCAAAACGGCAAATACTGGTAACCCTGCAGTAGGTTTGACTCGTGCTTGGGATAGACTAGACGCGCTCTATGGATCACCAGAAAGGATCGAGCAAGCACTCCGTGCAAAACTCAACAATGTGACGCGATTAACAATGAAGGACAGAGAGAAAATGTACGACCTATCGGACGTTCTGTCAGAAATTAGAGCTGTGAAGGAGAAGAAAGAATTCGAAAATCTCTTAGCCCATTATGACTCACCTTCTAGTGTTAACCCCATCGTCAACAAACTCCCACCATCAATTCAGAATAAATGGCGAGATAGAGCTGTAACATACAAGCGCTCTAACAATGTGACTTTCCCACCATTCACGTTTTTCTGTGAGTTTGTTCAGGAAATGGCGGCCATTTTCAATGACCCCAGCTTTGACTTTGAACCTGTGAACACGAAGGTTGAACCACAAGTGAAAGGCCCTCGTCAATTGCTAGTGAATAAAACTGAAAGCGTATCGGTGAATGACAATACATCATTGCCATGTTTCCTGCATAATGGAAAACATTCCCTGGGTGAATGCCGCGCCTTCAAGCAAAAAACGTTCACGGAACGTAGGCAGCTGCTGAAGCAACAAGGGATCTGCTTTAAGTGCTGCATAGGTAAACACTTGCAAAAGGACTGTATTCAGACCGTTCAGTGTAATGAATGTCGCAGCTCTACACATGCTACTGCAATGCACTTGTTCCAAGCAGACAGGGAACGCCATGGCGGGGAGAAATATCACGAATCTCTAGCACAAAACAAACCCAGTCAAGAAACAAGCATCGTATCTAGGTGTACCGAAGTTTGTGGAGAGTTTGACGGGAAGTCGTGTTCGAAGATAGTGTTGGTGAACGTTAGAAATAATGAAAGTAACGTGCCACCTGTACAATGTTATGCGATCATCGACGACCAGAGCAACTACTCACTTGCAAAACCTGAACTATTTGACAAATTTGGCATAATGGCACCGTCTTCCCAGTATAATCTAAGAAGTTGTGGTGGTACTGTGAAACTTTCTGGTCGGAGAGGTTCGGGATTTGTTGTTGAATCTTTGGACGGAAGCGAAAGCATAAATCTTCCGATTTTAACAGAATGTGAATTTATTCCGGGAGACAAAACTGAAATTCCTACACCAAGTGTTGCTAGAAGTTTCCAGCATCTGAACTGTCTAGTGAACTCCATCCCCCCTTTCAACTCAAACGCCGGTATTTGGATTCTTCTTGGAAGAGACGTCCTGTCAGCTCATCATGTGCTTGAACAGAAGTTAGGACCCGAAGGGCAACCATTTGCCCAACAACTGCGATTAGGCTGGGTGATTGTGGGAGAATCGTGTATAGATCGCGCGCACACACCTAAGTCAATAAATGTGCTGAAAACTCACCTGCTGACCAACGGACGGACATCTTTAATGGAATCATGCCCCAATTCGTTGAACATTGATCTTTTTCTAACCACTGAATTCGACAACAAACTTGGTCTTTCTGTAGAAGATAAAAAATTTAATACACTCATGTCTCAAGAAATGAAGAGGAACAATGAAGGAAACTGGGAGGCACCACTGCCTTTCAAGAGTCCTAGACCAAACCTGTTGAATAACAAACAGTATGCTACAGGAAGAACCAGCAACTTCATTTCCTCACTTCATAAGGACCCTGTGAAAAAGGAGCATACTCTCAATTTCATGCAAGAACTGCTGGACAACGGGCACGCAGAACGGGTTACATCTGTTGCATCTTTGAATGAATCGTGGTATCTGCCACTATTTGGAGTTTACCACCCAAAGAAGAAAGATCGCATTCGAATCGTATTCGACTCGTCTGCACGGTTTCAAGGCCTTTCTTTAAATGACATTCTTATGACTGGGCCAAACCTAAATAATAGCTTGCTTGGTGTGCTGCTACGCTTTAGGAAGGACAAAGTGGCTGTCATTGCTGACATTCGACAAATGTTTTACAGTTTCTCAGTCAGACCTGATCACAGAGACTTTCTAAGGTTTGTGTGGCCTGAAAACAATGATCTGAAAAACAACCTTGTTGATTACCGAATGAAAGTCCACGTTTTTGGGAATAGTCCTTCACCATCAGTGGCTACATACGGACTTAGGAAGACAGCAGAAGCTGCAGCACCTACTCTGGGAGCTGACGTTGAAGATTTTGTGAAACGCAACTTCTATGTGGACGATGGCCTTTCGTCGCACGCCAGTGCAGAAGAAGCCATTGACCTACTAAAAAGAGCGCAAACCGCCTTGCACGACTTCGGGAACCTGCACTTACATAAAATCTGCTCAAACTCGCATGAAGTGTTGAGCGCTTTCAACAAAGATGACCTTGCCAAAGACCTGAAAGATTTGGACTTAGACGACGACTTCCCGTTGCAGAGAAGTCTCGGTGTTTGCTGGAATGTTCAACTTGACACATTCACATTCAACGTTTCGTTTGGAGAAGACAACTTCACCAGACGAAGTGTGCTGTCAACAATCAACAGTTTATATGATCCCCTTGGAATTGCAGCCCCAGTAACTGTTGATGGGAAGTTGTTGCTGCGTGAAAGCTCCATTGAAAACATGGATTGGGATGAACCATTGCGACCAGACTTCAAGGAAAGATGGCAAGCATGGAAGAGCTCACTAGACTGGCTTAAGGACATACAACTACCAAGGATGTATTGTGATGTAGCATCCAGTGACGTGCGAAACAGGGATCTATTCATATATTGCGATGCCTCCGAAAAGGCAATCGCAGCTGTGGCTTATCTGGTTACAGAGGACAAGGTTGGAAGGCAGCATGTGGGTTTCGTACATGGGAAAGCAAAGGTCGCTCCAAAACATGGTCATACCATCCCACGTCTGGAATTATGTGCAGCTGTGCTGGCTGTAGAAT
Source organism: Congeria kusceri (assembly GCA_027627225.1). Lineage (NCBI taxonomy): Eukaryota > Metazoa > Mollusca > Bivalvia > Myida > Dreissenidae > Congeria > Congeria kusceri. The sequence continues at coordinate 45,703,347 of CM051032.1, read as the reverse complement.
TGTTAGAGACATGTCAAGAAGAACTAGATTTCAAGTTCAAGAATGTGAAGTTTTTTACTGACAGCAAGGTAGAACTTGGTTACATACACAATGAAAAAAAGAGATTTTATGTATATGTCTCCAACCGCATAGACCGCATAAGATCTTCAACAAGCCCAGATCAATGGAACTATGTTCCCACCAAAAACAACCCTGCTGATGACGCAACAAGGGGAGTTAGTGCTGAGAACTTAACAACTAGTAAATGGATCAAGGGTCCAAACATTACAAACATGGAAAACTTCATTGATAACCAGATTGTCTTCCCCTTAGTACACCCAGAAACAGACTGTGAAGTAAGAGTGTTAAAAACAGAAACGTGTGAAGGGAAATCACTAAGATGTGAACGTTTTGAACGATTCTCATCGTGGAACGCTGTGGTAAGAGGTGTTGCATACCTAGTAAACAGCCTCAAATCGCGTCAAGGTCTGAAAAACGACCAAGTTAATGATCAAGAACAGGCAAGACACCTTGTAATCAAGGCACTACAACAAGAAACATTTCCTGAGGAAATCCAATCTTTAAAGGGAAATACAGTATTGCCAAGGAACAGTCCTATCAGAAGTCTGGCTCCATATCTTGATGGTGATGGAATTGTTCGAGTTGGTGGACGCTTGAAAAATGCAAATGTGACAAGGGACTTTGCGAACCCTATTATTGTTCCAAAGCACCATCTGAGCAAACTTCTAGTGGAACATTATCATGAAAGAACCCAACACCAAGGTCGACACCTTACAGAAGGCGCTATTCGCAGCGCTGGATACTGGCTCCTCGGCTCCAAGAGACAGGTTTCTTCCTACATTCATAACTGTGTCAAGTGTAGAAGACTTCGCAGTCAACCTGTCAACCCAAGAATGGCAGATCTTCCTGAAGATCGTCTTGACCCGGCACCCCCATTCACCTATATCGGAATTGACGTATTTGGACCATGGCAAGTTTCCACTAGAAGGACACGTGGAGGTCAAGCGAATTCTAAGCGCTGGGCCCTCATCATCACATGTCTATTTGTACGTGCAGTTCATATTGAGCTAATGGAAGAAATTTCATCTTCAAGCTTCATTAATGCCCTTAGGCGCTTTTGTGCTATAAGAGGAGAAGTGAAAGTGATCCGCTCCGACCGAGGCACTAATTTTGTGGGCTCTACTTCAGACCTCAAGGCCAACGTTATCAACGTCGAAGACCGCCCTATCAAGGACTACTTCAAAAACTCTGGAATCAACTGGATATTCAACCCACCTCATTCCTCTCATATGGGTGGAGCATGGGAGAGGATGATAGGTATAGCCCGACGAATCTTGGACTCAATGTTATTTGATGTCAAGCATCTCACTCATGAAGTCTTGCAAACATTAATGGCGGAAGTAATGTGCATCATAAATGCAAGACCATTGACACAAGTCTCAACTGATCCTGACCTACCACTGCCGCTGACACCAGCCACTCTGCTGACTATGAAATCTGACCATTCTGTGAAGTCTTTCAACCTGGAAGACTTCAGTCAAAATGACCTCTTCAGAGCTCAGTGGAAGCGTGTGCAACACCTTGCTAACTCGTTCTGGCTACGCTGGAAAAGGGACTACTTACCGAACCTTCAGAGGAGACAAAAATGGCAGGACGACCAAAGGAACCTGAAGACCGGCGACATTGTGTTGTTGCGTGACAAAACTGTGCACCGTAACGAATGGCCTGTCGGAATAGTAAAGAACACCCACAACGGAGAGGATGGACGAGTGCGTGTTGTCGATGTCTACCTTGGTAGAGACAGGAAGATCTATACAAGACCAGTGAAGGAAATTGTTTCCTTGATTCAGAACGACTAATTAGTGACTCAAGTGTTAATAGTGCATATTGTGAAATGACACATTTAGAAGACGCTGTTGCATTTTTAAGTCTTGGCATGCACATTTATGATATGATTATTGTAAGGCCTTTTTGGTATTTCTTATTCTTGGACTTTCTGTCCACGTTATGTTATGTTGAGTTATTCTCTTATTATAATTAGCAATGTTCAACATATTTTCTAGTCATAATAACACATCTAGTCCTTTGGAAGTATTTTTGGAGTATTTGATGTATACTTTTAATTCCAATACGTTTATTGCACGTAGTAAGATTGGTAGTGAAATGGTTATTTCAGACGGGGAGTGTGTTGCCCCCGACACCTAACCAGTTTCTTTTCGTTCATTTGCCGTTCATTTTTCTTTCGGCTCATTTATTGGCTCATGGTTTTCGCTCCTTTTCACAAGGAAATTCAAATCTGGACTCAAGTTGGGCGAAATAACGATGTAAGATCGACATTTTTGTTGATTTCTTCTTGTTGTTACTAAATCAGGATATGTGTATTTTCATTTGGATAAAGGTTTAATGCATAACTGTACTCATTTATCGAAATGTAGCTCTAAACAATTTTGGCGTGTTCATTGGGAATTTTTGCCTTTTATGGAAAACTAGAAATTCCTATTTATATTAATTATCCAAGTATGCTTAATTAAATTGGATATCATTTAGAAAACTGTTTTATCTATACGTACATGCAACTTTTTGCTGTAAGCATTCTATTTTTGATGTTCTGAGTCATTCTCTGCTAGAAACATAGACAACTCTGTCTGTATTTAAATTAGTATTTACACTGTTTGTCTCCCTTTGATCACTTCATTTTTTGACATGCAATATATTGTAATCTTTGTGTTGTTTCAGCAAATCCCCATATTACACTCTGAAAATAAAATTGGAAATTGGAGTCAGAGTTTGGTTTAGCTGTCTGCATACGGCAGTACAGTGATTTGATCGCCCAAACCTCACATCATGGACAATCCGCCAGAATCAGACAGCGAAAGAGTGTCGACCCCATCGGGCCCAAATATGGACCAACCCCCTTCGCTAGACAGGGTTCCTTCACTTAACCGGCAACATTCAGATCTAAATCAGGTACAGATGGAACAACAAGCACCACCGTTACACACATCACCTAACCAAGTGCAAGCGATGGCCTCTGCAGAACGCGCAAGCGTCGCTTCGTCTAGAACGAGTCATAGCTCGGTGAAGAAACGTGCCGCCGCTGAAGCAGCTAGGATGCGCCTTAAATTTGCTGAACAGGAGGCAAATTTAAGAAAGAAGCAAGTGAATCTGGAGATTGAACTGGACGTCCTTCGACAGCGGAAAGAATTGGCAGCCTTAGAAGCTGAAGTTGAATTTTTGGAAAGGTCATCGGTTAAAAGTGAGATTCATGATTTGCATGCTCTTCCAAATGCAAATCCGGTGGAAGAAATGCAGAAATACGTTGACAGTCTACAAACGCACATGCACCAGTTTAGTGTACCGTCTAATGACGCTCAGATAGCGCAATATCTGTATAAAAAGGACATTTTCAAGGACAGATTATACTCATTAAACGGGAAATTTGAACACTATTTGGCTTGGAAGGACACTTTCAAAGGCATAATGAATGAAACACAAGCAGCCCCATCTGAAGAAGTAGATTTGATGATTTGTTGGGCCGGACCCGGGTCGCGATACATTCTGAGCATCAAAACGGCAAATACTGGTAACCCTGCAGTAGGTTTGACTCGTGCTTGGGATAGACTAGACGCGCTCTATGGATCACCAGAAAGGATCGAGCAAGCACTCCGTGCAAAACTCAACAATGTGACGCGATTAACAATGAAGGACAGAGAGAAAATGTACGACCTATCGGACGTTCTGTCAGAAATTAGAGCTGTGAAGGAGAAGAAAGAATTCGAAAATCTCTTAGCCCATTATGACTCACCTTCTAGTGTTAACCCCATCGTCAACAAACTCCCACCATCAATTCAGAATAAATGGCGAGATAGAGCTGTAACATACAAGCGCTCTAACAATGTGACTTTCCCACCATTCACGTTTTTCTGTGAGTTTGTTCAGGAAATGGCGGCCATTTTCAATGACCCCAGCTTTGACTTTGAACCTGTGAACACGAAGGTTGAACCACAAGTGAAAGGCCCTCGTCAATTGCTAGTGAATAAAACTGAAAGCGTATCGGTGAATGACAATACATCATTGCCATGTTTCCTGCATAATGGAAAACATTCCCTGGGTGAATGCCGCGCCTTCAAGCAAAAAACGTTCACGGAACGTAGGCAGCTGCTGAAGCAACAAGGGATCTGCTTTAAGTGCTGCATAGGTAAACACTTGCAAAAGGACTGTATTCAGACCGTTCAGTGTAATGAATGTCGCAGCTCTACACATGCTACTGCAATGCACTTGTTCCAAGCAGACAGGGAACGCCATGGCGGGGAGAAATATCACGAATCTCTAGCACAAAACAAACCCAGTCAAGAAACAAGCATCGTATCTAGGTGTACCGAAGTTTGTGGAGAGTTTGACGGGAAGTCGTGTTCGAAGATAGTGTTGGTGAACGTTAGAAATAATGAAAGTAACGTGCCACCTGTACAATGTTATGCGATCATCGACGACCAGAGCAACTACTCACTTGCAAAACCTGAACTATTTGACAAATTTGGCATAATGGCACCGTCTTCCCAGTATAATCTAAGAAGTTGTGGTGGTACTGTGAAACTTTCTGGTCGGAGAGGTTCGGGATTTGTTGTTGAATCTTTGGACGGAAGCGAAAGCATAAATCTTCCGATTTTAACAGAATGTGAATTTATTCCGGGAGACAAAACTGAAATTCCTACACCAAGTGTTGCTAGAAGTTTCCAGCATCTGAACTGTCTAGTGAACTCCATCCCCCCTTTCAACTCAAACGCCGGTATTTGGATTCTTCTTGGAAGAGACGTCCTGTCAGCTCATCATGTGCTTGAACAGAAGTTAGGACCCGAAGGGCAACCATTTGCCCAACAACTGCGATTAGGCTGGGTGATTGTGGGAGAATCGTGTATAGATCGCGCGCACACACCTAAGTCAATAAATGTGCTGAAAACTCACCTGCTGACCAACGGACGGACATCTTTAATGGAATCATGCCCCAATTCGTTGAACATTGATCTTTTTCTAACCACTGAATTCGACAACAAACTTGGTCTTTCTGTAGAAGATAAAAAATTTAATACACTCATGTCTCAAGAAATGAAGAGGAACAATGAAGGAAACTGGGAGGCACCACTGCCTTTCAAGAGTCCTAGACCAAACCTGTTGAATAACAAACAGTATGCTACAGGAAGAACCAGCAACTTCATTTCCTCACTTCATAAGGACCCTGTGAAAAAGGAGCATACTCTCAATTTCATGCAAGAACTGCTGGACAACGGGCACGCAGAACGGGTTACATCTGTTGCATCTTTGAATGAATCGTGGTATCTGCCACTATTTGGAGTTTACCACCCAAAGAAGAAAGATCGCATTCGAATCGTATTCGACTCGTCTGCACGGTTTCAAGGCCTTTCTTTAAATGACATTCTTATGACTGGGCCAAACCTAAATAATAGCTTGCTTGGTGTGCTGCTACGCTTTAGGAAGGACAAAGTGGCTGTCATTGCTGACATTCGACAAATGTTTTACAGTTTCTCAGTCAGACCTGATCACAGAGACTTTCTAAGGTTTGTGTGGCCTGAAAACAATGATCTGAAAAACAACCTTGTTGATTACCGAATGAAAGTCCACGTTTTTGGGAATAGTCCTTCACCATCAGTGGCTACATACGGACTTAGGAAGACAGCAGAAGCTGCAGCACCTACTCTGGGAGCTGACGTTGAAGATTTTGTGAAACGCAACTTCTATGTGGACGATGGCCTTTCGTCGCACGCCAGTGCAGAAGAAGCCATTGACCTACTAAAAAGAGCGCAAACCGCCTTGCACGACTTCGGGAACCTGCACTTACATAAAATCTGCTCAAACTCGCATGAAGTGTTGAGCGCTTTCAACAAAGATGACCTTGCCAAAGACCTGAAAGATTTGGACTTAGACGACGACTTCCCGTTGCAGAGAAGTCTCGGTGTTTGCTGGAATGTTCAACTTGACACATTCACATTCAACGTTTCGTTTGGAGAAGACAACTTCACCAGACGAAGTGTGCTGTCAACAATCAACAGTTTATATGATCCCCTTGGAATTGCAGCCCCAGTAACTGTTGATGGGAAGTTGTTGCTGCGTGAAAGCTCCATTGAAAACATGGATTGGGATGAACCATTGCGACCAGACTTCAAGGAAAGATGGCAAGCATGGAAGAGCTCACTAGACTGGCTTAAGGACATACAACTACCAAGGATGTATTGTGATGTAGCATCCAGTGACGTGCGAAACAGGGATCTATTCATATATTGCGATGCCTCCGAAAAGGCAATCGCAGCTGTGGCTTATCTGGTTACAGAGGACAAGGTTGGAAGGCAGCATGTGGGTTTCGTACATGGGAAAGCAAAGGTCGCTCCAAAACATGGTCATACCATCCCACGTCTGGAATTATGTGCAGCTGTGCTGGCTGTAGAATTGTTAGAGACATGTCAAGAAGAACTAGATTTCAAGTTCAAGAATGTGAAGTTTTTTACTGACAGCAAGGTAGAACTTGGTTACATACACAATGAAAAAAAGAGATTTTATGTATATGTCTCCAACCGCATAGACCGCATAAGATCTTCAACAAGCCCAGATCAATGGAACTATGTTCCCACCAAAAACAACCCTGCTGATGACGCAACAAGGGGAGTTAGTGCTGAGAACTTAACAACTAGTAAATGGATCAAGGGTCCAAACATTACAAACATGGAAAACTTCATTGATAACCAGATTGTCTTCCCCTTAGTACACCCAGAAACAGACTGTGAAGTAAGAGTGTTAAAAACAGAAACGTGTGAAGGGAAATCACTAAGATGTGAACGTTTTGAACGATTCTCATCGTGGAACGCTGTGGTAAGAGGTGTTGCATACCTAGTAAACAGCCTCAAATCGCGTCAAGGTCTGAAAAACGACCAAGTTAATGATCAAGAACAGGCAAGACACCTTGTAATCAAGGCACTACAACAAGAAACATTTCCTGAGGAAATCCAATCTTTAAAGGGAAATACAGTATTGCCAAGGAACAGTCCTATCAGAAGTCTGGCTCCATATCTTGATGGTGATGGAATTGTTCGAGTTGGTGGACGCTTGAAAAATGCAAATGTGACAAGGGACTTTGCGAACCCTATTATTGTTCCAAAGCACCATCTGAGCAAACTTCTAGTGGAACATTATCATGAAAGAACCCAACACCAAGGTCGACACCTTACAGAAGGCGCTATTCGCAGCGCTGGATACTGGCTCCTCGGCTCCAAGAGACAGGTTTCTTCCTACATTCATAACTGTGTCAAGTGTAGAAGACTTCGCAGTCAACCTGTCAACCCAAGAATGGCAGATCTTCCTGAAGATCGTCTTGACCCGGCACCCCCATTCACCTATATCGGAATTGACGTATTTGGACCATGGCAAGTTTCCACTAGAAGGACACGTGGAGGTCAAGCGAATTCTAAGCGCTGGGCCCTCATCATCACATGTCTATTTGTACGTGCAGTTCATATTGAGCTAATGGAAGAAATTTCATCTTCAAGCTTCATTAATGCCCTTAGGCGCTTTTGTGCTATAAGAGGAGAAGTGAAAGTGATCCGCTCCGACCGAGGCACTAATTTTGTGGGCTCTACTTCAGACCTCAAGGCCAACGTTATCAACGTCGAAGACCGCCCTATCAAGGACTACTTCAAAAACTCTGGAATCAACTGGATATTCAACCCACCTCATTCCTCTCATATGGGTGGAGCATGGGAGAGGATGATAGGTATAGCCCGACGAATCTTGGACTCAATGTTATTTGATGTCAAGCATCTCACTCATGAAGTCTTGCAAACATTAATGGCGGAAGTAATGTGCATCATAAATGCAAGACCATTGACACAAGTCTCAACTGATCCTGACCTACCACTGCCGCTGACACCAGCCACTCTGCTGACTATGAAATCTGACCATTCTGTGAAGTCTTTCAACCTGGAAGACTTCAGTCAAAATGACCTCTTCAGAGCTCAGTGGAAGCGTGTGCAACACCTTGCTAACTCGTTCTGGCTACGCTGGAAAAGGGACTACTTACCGAACCTTCAGAGGAGACAAAAATGGCAGGACGACCAAAGGAACCTGAAGACCGGCGACATTGTGTTGTTGCGTGACAAAACTGTGCACCGTAACGAATGGCCTGTCGGAATAGTAAAGAACACCCACAACGGAGAGGATGGACGAGTGCGTGTTGTCGATGTCTACCTTGGTAGAGACAGGAAGATCTATACAAGACCAGTGAAGGAAATTGTTTCCTTGATTCAGAACGACTAATTAGTGACTCAAGTGTTAATAGTGCATATTGTGAAATGACACATTTAGAAGACGCTGTTGCATTTTTAAGTCTTGGCATGCACATTTATGATATGATTATTGTAAGGCCTTTTTGGTATTTCTTATTCTTGGACTTTCTGTCCACGTTATGTTATGTTGAGTTATTCTCTTATTATAATTAGCAATGTTCAACATATTTTCTAGTCATAATAACACATCTAGTCCTTTGGAAGTATTTTTGGAGTATTTGATGTATACTTTTAATTCCAATACGTTTATTGCACGTAGTAAGATTGGTAGTGAAATGGTTATTTCAGACGGGGAGTGTGTTGCCCCCGACACCTAACCAGTTTCTTTTCGTTCATTTGCCGTTCATTTTTCTTTCGGCTCATTTATTGGCTCATGGTTTTCGCTCCTTTTCACAAGGAAATTCAAATCTGGACTCAAGTTGGGCGAAATAACGATGTAAGATCGACATTTTTGTTGATTTCTTCTTGTTGTTACTAAATCAGGATATGTGTATTTTCATTTGGATAAAGGTTTAATGCATAACTGTACTCATTTATCGAAATGTAGCTCTAAACAATTTTGGCGTGTTCATTGGGAATTTTTGCCTTTTATGGAAAACTAGAAATTCCTATTTATATTAATTATCCAAGTATGCTTAATTAAATTGGATATCATTTAGAAAACTGTTTTATCTATACGTACATGCAACTTTTTGCTGTAAGCATTCTATTTTTGATGTTCTGAGTAATTCTCTGCTAGAAAGAAAGACAACTCTGTCTGTATTTAAATTAGTATTTACACTGTTTGTCTCCCTTTGATCACTTCATTTTTTGACATGCAATATATTGTAATCTTTGTGTTGTTTCAGCAAATCCCCATATTACACTCTGAAAATAAAATTGGAAATTGGAGTCAGAGTTTGGTTTAGCTGTCTGCATACGGCAGTACAATACACTACTATATATCAGTGTGACGAAACCTCCACTCCCCCCGTATACAAAATAAGTATGACGAAACTGTAGTGTGACGAAACCTCCATCACCCGTTTTTGCGCACACAGTAACACAATGCTTTTTGACAGCTTTTGATTCATCAGATCTTCAATACTGAGTTGAACTTTGTTTGGATTTCTTTTCTAGTGGTTCCGATCAGAAAAAAGTTTTCTGGCCATTTACTGGATTTTTAAGCCTACCATGCTACGATGAACTGATGCTCTGCGCCATATTTACTTTTGTTTAGGTTAGATACCAGTAAATCTTTGTGTATCCCTCCGTGGTCCATTCGAAAGTAGTGCCTATTACTAAAGAGTACCTCTTCTCGTATGACATAAAAGCCATTTAGGAATCTCAGACATGCCTTTTGTGGTTATTTCTAATATCCTATGCGTGTCTAAAACATTTTGGTGCATTTCATTGGTGGCTAACTTGAAAGGTGAACTTTTGGGGGGTGTTTACTGTGGTATGGGGCTTTTGTCAAAATATGACTGCTGAAACCTTGTTTTCTACCGGTGCCTGCATTCAAGTGAGATGAATTTTCTTAGAAGTAACATGACATATCTTTTTTATTGAAAATTGTGGAGGAGGGCAGATTGATCTTTAAATTGAAACCAGGCTTGCACAATCTGAAATAAAGGAAATGCTAGAAAAATGCTTGGAAAGTTTGCCGTTTTATAATGGGACCCTATGGGAATTGGAATTACTGGTATCTAACCTTTACATATTGCATAACAAAAACGGCCCATGTCATTTTGGCTCAGGACAATATGGCCAGACAATTGTGGCCAACGTTTAATATATGAACATTATAAAACGTTAATTTTGTCATAATATTAAACTACATTTCTCACGATATGATACATGCATTAACAGTAACGTGCTACTACGATAATAACATGCAATTACTAAAACAGTACTGTAAGCGAAAATTGAAAGCTTGATCGTTGGACGTCGAGTTTTTTGCCCATTTTGAATTGGGGTCCCCATTCCAAATAAACAGCGCTTAAGTGATGTCGTGATTCACAAGGAATTTTGCTATATGTTTTATTGAGCGCCTGGACTTTTCACCACTCGTGACTTTCCGACACTGCAGAAATTGGTTTATTTACATGTACTTTTGTACCGTTACGTGCTTATTTTCATTTTTTCAATGCTTATTTTTACACAGAGATTTTTTATCTAAATCATTTTTACACACATTATCTGGAGCTCTGGGGCCATAACTCCGCCAAAAATCAGCCGAAGATATATACAACTATACTTAGTACTGATCAATCCGTTTGATGTTTCATAAAAATCCTACCTGGGGTTAGGGAGAACAAGTGCAGACAAGGTCTGTTACGTGAAAAACTTCAAATAGCCATAACTCTTCAAAAAATCCACCCGCTGCTGACAACATGCTGATAATATGCACAACTAGACTTGGTACTGATCAATCCTGGGAAGTTCGTCAAAATGCGACCAGGCGTTACGGAGAACAAGCGCAGACAAGGTATGTTATGTGACAAACTTTAAAGGGCCGTAACTTTGCCATAAATCAGCCGACGATATGCACAACTAGACTTGGTACTGATCAATCCTGTGAAGTTTCGTCAAAATCTGACCAGGGGTTACGGAGAACAAGCATAGACACATTTTTTTTTAGAAGTCCAGACATACATCCAACAATACATCCATCTTTTAAGCATAAAATCAATATGTCTCCCTACCCACTATGTGGGTGGGTGGGGGACACATAAATATTAGTAGCCTGTCCAGGAAAATAGGGGAAAGTCCAATACTGAGAGCTAATAAGCTAATAAGACTTTAGAGTGATTAAATGTTTAATTTGATTGACAACTGCAATCATGTCAATGGTAATTGTTTTAAAGAAATTAGTATTTATAAACACACTAAATGCATGATGATGGATGAGAGACAAAGCCATATAACTAATCACATGTAGCCCACTTCTTGCGAAGGTAATCTACACATTACCATGGCATCAATCAAATTTAATAAGTTCAGTTTCTAGACTAAGAAAACTTCACTTTGACATATTAGCTGAAAAGTCATTAGAATATTGTTCATTCCCAGTTCCTAGTGCATTGTAAACCTTTGTCGGTGCATTGAGTAAAGAGTACCTGTTCCACTTACCCATACTGGTGTCCCCATAAACCATTTCTTCTCTGCAGCCACAATGACACTGCTCGGCACCAGTTTTCTCATAACAATCACTGAGAATTATGCACTTGGAAATGGAAAGTTGTCTCACAACATGTGTTCCAAATATTCCAGCCCAATGAACTTCTTTCAAACTTGTTTGTTGATAGTTTTGCAGAATAGTGTATGTCTCTGAAAAGAAAACAAAAGGGCCAAGATGGCCCTTGGTCGCTCACCTGAGTTTAAGACATCATAATGGCTTATAACAATAAGGCACTAAACCACTTACCCGATTATAAAGATCGGGGTATTGCAGTTTCAGAGTCTATAAAAACCATGTGACCCACAAGGCGTGTCCACTTTCTACCTCAGGGGCATAATTTTAACAATCTTTGAAGAAAACCACTATACAATGTTTCATGCCAAATATGAAGCCTTGCGATTTCAGAGAAGATTTTTAAAGCCCACTTTCCATATCAGTATATAGAAACCATATCAGTCTATAGAAACCATGTGACCCCGGGGTGTGGCTTCTTTTCACCCAAGGGGAATAATTTGAACAATCTTTGTAGAGGACGACTATACACTGTTACATACAAAATATGAAACCACTGGGCCTTACGGAGAATATTTTTAAGGCCAACTTGCCATACAAGTTTATATAAACCATGTAACCCCCGGATCTTGGCCACTTTTTACCCCAGGAGCATAATTTGAACAATCATTGTAGAGGACCACTATACAATGTTACCAACCAAATACGAAACCACTGGGCCTTGCAGTTTCAGAGATTTTTAATATAATTTTGCATTAAGTGTATTTAAAAAAATGTGACCCCTGGGGTGTGGCCAGTTTTGACCCCAGAGGAATCATTTGAACACTCTTTGTAGAGGACCACTATACAATGTTACATACCAAATATGAAACCTCCGGGCCTTGCAGTTTCAGAAGACAAGATTTTTAAAAATCATTTTGCTATTTAAGTCTATAAAAACTATGTGAGCCCCGGGTGTGGCCAGTTTTGACCCCAGCAGCATCATTTGAACAATCTTTGTACAGGACCGCTATACAATGTTAGCATCCAAATATGAAACCTCTGGCCTTGCGGTTTCTGAGAAGATTTTTAAAGTCATTTTGCTATTTAAGTCTATATAAACCATGTGAACCCTGGGAAGTGGCCAGTTTCGACCCCAGGGGCATCATTTGAACAATCATTGTAGAGGACCACTATACAATATTACATACCAAATATGAAAACTCTGGGCCTTGCAGTTCAGAAGAGAAGATTTTAACAATCATTTTGCTATTTAAGTCTAAGTTTTGACCAAAGCTGCATCATTTGAACAATCTTTGTAGAGGACCACTATACAATGACACATACCAAATATGAAACCTCTGGGCCTTGCGGTTTCAGAAAAGATTTTTAAAGTCAATTTGCTATTTAAGTATATATAAACCAAGTGAGCCCGGGGTGTGGCCAGCTTGGACCCCAGGGGCATCATTTGAACAATCTTTGTAGAGGACCACCATGCAATGTTACGTACAATATATGAAACCTCTGGGCCTTGCGGTTTTAGAGGAGAAGATTTAAAAAGTCATTTTACTATTTAAGTCTATATAAACCATGTGAGCCCTGGGTGTGGCCAGTTTTGACCCCAGGAGCATCATTTGCACAATCTTTGTAGAGGACCACTATAAAATGTTACATACCAAATATGAAACCTCTGGGCCTTGAGATTTCAGAGGAAAAGATTTGTAAGTAATATTGATATTCAAGTCTATATCAATCATGTGACCCCCGGGGCATGGCCAGTTTTGGCCCCAAGGGAATAATTTGAACAATTTTTGTAGCAGACCACCAGACAATGTCACATATCAAATATGAAAGCTCTGAGCCATTCCGTTTCAGAGATTTTCAATTTTTAAATCGCTTTTTAGCTCTGGTGACCTACATATGCAGCAGACCGAAACAATTTGAACAACTTTGAAAGCGGGTCACCCAAGGATCATTTTTGTGAAGTTTTTTTTTTTAAATCTGCCTAGCGGTTTAGGACATGTTGATTTAATGAAAATGTTGACGCACAACGCATGACGGACAAAAGGTGATCACAAAAGCTCACCATGAGCATGTTGTGCTCAGGTGAGCTAAAAACAAACACAAGAGGATCACAATGGTTTTAATTTTCCATAATTGCCTCTGGCTTCACATGTACAAATAATGGTATACTATTGAATAAGAAACATGATTATCAAGTTTAAAGGTTGGAAACTGAACTTCATTCAAAACAAGAGCTGTCCCAGGACAGCGTGCTCAACTATTCAAACTGCTTTGTCAAACTTACGGGCCTTTGTCAGTACAAAAATGGGGCATAATTCTGCTCAAATGCTGGTCTCAGTTATAGGCCTTGGCCAGTGACCTTACATAATGACCCTAAAGACATGTGTGAAGTTTTAACTGAATATCTACAGGTAGTAGATATGATAGAATCTGACACGAATTGTCATTTCATACCGTATTTTATTAAATAAGTTCAGGAATTTTGTTAGTAAGTGAACCTTGGGCTCACATGCTTCTACACGAAAACAAACTGAAAATTTTACCAAAAGATGTTCATAAATCCTAAAAGTTGTGTACTGAGGCGATGTTATTTCAAGTTGAAGACGTCATTTCACCAAATTAACGTCATGTGATTGGTCAGTCAAAGAATATATAGCCAATGAAAATGCTCACAATATTATCATACACATGTCTAAGATAAAAATATTCGTAATGGCTGTATTACACGCAAAACCAAGTATAGGTCCGAGAATTTGGGAATCCTGATAATGATAATAAAAAGCGAAGCATTATCTAGGTATTTGTGTAAAAAAATGGGCTGAAATCTCTACCAGACCTGTGCAAAATACCGACAACCAAGAGGGCCATAAGGCCCTAGGTCGCTCACCTGAGGGGCTACGGAACTAAACTGTTCTGAGCAAGTTTCATGAAGATTCGGCTAAAAATGTGGCGTTTAGAATGCTAACAAGTTGTTTTTTTTCAATTTGGCCTGGTGACCTAGTTTTTTACCCCACGTTACCGTGTTTCGAACTTGTCTGATATATCATTGGGACCAATGATCTCAGCAAGTTTCATGATGATTAGGCTACAAATGTGGCCTCTAGAGTGTTCACAAGCATTTTCTTCTTTTTGGCCTGGTGACCTAGTTTTTGACTCCATATGACCCAGTTTTGAACTTGTCCGAGATATTACTGAAACAAATGTCCTGAACAAGTTTCAAGAAGATAGGGTAAAAAATATGACTTCTAGTGTTCACAAGCTTTTTATTCATTTTGACCTAGTGACCTAGTTTTTTTGACCCCACATAACCCAGTTTAAAACTCGTCCGAGATACTATTAGAACTAATGTTCTGATCAAGTTTCATGAAGATTAGGCAATAAATGTTGCCTCTAGAGCGTTCACAAGCTTTTTGAAGTTTTCAATATAGCCATATAAGGAACAAGAGCACAGCCTACGGGTGCTGGACGCTCTACTTTCTCGTATTGATAGTAATCTGGGCTTGTGTTTATTGAATAGGTTCATCACTGTCACGAAGGATGTTGAATTTCAAGTCAATACCTCTTATTGATATTAAAAATTTGACCTAAAGCAAACAATCTAAGTTGAAAAAGGGCAATAACTCCACCAAAATCTTTCATATAGTTACATCATATTGTCTACAGAATGGTTTCATAACTGTGATCAAGTATTTTGAGTTTCAAGTCAATACCTGTTATAGATATTGTGAAATTTAACCTAAAGCAAAAATTCTAAGTTGAAAAAAGGGCAATAACTCAAGAAAAATCCTAAATAGAGTTCTCTCCTCTTATCTACAGAATAAGTTCATCACTGCGATCAAGTAGTTTGAGTTTCAAGTCAATACCTCATATAGGTATTGAGAAATTTGACCTAAAAAGAAAATTGTAAGTTGAAAAAATGGTAATAACTCCAACAAATTCCTTGAAAGAGTTATCTCCTCTTGTCTGCAGAATGGGGTAAGCACTATAAACAAGTACCTTGAGTTTCAATTGAATGTCTTTGATAGTTATTGAAAAATTGTATATTTACCAAAAATGTCAAAAGAGGCTTAGTTGCAAGTCCAAACATGGGCAAATAACTCTGGAAATACAAATCACAGGGGCACCTGCCTTGTTGTATCATCGTCTCATTTTGGTAGTGAAGAAGTATTGAAAGTTTCAAATGGATACCTTTGATAGTTTTTGAGAAATAACTCTGACAAAAAACTTAACCGAAAAATTTAAGTAACGCAGACGCTGAGGCAGACAACGACAATAGCTCGACTTTTTTCGAAAAAATCGACCTAAAAACTGCCCTGCCCCCTGGCAGCCCTGTTTTTCAATGGAGTGGAACCATTTTCAAACTCGGCTGCGATATCTAAGATTAAATGTTCTAAGCAAGTTTCATGTTGATTGAGCAAAAAATTTGACTTCTCGAGTATTCACGAGCTTTTTCTATATTCACAAGCTTTTTCTAAAACCATACAAGGAAAACGCCCCCCCCCCCTATTTTCGAACTCAGCCGAGCAATCATAGGAACAAAAGTTCTGAGCAAGTTTTATGTTGATTGGGCAAAAAAAGTGACATGAGTGTTCACAAGCTTTTTCTTCAATTTGACCTCGGGACTTAGTTTTTCACCTCACATGACCCAGTTCCGAACTTGACAGAGATATCATTTGAAAATTCATGAGACAGCTTCATGAAGATTGGGCAATAAATGTGGCCTCTAGAGTGTTCACAAGGTAAACGTTGACGAAGAAAGACGAAGGACTAAAGATGGACGACAGACAAAAGGCGATCACACAAGAGGTCCATGATGGCCCAACGCGCTCACCTGAGAACTGGTACAGATGAAGACCATACTGTTGTGACAGGTTTGAAAATGAAGGTATATGAACAATACGCAAAGGGGGATAGGATCAATTTTTATTTAAAACATCGGTTAGTGCAATGGGCTAACTAAAGTACGAGTTGGGTAGTGGATGTGCGTTTTTTTTCTCGATATCCTTACCTGACCCTTTTTCATTAAGTCGGTGACAATTCTGGAAAATGCAGAAACAGTAGATTTTGATGTCTTTTTCACAGACAGTTTTGGAGAAATAGTTGCAATGCGATAATTGCAATGGCTGTACTATAAGGTCAAGTTTTGCTTTCTCTTTGATAATTTTCTGTCCAATACAAGTTTACAAGTCCAATGATGATAAATGATGTTAATGCAGTTTCTGAAGCCACCTGATCAATGTTGCATGTTCAAATAACTGCACGCAAGGTTTGCAACTGATGGAAATCAAATTTTATCAATTAATTTTTATGGTCATACGCAAACTGTGTAAGTTTGGTCAACATTGATTCAAAAATCGTGTGTGCAAGCCAATCATTGATAACTTGTTGATGTTTTTTTCCAAACACAAGGGGCAATAACTCCGGTGTTTCTGACCCGATCTTCACCTGTAGTCTTACATTCATAGAAAAACTGTGGACGATCTGTGAAGATTGGATTAAAAATGTCTCTATCTTGAATAATGTCCATTTTTGTATATTTTTTTCACAAACAAAGGGCAATAAATCTGGTGTTTCTGGCCCGAGTTTGCTTATATTCGACTTCACTTTTAATCTTACGGTCACAGACAAACTGTGTCAGATTGGTGAAGATTGGATGAAAAATAAAGTCTCTATCCTGAATAATGTCCATTTTTGCATATTTTTTCACAAACAATGGGCAATTACTCCAGTGTTTCTGGTCCGATCTTACTTTTATTTGACTTCAACTGTAATCTCATGGTAATAGACAAACTGTGTAAGATTGGTGAAGATTGGATGAAAAATGAAGTCTCTATCCTGAATTATGTCCATTTTTGTACATTTTTTTAATAAACAAAGGGCAATAACTCTGGCCCATGTTTGGCGTCTGTTGAGATCTGGTCATACACAAACAGTGAAAGTTTGGTTAAGATTGGATTGAAAAGTCCGTAAGTGGATAAAGGTATTTTTGCACTTTTTTTTGCATGAAAAAGGGGCAATAACTTTAGTGTTACTGGTGTGATCTGACCCAATAACAATCCCATCCGAGATTTTTTGGTCATACACAAACTGTGCAAGTTAGGTCAAGATTGAATAAAAAATGTAGTCTTTATCGCGATAACGGTCCAAATTGTCGACTGCATATGGACGAAGCCGGAGAGCTCCCCTATACCAATAGCTCACAGAGCACTACGTGCTCAGGTGAGCTAAAAATGGAGCCGCGATGTGACCAACTGCCATATTTTGTTCTTAGCCCAGCCCTCTTCAGTCCAACAGCAATGGCAACTACAGTAACAGGTATTTCATTTTAACAGTATATTATTTACTTATGCAATATGCATTCATCATAACATATACCATTTACTTCAGCTGCATGGTTGCGTTTTCATGTTTCAAGTGAATGCAGTATATTGCCTTAATTATTTTTAATAAATAGTTTAATAACGATATTCTTTTTTCACAAAATAGACCTTTTGCGTGATAAAGTTTATATATATAATAATAATGTTGGGTGTCAAATGTCACTGGTGGTGAAAAGCCCATGTTTGGCGTCTGTTGAGATCTGGTCATACACAAACAGTGAAAGTTTGGTTAAGATTGCCTTAATTATTTTTAATAAATAGTTTAATAACGATATTCTTTTTTCATAAAATAGACCTTTTGCGTGATTTGCCGCACGATCATCAAATGGCCTCCGCACGATACCATTGCGAACATCGTCCGGTGCCATCTACGATATGTTTACGGGCAACGGGCTTACCTTTAAAACATTTGTATAACTTTCAGTTAAACAAAATCGTAGATGTTACGGCGCCCGTAAATCCTTACGATATCGTACGAAAATGGCGCCGCGTCCTCAAGGAGGCCGCACGGAAAGGGAGTTACGGGCAGTTTACGGGCGCCGTAGATGCATCTTAGTCCAAATGTAAACTTGGCATTAATTTATGGCAGTTCTTGTTTTGTCTGCAACAGGAATCTACCGTTTAGTAAAAACTAATATAAATCAGAATTATTTTTACTGCAGGTTACAAGATCACGTTTGCGAAAGGTTTTGCACAATATAGACCAGGTTGGTGTAACAGAAAGGCTACGTCGTAGGCTGCATCGCAGAGTATACAACGTGTCAGCCCCAAACCATTTATGGCATTTGGATACCAACCATAAACTTATCAGGTGGCATTTTATCATTTGTGGTGGTATTGATGGATTTAGTATGTTTATCGTGTATTTGAAATGTAAAAATAACAATAAAGCCGAAACCATTCTGCGGTGTTTTTCGGACGCTGTTGCCTCTTATGGAACACCATTGAGGGTACGCACAGACCAAAGAATGGAAAACATAAAAATTGCTGAATATATGATTCGTGCACGTGGGTTGAATAGGCGGAGTGTAATTGCAGGCAAGAGTACACACAACCAAAGAATAGAAAGACTTTGGAGGGATGTGTTTGAAGGGGTGCATTGTTTCTATTACGACCTGTTCCACTTCATGGAAGAAAATGGAATCCTTGATCCTTTGGACGAGACTCACATTTATGCACTTCATTTTGTCTTCAATGACAGAATTAATGAAAAGCTTCAACTATGGAAGATGGCATGGGCAAGACATCGGTTGCGAACAGCACGTTCGTCGCCTCTGCGGCTCTTCACTGCGGGATCCTTAAACTGCCCAGTTGACATGCCAGATGCAGATCTAGATATGTATGGCGTGGAAGGAAATATAGAGTTAAATTCAGCTGAAATTAATGATACCAGACCGGCTCTGGGTGCACTTGACCTTCAAATAACCGATGATTGTAGGCAAGAATTAGACATTGTTCACCAAACTGGAACTCAAATAATTATGGTATAGATATTTACATGAAAGCAGTAGAAATTATTGGGAGACAAATGCTGTAACTATTTTGAAGAAAATACATGTATCAAGATGTTGGAATTAACCTTGTTGGTATTTAAAGCATTCTCAGCTAGTAAGCAGATGCCGCTTCAGAACCACTTCTGTCTTTTATATTGGACAGAATGTTAAGATGTTCACATGTTTTTTCGTGATTGTTCCCAGTATGAACATAGACTTGGCCGCTCTTCCTCAATGGAAAAATGGGCATGGATGCTAGTCTTATAATGCAAAAGTACTTTACATAAGTCCCTCTATTTACGTGACATATATGGGATCATATGCAGCGGGTGGTTCGCTTCCATTTAAAGGGTTTGCTCTCTAAGTCAAGATCAAACTAGATAACAATGTTAGTGGGAAAACATCTCTGTTAAGTTCCAGAACCATCCACATAGTCCCGGACATTACATGTTCCAGTTTTACTTTAACCTGTATGTATATACATGTATCATGATTATAGTTGTTCTTAATAAGGGTCATAGAAAAATTGCACAAAGCTTAATGCACTGTATTTGGCGTGTTGTACAAATGCTGAAGATCTGTACAGAGCTTTATACGCGGATGATTGTAAATTAATGCTAAAAATGCAATGTTAAGGCTTTTTTGTTCAATGAAATATCTCGACTCTCATTAACTACATTGCATTGAAACTACAAATAAGTTTTTTTGGTATTTACCCAACAGAATAACCAAGAACAAAAGGGCCGTGAAGCAGATCTTTAAAATAGATTCCCAGATGGTGATGTGTAACTAGATGTGGCCGAAACAAACAATCTCTTAGTTTCATGAACCTTCACTTGTGTCAAGAATTTACAAAGATTTGACCTATTGACCTTTTTTCCCCAACGTGACCCATATTTGAACTTTATATAGATCATAACGATCCGTTTAAAAATTGAGCCACAATATACACAAGTTTGATCTAGTTTTTGAACTGACCTGACCCATGTTCAGATCAGGCCTAGATATTATCACGGCAAACATTCTGAAAAAGTTTCATGAAGATCCATTCAAAATCGAAGCATATTTTGTTTATACAAAGATTTGAACCCGTGACCTAATTTTCCCCAACGTGACCCATATTTAACATTAATACCTAGTTTTCGACCCAATTTTGATCTTCACCTACATATCGTTGTATACAAACTATCACAGTTTCATGAAGATCGACTGAAAAATATATTTTATATTGTGTAGACAATGTTTATTTTACGATATGACATACTGACCTAGTTTTTCAACCGATATGTCCCATATTAAAACTTGAACTAGTAAGTGTCAAAACTAAATACATACCTGACAGTGTTTCTTTAAGAAAATAATGTAATGCAACCTCTATTGTGTAAGGTGAGCTAAAACTGTGTATTTAAAGATATTTAACTGCAAAATGGTCCAACTGACAGAAAATTGTCAAAAATACATGAATATTTGACATAATCGTATAGAACCCATTACAAAAAGAGACATGTATTTTGTATTTACTTCAAAACACTCAAAATCTCTTAACTGCATCGTTAATAAGTAAATAAAAAGTGTGTTTCTCATTTTTTCAATGTGCTTTATACGATAATGTTAAATATCCATGAACTTTTTACAATTTTCTTTTTTTTCCAACAATTGGACCATTCTGGAGTTCAGTACCATTAACTTATACGTATTTAGATTGTGTCCATTTTGAAATTAACGAGGAGTAAATGCAAAAAGGTATCATCGGCCCTAATTTAAAAGCCAACATACCTTTTTTGCAATAACACCACCGTAGCCCCTTTTTGCAATAACACCACCGTAGCCCTTATAGACCTGTTATTTATTTTGTCCATACATTTTTCTTTTAAGGCTATAATTTTAGGCAATTCTTCAAATAGGCTGATGCGGGTTTTGACACGAATAGATTAAACTCCTCCCCAGCTATTGTTAAAGAATTAATTTCCATTAATCGAAAATCACAAACATTAACACATGCGCTGTTGAATACCACAAACATAATCCACGTGCTCTTTAGAAAGAAATAGTTTAACCGCTAAACACGTGATATCCAATATCAAGTGCGATGATTGTGTAATATTGCAGATTAATTTGAACATCATCAACATTTGTGGAAGTGTCTACAGTCGTGGTGTATGCTTAGCAGTTCTTGTTTTAGAATCGAATAGACACAACAATACTTTTATTCAGTTATGTAATTTATAAAACTGAACATTTAATACAACAACCTTTTAATAACAAATGTGTTCATAACAATAAACTGGAGATCAAACAATAATCACTATAACAATGTATTCCAACAGGTTTAACACGCAAGTTTGTCGAATTGATATCAATCGAATAAAGCCAATCACAAGAGGACCAAATAGCCCCAAAGCGCTCATATTTGTTTAATGAAGTCAGGCCTACTATCAGATCTCAGTGAAAATAAATGTTTTTATAAAGGCTCCAATTTTGCAAAAATAAGGCTTTTTACAGGGATTTCAGTTAAATGAAAGAGTAAATATGAGGCTACGTTTGACATTTCAATTCGATGGACATTTAACGAAACATACATTATTTGAGGAAATAACCATAAATTCAACATGAATTACTGATGAACAATTTTCTACTTTTTCTAAAAATTGTCTCTTTGTGATCTTTCAATGTTGAATTATTATGAATTAAACGTACTTCAACTGTAAATAAAACAAAAGCAACAACAAAATAAACACTGCGAAAATCCATATGGAAAAGAACATATTTAGGAAAAGATCAAGAACCAAATAGCAGATTCGTGTATATTTCTTTTTGTTTTTTTATTTATTTAATGATTGTTTTCTTTATAAATAATAATTACTTTTGTAACAAGTGATACGATCATCATATACTGAATTATAGACTGATTTTCGATAGCTGACAGAAAGTTTCTTTCTAATAAACAGATGTAACTAGAATTGTCACATGAGTGACGGATATACCCCCACAGTATAGCCTTGTCACAAAACTATGGCATCCATTCGAAAGAAATGGACAGAAAGAGAATGCTTAAATTTTTGAATGTTAAACAGTGTTTGGAAAATTTTTATTTCAATAGGCGCCATAACTCTGTCAACATTAAGTGGTTTGTATCCAAAGATGAACTTGATCTGTATTTCATGATGATACACCTATGTACCAAAAAGAATTTAAATATGTGAAGCCTTTCATGAGTTATTGTCCAAAAACCATGTTTTTGGGGAGAATTTAAGTCAAAAAGGGGCCATAACCGTGTCAAAATTTAGTGGTTTGTAACCAAAGTCGAACTTGACCTGTATGTTATGATGCTACACATTTGTACCAATAATTATTTAAATATGTCAAGCCATTGTTGAGTTATCGTCAGGAATCCATGTTTTTAGGGAATTTCAGTAAATAAAAGGGCCAAAACTCTGTCAAAATTTAGTGGTTTGTAACCAAAGTTGAACTTGACTCGTATTTTATGACGCTACACATGTATACCAAGAATTATTGGAATATGTCAAGCCATTCTAGAGTTATCGTCCAGAAACCATGTTTTTAGGAATTTAAGTTGAAAAGGGCCCATAACTCTGTCAAAATTTAGTGGTTTGTAACCAACATCGAACTTAACCTGTATTCTATGATATTACACATATGTACCAAAAATTATTTGAATATCTCAAGCAGTTCTTGAGTTATCATCCGCAAACCAAAAACCTACAGACAGACCCACAAGCTCACTCCTATAAAAACCCCTTGCTAAACTTCGTTTATGGGGGTATAACAATGTAATACATGTTTGTGTTCAAAACATCCTCATTAAATGATGCTGTTGAAAATTTCTTTTGATTTAAAATGTAAAATGTGTCAAACAAGAGGCTCTGAGGGCCCTCACCTGAGACCTTTAACCCAATTCGACTTTGCATCCCAAGACGTGGCTGATTTTTATCCCCGTGGGCATAATTTGAACACTTTTGGAGGACAACTATACAATGTTACATTAAAAATAAAAACCTCTTTGCATCGCGGTTTCAGAGAAGATTTTTAAAGTCATTTTGCTATTTAAGTCTATATAAACCATGTGACCCCGGTGCGTGGCCAGTTTTGACACCACGGGAATAATTAAAAACAAACTTTGTAGAGGACCACTAGTGGATGACTCATATCAAATATGAAAGCTCTCAGCCATGCAGTGTCAGAGAATTTTAGTTTTCACTTTTTTAAATCAATTTTACCTCTGGTGACCTACATATGCAGTGAACCAAAAGGATTTGAACAATTTTGAAAGATGGTCATCCAAGGATCGTTCCTGTTAAGTTTGGTGCAAATCTGACAAGCGGTTTAGGAAGAATGAATGAAAATGTTGACATCTGATTTTCAATCTTCATATAGTAGGGGCCTATTAAACAAAGTTAATTTCATTCTCCTGTTACTGAGTGGAAAGCATTTCTAACTTTTAAAACAGTGACCTTGACCCCGCCCACCCCATATGCAATCTCATGCGATGTCTAGCTATGTAGTAGCTATAAATTATTATTATTACATATTTATCACTATTTGCATTTTTTCTTGAGTAATTGAGCAGAAACTGTTTTTTTTCTATTTTTAGTAACGGTCACCTTGACCCCAAATACCCAATATGTAATCCCAAACAAGGCCTCTATATATGGTATCTATGTATGAAGTTTCGTTAAAATATTTCAATGCATTCTCAAGTTATTGAGGGAAAACGTTTTACTCCTTTTAGTAACGTGACCTTGACCCCACCCACCCCATATGCAATCCCAAGCGAGGCTCGATATAAGGTATCTATGTATGAAGTTTCATTCCAATATCTCAATG
Source organism: Congeria kusceri (assembly GCA_027627225.1). Taxonomy (NCBI): domain Eukaryota; kingdom Metazoa; phylum Mollusca; class Bivalvia; order Myida; family Dreissenidae; genus Congeria; species Congeria kusceri. Next base: position 45,679,106 of record CM051032.1, on the reverse strand, counting down.
TGTTTTCAAGTTATTGAGCGGAAACCATTTATCTATTTTTAGTAACGGTGACCTTGACCCCACGTAGCCCATATCCAATCCCAAGCAAGGTCTCGATAAAAGGTATCTATGTATGAAGTTTCATTAAAATATCTCGATGCATTCTCAGGTTATTGAGCGGAAACTATTTTTCTATTGTTAGTAACAGTAACCTTGACCTTGACCCACCCAACCCATATCCAATCCCAAGTGAGGTCTTGATATAAAGGTACCTAGATAGTAAGTTTCATTAAAATATTTTTTTCCATTCTCAAGTTATTGAGCGGAAACCGTTTTTCGTTTTTTTTGTAACGGTGACCTTGACCCCACCCACCCCATATGCAATCCAAGCAAGGTCTAGATAAAAGGTATCTATGTATGAAGTTTCATTAAAATATCTCGATGCGTTCTCAAGTTATTTAGCAGAAACTGTTTTTTCTATTTTAGCAACGGTGACCTTGACCCCACCCACCCCATATGTGATCCCAAGCGAGGTCTCGATATAAGGTATCTATGTATGCATTTTCATTACAATATCTCAATCCATTCTGAAGTTAGAGGGTGAAACAAAAAGGTGAATCTGCCACATAACGACATACCCCAATCTAATAACCGAAATTTTCTTCGAAAAATTGGTTTAAACAATAAAACAGTAAAATACAAATACCGACTATGTAACACACCAGCTTCCTTAGCTGTAAGAACATATGACGACTAGAACATTCAGTATATACATTAAAAGGGTTAAAGGCACTAAACTCACAATGGTCCAATTGTCAAAAAAAAAAGAGCTGTCCGAGGACAGTGCACGCGACTTTTCTTGTACTTTTCAAGGTTATGGGCCTTTTTTGCTGAAACAAACTTTTTGGATAGTAGGGGCCAATTAAACAAAGTTAATTTTGTTCACCAGTTACTGAGTGGAAAGCATTGACCTTGACACTACCCACCCTTTATGCAATTTTATGCAATGTCATGCTATACGATATCTAAACATTGAGTTTTATTAAAGTATTTCAATTTGACCTACAGTTATTGAGCAGAAACTGATTTTTCTAGTTTTAATAGCAGTGACCTCGACACAAATGCAATCCGTAATCAGTATTGCTTTAGGGCATCTATGTATGAAGATTCATTCTTGAGTAGAGAGCGGAAATCAAAATTTGACACCACCGACCAAACCGCAGGAATGTGAAATTTTAAGTGTAAAAAGACCATGATTTTTACAAACTTCAAACTAGAGTAATCAAAATTGGCCCTATGGGTTAATTTTAATATGGGCAATAAACGTTGTAAGTTTGAATGAAATCCCTTAAGCCCTTCCTCAGAAACTAGCTTACCAAAAAAATTAAAAATAGCCTGAAGCCCACACAGACGCCGGGGTGAGAAGAATAGCTTTGCCTTTTCTTCTTAGTCAAGCTAAAAACTTGCAGATATACAATAGGTTATATTCTTTTATTTGACCAACTAGACATGACAGTGCAGCGTTTTTTCTCTACAAAAATTTGGTACCTGAAAACGGTTCAATTCCCAATCAGATTTACATACCAATTTCCCCAATCTGAAGTTAAAAATTTCCCAAATCTCTGAACATAAATCCAGAAAAAATTGACGGTGTTCCTGCCAAAATTTAACTCAACACCTCCAAACAACAAATACAAGTAAAAAAATCAATGAAACACGTAGTTTTAGAGTTTATTTATTGTAACTTATTGCTTTTGCATCCATTTTGGCAGTTTTTGATGAGTGATAAAATACCCATTTTTGTTGAAAAGGACGCTAATTTTCCCTATTTGACCGGTACCGGTACCATTCCCAAAGTAGGGAGGAAAAATGCTGCAGTGTCCACAGGACACAGGTGCCCCCACATTCCACTAGTTGTCACAAAACCCTAAGCAATTACTATTTCCAGGTGCACAAGTCTATATAGATAGTTTCATCACTCTAGCAGTTATTCTTGTTGAATCATGTGCAACACAAGTCCAAAAATGTCAATTTTTTCTAAAAAAGTGCCATAACTCCGATGACTTCTGACAAATCTGGACTAAAATACCCAGGTGCACAAGTTCACATGCTGATAAATATGATTATACAGTTTCATCACTCTAGCAGTTAAACACGACACAAAAATCCGACAAACGGATAGACAGACGGACAAGGGCAAAACCTGATGACCCCTCCTGAAAGTGGGGGCATAAAACAGTTTAGGAATGAGATAATCCTTTGAAGCTTTACTACAAATCTGGGTAAAACTTATGACCCCCAAGGGCGAGGCCAATTTTGAACTCTTGGGGCACCATTTAAACACCTCTAGGCCTAAAAGTTTCAAAACTGGGTGATTTAAAATGAAGCAATGGGACAAATATTCAATTAATGTGTCACGTAGTGCCTAAAGTTTGTACATCTTCATTATTTTGCTACTCATATCCAAAGAAAGCATTTAAAAATGCCAAGTCAAAGAACTTGAATAGCTCTTCTGAAGGTGGTAATGGAAACTCGTTTGTGGCCACAGGAAGGTTAAGTCTGTTTGAACATGTATTCGCAGATGGCAGGAAAGGGCCAGGTCCTCCAGGCACGAAATGTAAACTAGGCTGGATGGCGAAACCAAGCACCGGTTCCTCCTCAGCACCAGTCACAAACCTCAGCACATCGCTCAGGCTCACACCTTGCCTTCTTCCAGCTGAAATGATATGTTGTAATTTTTAAATAATCATGAAAATAAAAAATATTAATACTCTTAAGATTTCAGATTTTGTTGCAAAAAAATATGGTATTCACAGGATATTTCACATGCATAACTGAATTTTCTTAAAACAAAAGAAATGCAGAACGGACAACATTGGTCATCCCATTTTAATGTGGCATAACAAAAAAATTATGAACACCAATCATTTATAGAAGGAAATGGACACAAAGAGGATGCTTTTGTTGATGTTTAACATTACGTTGATAAAACTGAAACTGTATTTTGGCTGTTCTTACCAGCTGCTTCTCTGAGATACTTGTTAAATTGTTGATATGCAGTGTTCTCCGCTGATCTGTGGTTAGACCCTTCAACACTGAAGTTTGGCTTCAATAGAGTTGACAGCATTCTGAATGTTAGTGGCACTGTTTGTGGAGTGAACAGGTGCACAAACACAGGAAGACGGCAAGCCAGCTGAAATTAAGTCAGGAAATATTTCCTCACATTTTATAGCATGCTTCTTGTTCATGGTTCTAACAAACAATTGTGATTTTATAGTGACAATTTCTTTTTGCAAATATTTTTGGTTTTAGTTGCTCGACTGCAATGTAACTTTCAGAACCTTTAACACACATATGAAACTGCATGGATTCAAATTGTGTGGTAATTTAATATAAATTTAGCACAAAGTTACAGCAAAAAATCAAAGTGACAGGTTCGAAGTGCCTCCAAGTAAAGATGGACAACAATAGCTAAAAGAATGCCATATACCCCAAGTAGAAGTCAGTTTGTTTACAATACTTGCATTATTTAAGTTGCATAGATGATTACACTCTTAGGCCACCTTTATAAATATGCTTGTTTGCAATTGCTAGAGTACCCTGACCTGCTCCAAAAGATTTTTTAGTAAGTCTTTTTTTTTGGGGGGGGGGAGGGCAGTGGGAATTTTGTTTGGTTCTTTAATAGCATTAATTGTCTTATATTATAAACTGATGATTTATGAACTTCCAATTAAAAAAATTAACACCAACAAGACATTTGTCCATAGGACACGGATGACTCCAATACTACCTTGTCATGAAAGCATTAGGGCCTTTGCAACAACAAAGCCTAACCAATATTTGTGTGATGTTTGGTAACTGGACGCCATTTAGAAACGAAACAGTGCAACAAAATTGTCATACGAAATGAATAATTTTGACTATGTCTAGGGCCATAACTCAGGTGTTACTGGTGTGATACAAACATTAAAACCCAGGTGCAAAACTTGTCCCAATAAACATTTGTGTTAAGTTTGTTGAAGGTTTAGGGGGCAACACACAATTTTCTGGATTGTCATATAAATGTCTGTTGGCACACAAATGTCACTTATACATCCGGACAACGTACCCCCCAAAAATGCGTCCATACTTTTTACGACACCCCATCTCTAAGGGTCAGAGGGAAATCTTTACACCCATTTTAATGCATAATTTTGATCTCCATTTTAATGCATAATTTTGATCTTTGTAAGTTAATGTCACGAAAAATGTAAAATCAAATAAAAGCACTCTGGGCACAAAAAATGTCACATAACCATCATTTGGAAAAAATGGACAGACGTATGAACAGACAGATGGACAAGAGCAAATCTATATGCCCCCATTTTTGTGGGGCATAAAAGCGTACCTACCTACCCACTCCCTGCAATCCTGGGCAGGCAATTTAAACAAACATATTTTTAGGCGGGCAACCTTAAAAAAGTGTTTGTTTGCCATTGCCTACCCAAGGTTACTGGTAATGGTAAGTAGGTAGGCATTTTTTTTTTGAGAATTTATTAATGATCCACTTAGCGTCAAAATATAACATATAACACAGACATTGCTTTTAATAATATAATAAAGTGTCTGTTGATATAACGAGAGTTTCCTAGCAGTGTGCTTTAATAAGACAATGAATGCCCATTAATTTTAATTTTGGCCTTAGCCGTACCTGAAACAATCCCAAGGAATCTAGATCTCAGATCTTTCACAAACTGTCTTGGAGTATCACTATTAAATACTTCCTCCATCAAGTCTGCAGATAGTATTCTTGGCAAGTTTACCATTCTGTACAGTACTCAGTGCTGAAAAAGACAAGAGGGTCATGATGGCCCTGGATTACTCACCCAAGTTCCATGGTTGTTAATAAGCAACAAAAGGGCCATGATGGCCCAAAGCTCTCACCTGAGAACTGGCACAGATGAATGCCATACTGTTGCGACAGGTTTGAAAATAAGGTATCTGAACAATACGCATGTTTACGCATGGGGTATAGGATCGGTTTGATTTAAAAAAGGCTGTTAACCAAGTTAGCAAGAAACAAGAGCTGTTTGTAAAACAATTATACCCCCTAGAGGCTAAAAACAATCTGTGAAATATCAAGTTTGGTGATCGGATGAGACATAGACATAGGGAGCAAAAACTGCTAAAAAGGCTAATTTTGGATAAATCAAGGGCCATAACTCTGCAGTTCCTGAAATGTTTTGGTTGATCATTGAATATGGGGAAGATATAATGCCCAATGACATTTTCAGCAAGTTTGGTGAAGATCGGATGAAAACTGTTCGACTTAAAGAGCAGGAACGAAAGTGGTCTGCCGACAGACCGACATTAGCAAAGCAATATACCCCACCATTTTCGATGGGGGCATAAATGTAGGAACAATATAGGAATAATTTCACTAAAAGTACAGGACTTTTGGTCGATTTTTTAAAGAAAATATAAGAATTTTATAGTAAAAATACTTCATTATAAGGATGAGATGGGATCATATTTTAGCCTGACAAGTGATACAGTTTGTGTCTTACTTAATTAACAAATCATTTGCTAAACATATTCATTGTAATCAATTTGCAACCGAGACATGCATGTCATGACCTAAACAGAATTTGAATATTTAAGTTAGATGCGAGCGAAGCGAGCAAGAAAAAAATCGATGCATAGGTTCACGATATACTGTTCACAGACCAATTTCAGGCGCGTGAATGACCAAATTTAACAAAACAATAGCTGTTTGTAAATTCGACTTCACCTTTAATCTTATGGTCATGGACAAACTGTGCAAGATTGGTGAAGATTGGATGAAATATGAAGTCTCTATCCTGAATAATGTTCATTTTTGTATAATTATTTTCTTTTACAAACAAGGACAATAACTGCAGTGTTTCTGTCCCAATTTTGCTTATATTCAAGTTGACCTTTCATATTATGGTCATAGAAAAACTGAGCAAGATTTATTTTTCAATACACAAAGGGAAATCTGGCCCATTTTTTGGCGTCTGCTGAGATCTGATGGTCATACACAAACTGTTAAGTTTGGTTAAGATTGGATGGAAAATGAAGTCTATATCTTGGAAAAAAGCTTTTTTGCACTTTTTTGCATAAAACAGGTAATAAATCTAGTGTTACAGGTGTGATCTGGCCCAATAACAATTCTGTCCGAGATTTTATGGTCATACAAAAACTGTGCAAGTTTGCTTAAGATTGAATGAAAAGTGTGGTCTCTAATGTGAAAACAAAATGAATTGTTGACAGCACATGGATGACATACGACAGACGACGCAGGAGAGGTCCCCTATACCAATAGCTCACCGAGCACTTTGTGCTCACTTGAGCTAAAATGTTCAGCACTGCAAGCTGTATGCTAATCAAAAAATGCAGCAATGCCACAAAACAAGGTTTTCAATCTTTGACTGATACCAATGTATGGTGTTTAAAATAATTGCACATGGTATATTAAGCTTCTCAATAATCTCAAATACTGTACAAGAGAGCCACAAAGTCAACGCTTGACTGTTTTTCAAGTTGAAAAAGGCGTAAAACTTGAGGACCAAAAGCCCAATTATCTCAAGATACTGAATAGAAATGGTTTTCAATCAGGAGATCAGTGTAACCTAGACCTTTATTTTACTGATCTACACTGTATATGGAGCACATCACAGGAATAGTAGCAATAGGACACCTTTGTCTGCTACTTAGTTATCTCATACTGCCTTACCCATTATCTTTCCAACGACTTCATAATCGCCCGACCATTCCTTGAATGGACTGAAATACTCTTGTTGAATTTCTTGAAGAACTAGGCAGAAAAATTCCTTTCTCGGACCACCAAGGTCAACCGCTGACTGAAATCAGAACACGTCGTTATTTCACCTGAACTGAGATCTTATAGATAAACTGTACAATATGGAAGATTAACCGTGAAGATTGGATAAAAAATGAAGTCTCTTTCCTGAATAACATCTTTTTTTTCACACACAAGGGGCAATAAACTCCAGTGTTCATTTACGATCCTCCCCATTTTTGGCTTCTGACAAGATGTTATGGATATACACAAACTGTGAAAGTTGGGTCAAGACTGGATGAAAAATAAAAGCTATATCTTAGAAAAGGGCATTTTTGCATGAAAAAGGGGCAATAACTCTCTATCTTCAGAATAAAAAAAAATGTTGACAACAGAACAAATAACGCAGGAGATGTCCACTATACCAATAGCTAAAAATGTTTGTTGGCATTTCCTTTCTAACAATGTAAGAAATGGTTAGAAGAGATGATCAACATTTTCTTACCCATCTCATGATCTGATGCATATTTATAAACTATATAGAGCTATAATAATATATTGAAAAGAAATAATTGGATATATATTTTGGTAAAAAAATAGTAAGTAGCGCCACTTTTCGTGAGTCAGTCAGGAAATGCCAAACAAACATTTTTTGTTGATGTCTAATGGTGTATACGACCGTTTTTATACTGATATGATTCCAGAAAGAAATGAATAATAGAAAATAATAAGAAACCTTATTTCAATACTTAAATTTAAGAAGGTTATATTAAATTATTAATACAACAATCTCAGGGCTTTTTAAAACCATTTTGGGAATATGATCTTTACCCGGGTTTTATAGTATTGACCGGCCTGGGCGGGTAATACTGGGAAAACCGGGCTTTACAGGGTTTTACTGGGCAATAGTGGGCAATACTGGGAAAAAAAAAATTGCACAATTATGTTTAAATTACATACTAATAATGAGTCTCTACATATAAACACATATCTAATAACACTTATATACTGTAAGTAACATTGTTTATTTCTATTTCATGTGGAAACATATTGATAATTTCTTCTCTTTTTCACAAAATTTAATAAGAAATATTTGGTCAGTCTGGAAAATACTGATTATTAGTTGGCACCAGTCTGTGTTTTTACTCACTTTCATTATATTTTTCTCAGTATATAGATGTATTATGTAACAGAATTATGTTTATGAAAAAAAAAAGAAATGAATTTTTAAAGATAAATTTGACAATTCTAACATATTTTTATGTTATAAAATATTTAGTTCATGCCATGTTTCAACAAAACCCTCTTGCAGCCCAATGCTATACATTAAATTAATGACACAATATTGTGATATCATTTATGATTCATCCACAATATGTACATCCTCTTAAACAAACACAGACATTGAATGAATTGACAGATGCAAGTGCTCAACAAACAGTTAAACTGGACCCCTTGAATATACATTATACCTAACTCAGTGATTGAGGGGTCAGGCAAAGTCCCATGTCAGTTAGGGCCTTTTCCAAAAAGTGAAAACATGCATTGATTGGCACCTTAAGTGACTGATTCTTGCGGTTAATTGTGCATCAGTATAAAAATAATTATTTTTTATTGCTTTATTATTATCAATCCTGCTTTTAAAGTGAAAAAAATGAAAGAAAGTAATGAAAATATAAGATATAAGTGATTTGTCCAGTAATCCCCCGTATTGCCCAATATAAGATTATTAAAGAATAATGACGTGCTTGCATTATTATCCATAGAAGGCCTCCCTAAGTGTTATTGTTAACAAAAAAAGAACAGTCCAATGCAAGAAATAGAAAAGGATGAATAAGTGTACACATATATCTAGAGAAGGATGAGTAAGTGTAGACATACATCAATATAAAGCAGAATCATTTCACAAACAACACAGAAAATATTTCATGATCAGCGTAGCCATCATGGTATGAATAAACCAGTGGATATGTGCCAGCACTTAAAAAATATTGTAACTATGCATATATTGGCTATGCAAAACTAAACAATTCATTTTCAGTGACATATGTTAACTGTGCATTTAGATTTATAAAAACAATTAACTGCATATTAACTGAATAAAAAACAATATTGCCTAGTAATAGCCAGTGCCTATACAATCTTTTTTTGAAGAGATAAATAATAATTTTATAAATTTAAAAACGCTACAAATGCAATAAAAACAAGATGGGCTGAGATGATGGCTTAACTTTGTCGGTTGTGATGGGCTCGAATTTAACTGTGTTTGCAACTAGCAAATATTTGAGAGTGGCTTCTATTTTAACTTGCACAAATTAGTTTCTTCTTGCAATTCCATTAAGTACCCATTAATAGCAAAATAAAATACCAGTTAATGCCTTTACTTTAGTTGTTAAAAATTTGCAAAGTTGGGTTTCAATGTACTGTAAGGACCTCTTTGGTTGCTTACACATATTTTTCACTTGCAATTTTGTGCAAGCAACAACAAAAATTTCTCGCAAAACTAATTTTTTACTTGCATTTTGCGAGTGCTAAATTTGAGCCCTGCAACGATTACTTTCAATATTAAATACCTTTCAATAATAGAACTGTGCGCTTATTTTATTCTTACAAAAATGGTGTTTAGATTAAGTATTAAAGTTGTTTATAAGTTCAAAAAAAATGTAACCATAAATAAACGCCTGTCACTGTGTTATTAAGTCAAGTGTGCCTAGGCTACATTTATACCCAAGCTACGCCCTGAGAATGACTAGAACAAAGGGATGTAACAAATTATGGCAGTATTAGACGCAAGCCAAGGGATGTAACTTTCATATATTATATAATGATTGAAAAAAACAAAACTTTAAACATCAACTTTAAATTTTCTTCTTAAAATTTATCTTTATTACAATGGTATACCAGAATACCTGCTGCTGATGGTGACACAGTTCCTGACGCTGGCGTGCTACTGTCAACACTGACTGTGTGATTTTGATGAACTGTATTAGCATTCTGGCTGAATTTCTGCTGGGCGGAATGCTGTGCTCTTTGTCGCAGCCGTACGCGATCACAAATGGTCTCCACTCCGATTCGAATCAATTCACGATCGGACATTTCTTCATAATATTTAAATCAATTTTTTCGTCAATAAACCTCGGTAAGATGGCGCTAAGGCCAACAGCCGCGAGAGCGTCTTCCAGCGTCCTTCGATTTTCCGCCATTTTTTTCGCACCGGTGTTACCTCTTTTATTGCCCAGTGTAATGTATCCGAACATGATAACGACGTTGGCACATAACGAAATGATGAATGCACAAGACGAAATAGAGTCAGTACCGAACAACTTAATAACTGCACATAACGACTTACCAAATGCACATTACAGCTTACGAAATGTACATAACGACTTACGAAATGCACATAACGACTTGTCAAACAGACGCAACAATCTAACAAATGCACACAACGATTTGTTAAATACACACAACCACTTACCAAATGTACATAACGACTTATCTAACATATAGCACGACTTTGAAAATGCACATAACGACGCACCAAATGCACATCACAACTCAGGAAATGCACATCAAGAAATGCTAAATGCACATAACATAATGAAAAATGCACAGAACGAAATGATGTATGCACAAAGCATAATGTCGTTAGTACACAACGAGTTAGTAAATGCACAAAACATAATGAAAAATGCACAGAACGAAATGATGTATGCACAAAGCATTATGTCGTTTGCACCGAACGAGTTAGTAAATGCACATAACATAATGACAATTGCACAGAACGAAATGAAGTATGTACAAAACGAAATGTCGTTAGTACAGAACGAGTTAGTAAATGCACATAACATAATGACAAATGCACAGAACGAAATGATGTATGCACAAACATAATGTCTTTAGTACAGAACGAATTAGTAAATGCACATAACAAATTGACAAATGCACAGAGCGAAATTATGTATGCACAAAACATAATGTCGTTAGTACATAACGAATTAGTAAATGCACATAACAAAATGACAAATGCACAGAACGAAATGTCGTTAGTACAGAACAAGTTACTAAATGCACATAACATAATGGCGAATGCACAGAACGAAATGATGTATGCACACAACAATAATACAGTACAGAACGAGTTAGTAAATGCACATAACATAATGACACATGCACAGAACGAAATGGTGTGTGCACAAAACGAAATGTCGTTAGTACAGAACGAGTTAGTAAATGCACATAACATAATGACAAATGCACAGAACGAAATCATGTATGCACCTAACAAAATGTCGCTAGTACAGAACGAGTTAGTAAATGCACATAACACAATGACGAATGCTCAGAACGAAATGATGTATGCACCTAACAAAATGTCGTTAGTACAGAACGAGTTAGTAAGTGCACATAACATAATGACGAATGCACAGAACGAAATGATGTATGCACGAGACAAAATGCCGTTAGTACAAAACGATATTGCAACTGCATAAAACATAATGAAAAATGTACAAAACAAAATGATGTTTCTACAGAACAAAATGTAGTTAACACAAAACAACTTGGTAAATGCACAGAAATAAAGACCAGTGCCATCAGAAGGCAGCATTGGCGTTCCATACATTTCTGTTTACGACGGATCGAAATCCCGCTCAGCTTGTAATTACCGAAATCCCTTTAACTAATTAATGTACCTCATCATATCCGTTGACTATATGAAAGTTATGCACATACTGTATATATATATATATACCGTCTCCGTGGCCTAGTGGTTAGGGCGTTCGCCTACGGAGTGGGAGGTCGAAGGTTCGAGTCCTACACAGGGCGAGTGCTGACATGGTCGGTTTTACCCAGCAGCTAGTTAAATCAAGGAGTACCGATTGCCTTCTGCCAAGCGCCCGGCATATAGGATAGGAATCGGGAGTAAAGGTGTTCATCAGTAAAGGTGTCTTATAAGTCAAAAACTGGCTGGCCCTTAATCGCGAGAGGTGACACTATAATAAACAAACACTTTTATACATGAATTACACCTTAACGATTTTCACCAAGGATTGATTTTATGCTTTAAAATCCATTTAATATTACTTGAAACTAAAATTAGAAAGGGATTTCGGTAAAGTTCTACAAACTAACAACAAGGGAGAGCACTCACATAATCTTGTGAAATAACGTCTTCGCTTTAGGTAAAAATTGCTTTGCTCACACACTGTCACGAGTCCTTGTGTATCTTTAAAGTTTAAAAAGTTTAAATGGCTAACAAGGAAACTAAATTGGACTTTAAATTCATTCATGAAAAATTAAAAAAGCACGAAGAAATTCTTCGCAGTGGAATCAAAAGATTCAGTAACAATGAAACTGTTATGTTTCCTGTTCGAATTCTGGCATTCAATGGTGCCTTTCCATGCAGTGTTTCTGGGGTTGCTTGTTCAAGTTGGTGTGAAACCGAAGTAGATCTCAGCCGATGTGCTAATTTCAAAGACTTATTCGATATTCAAATTCTAGAGCTGTTTATAGAAACAGGCGTTTTACCCAGTGAAGTTGAAGAGAGGAAAAAAAATGGCGTTCTTAAGGCTTTACAATCTTTGTCAGAATTTTTGGACAATTGCCAAGGTAAATCTAAAAGCACAGATGCTTGGTTATTTAAACAAATAAAAATAATAAAATGCTTACGGCGTAGAAGAACCGTTGGCAAAAAGAAACTATAAGCTTGTGAATTACAAGTGAATTTTCGGTAAAAAGGAAATTTTTACCTCGACTATTTACCTAATAGTTCGAGCTATACTACTCACCCATACATCGGCGTAATGCTCTGGTTAAGGTTTGTGTGCAACAAGTACATATCTTTGTAACTACTACACATATTCAAATAAAACTTCATACATGTCTTCCGAGTCATTATATAAGATTGCTGACAAAGACCCATAACTGAGACCTGCAATTTAGCAGAATTATGCCCCTTTTTTATTAAGAAATTCAAGTTAAAGTTTGCATGCAACAATTTCATATCTCTATTTATTACATGCTATAGGATCTTTTATCGTGGCGTCACATTCAGGGGTTTTCGTTACTAAAAATAGCCTGGTCTGGTCATCTACACTCTATTTCTGCCATATGCTTTATTTACTAAGAAGAAACTGAACTGGCTACTGCATAAGTGTGTATTTATTTATTTATTTATTTATTTGCAACTTATTTTATTAATAGTAAAGGAGTGTATTGTGGTGGGCTGTACAAACAGAGATAGAGATAAGCAAGCCGGCCCGCAGTTTCATAGAAGTCCAAAGGATGTAAACATACACAAGTTTTGTTTGCAATTAACAGAAACTAAGAAAGTGAAAGATTGCATGTATTTAATTGAAGGTAGGCCTACGTTTTACTTTTTGTTCCTATTTTTTAGCTCACCTGAGCACAAAGTGCTCGGTGAGCTATTGGTATAGGGGACCTCTCCATCATTGTCTGTCGGCTGTCATCAGTGTGCAGTCAACAATTTGTTTCGTTCTCACGCTGGAGACCTCAATTTTTATCCAATCTTAACCAAACTTGCACAGTTTGTGTATGACCAGATCTCGGACAGGATTGTTATTGAGCCTGATCACACCAGTAACACAGAGTTATTGCCCCTTTTTCATGCCAAGAAGAGCAAAAATGCCTTTTTCCAACATAGAGGCTTTATTTTCCATCCAATCTTAGCCAAACTTTTACAGTTTGTGTTGACCATCAGATCTCAGCAGAGGCCAAAAATAGGCCAGATCTTGTTTCAGACACTGGAGTTATTGCCCTTTGTTTACCAAAAAATATACAAAAATGGACATTATTCAGGATAGAGACTTCATTTTTCATCCAATCTTCATCAGTCTTGCACACTTTGTCTGTGACCATGAGATCATATTTGAAGTCGAATACACCCCGGTAAGTAAGATCGGACCAGAAACACCGGAGTTATTGCCCTTTGTTTGTGAAAGAAAATATGCAACAATGGACATTAATCAGGATAGAGACTTCATTTTCCATCCAATCTTCATCAATCTTGCACAGTTTGTCTGCGACCATAAGATTACGGGTCAAGTTAAATATAAACAAAATAGGGCCAGAAACACCAGAGTTATTGCCCTTTGTGAAAACATAATACAAAAATGGACATTATTCAGGATAGAGACTTCATATGTCATCCAATCTTCACCAATCTTGCGCAGTTTGTCTTTGACCATAAAATTAAAAGTGAAGTAGAATGTAAGCAAAATCGGGCCAGAAACACCAGATTTATAGCCCCTTGTTTGTGAAAAAAAAGAATACAGAAATGGACATTATTCATGACAGAGACTTCATTTTTCATCCAATCTTCGCCGATTGTGCACAATTTGTCTATGAACGTAAGATAACAGGTGAAGTCGAAAGCATGTTCGGGCCAGAAACACCAGAGTTATGCCCCATGTTTGTGGAAAAAAACATCAACAAGTTGTCAGTGATTGGCTTGCACACACTATTTTTTATTCAATGTTGACCAAACTTACAAAGTTGGAGTATGACCATACAAATTTATTGATAAAGTTTGATTTCCAGCAGTTGCAAACATTGCATGGAGTTATTTATACATGGAACATTGATGGCTTTAGAGCCTGCATTAATCTCATTTATCATCATTGGACAGAAAATTATATAAGAAAAAAGCAAAACTTGACCTAATAGCACAGCCATCGCAATTATCACAATGCAACTAGTTCTCCAAGCTCAAAAACTGTTTGCGAAAAAGACATCAAAGTCTATTGTTTCGGCATTTTCCAGAACTGTCACTGACTTACTGAAAAGGGTTAGGTAAGAATATTGAGAAAAATGATTGAAAACCATTAGCAAAATCACAGCACATCTACTACCCAGCTCGTACTATAGTAAGCCCATTGCACTAACTGAGGTTTTAAATCAAATCGATACTTTCCCCCTTTGTATATTGTTCAGATTCCTTAATTGTTAAACCTGTCACAACAGTATTGTCTTCATCTGTTCCAGTCTGGACTATGATCCATCTGTCAACCTTGGCTACCATACACCACTTGATAGCCGGGACAGATATAACCGAATCCTGGGCCACTGTTCGGAGAGGGCTCCGCAATGCAGTGTCGGACAACTGACACAGTCTTCTTTAAATGAACCAAAAGATTGTACTTGCGTATGGAATATGAACTTTTATTTTTTGTTCATATGTGTTCTTTGTTGTCATATATTTTTACGTGTTATTACAGTATTTAAGGTTAAGAGGCTTGGATTTATACATGTAAAAATCCACTTTTTCTATAAGAAAAAATCATGTTGCTTTACTATTTATATCAATAACATCATAGCAATTTGGTAAAAATTACTGACTTACTGAAGACAATTGTTATGAACAGATACTGAGATACCTGCTTGTGTGGGAATCATACTATTACAGGTGTCTTGTTCATTTATAGCCTATCCAGTGTTTGTTTCAGTGAATTGTGAATATGCCCTTTTCTGTGAAATTTTGAAAAACATATAAAACCCCAAAATTGTGAACATATTTGTTATCGTTAAAAAAGGAGCAATATAAACTAGTATCAGTGTTCTGCCGTGGATGCGGCCTTGCGCCATTGGCGCAAAAATAAATGATTTGTCCCCACCAAATTTTCCTACGCGGGTCCGCGGGCGCACACAATTTACAAGTAAATCATTCGGCGTATTTAGTAAAATTTATAACATTAATCATCACGTCAATTTATAACCAATTTTTTTCATTAGAACACTAATTCATTAACGCTTTATCGGCATCGCTTGAACAGTTCAGATACAGTAGTATCAATCGATAATTGTACACGCGGTCCACATGCTAAGCGTGAAACACGCTTTTCAGCAATAAACTGCTGGACGACAGCCGCATTTCGGCAGAAACATCAAAGACTTTTGAAGTCGATTTACCAACACCGTTGCTATGAGTGTTGCTAACGGCTTACAGTTTTGGAAGCCCGGCTAATTGTAGTTTTAACAGGTTTCATTATTAACGCATTTTATTGTTTGTTCAAATTAAATTTAATAATGCAAGGTTATAAGGTATTTAAGAATGCAGTGTAATATTGATCAACAGAACGTTATGAATTAATTAAGAACACAGTATTATGTATTAATCCTTTTTTGAACAGAAAATAAAAAAAACAAACATGAATGAAAACAGCTAGTACATACTTTTCAAAAAAAAATCTGCTTTGGGAATATTCATGAGGTGAACAACTTTTTTGTCTGTGTCCCTACATTTTTGTAATTTGTCCCCACTTTTTAAAGCCAAGAGTGCCCTTGTCCCAAATAGTCCAAATTCACGGCAGAACACTGTAGTATCAAAATTCAAATGATAACTACTGATTTTCTTGTATTTAATCAAACTTAAAATACAAACACACGATAAATGTTATTTAAACACTCATGCAACCCTGAAACATTTCAAAGATTTCATAATTTGTTATCCACTTATCCATTTGTGAATTTAGGCCAAAAAATTGTGAAACAAGTATACTTTTTCTTTGTGAATGGTACCATCTATCGGCACGAAAATAAGGCAAAAAAAAAGATACATGTATAGAGACTAATTAAAATACAAAGACAGTAGTCATCAGAACATAATAAGTTTATTTATCTGTTTCATCATTAAAAAAACAAATATAATTTAAATTATAAAATAACTTAACTTGTTTGTACAGAGGAATACTAACAAACATTCAAATTTTGAATGAAATACATAGGAACATGTAAAGATGTAATTCTGTAAAGATGTTTCAGAATTACTAAATCAAGGTGTACACGACTCCAGCTGGTGTTTGTTAACACAATGTTTACATAGAACCTGCAACACTTTCAAGCCATTCTTTAACATTGTATTTCTTGCATCAAGCACCAAGCCACTTTCCTCTGGGTTTTCTCCTCCCATCAGCATATCTGTGTGGCATTGTGCATTCACATGCATGGTGATTTAACAACCAAAATTAAAGATAATAGGGTATATAAATTATTAGCCCTGTCACAGACTGTGCGAAACCTATAAACTTGCTGTCAGACAACAAGATTTGCAACATTTATTCCACGTGTTCAAAACCTCTTGTATACTGTTCAGGGATAATGTCCGAGGGATGCACACATTGAGAAGAAAATGAAAGCTATTCTACTCACCTCGACGTTGTCATCGGCGTCCGCTCTAGGTTAAAGTTTTACAGCAAGCTAGTTTCTCAGTTTCTCAAGAATGGCTTGAGAGATTTCATTTCCCATATTTTTGTTCCCCATATTAAAATGAACTTCCAGGCCATGTTTGGTAACTCTAGTTTGAAATTTGTCAAAATTATGGGCCTTTTTATACTTAAAAATTTAACAAGCTATTTGGATAGGTTAAAGTTTTTCGGTAAGCTAGTTTCTCAGGAATGGCTTGAGGGATTTCATTTAAACTCAAAGCATTTATTCCCCTTATTTAAATGAACCTATATGCCAAGTTTGGTAACTCTAGTTTAAAATGTGACAGAGTTCTGGACCTTTTTACACATAGAAATTTTACATATAAGCTGTTAATTTTGGATAGGTTAAAGTTTTTCGGTAAGCTTGTTTCTCAGGAATGACTTGAGGGATTTCATTCAAACTTAAAACACTTATTACATATATTAAAATGAACCCTTAGGCCAATTTTGATTACTTTAGTTTGAAATTTGTCAAATAATGGGCCATTTTACCTTAGAAATTGTACATAAAAGCTATTTAGATTGGTTAAAGTTTTTTACTACGCTAGTTTCTCAGGAATGGCTTGAGGGATTTCATTCAAACTTAAAAAAAGTTATTAAAATAAACCCATAGGCCAATTTTGATAACTCTAGTTTGAAATTTGTCAACATTATGGGCCTTTTTACACTTAAACATTTTACATTCCCACGGGTGGGGTGGGGGCGTCAATCTGTTATTTCCACTCTCTAATTTGAGAATGAATCTTCATACACAGATAGCCTACAGTAATACTTTACTTGGGATTGCATTTGGGGTGGAGTCAAGGTCACTGTTATTAAAAATAGAAAAAACTGTTTTTGCTCAGTTACTGTAGAATGAATTGGAATATAAATAATAATGAAATAATAATAATTTATAGATACCGTATAGCTAGACACCGCATGAGATCACATATGGGGTGGGTGGAGTCAAGGTCATTGTTCAGTGATTTTTTTTTCGCTAATTTTAGTGCCGTTTAAAGGCAGTTTCCCCTGACAAAATATCCTTCATTTTTCCCCAAAATTGTCCATTTTCTTCCCCAAAGTAATTGATTGTACTTTACAATTGGTGCGTAAATAGAAAAACAATTATTGATTTTGATATATTTGCTCCATTGTCACAAAAGAAGTTCAGTAGAAGAAAAATTTGAATATATTAATCATTAAAAATTAAAACTTTCCCCGTTTTGAAATTTGTCGTGATAAAGCTCCCCATCTCATGGGTTCAGGCAGTTAGGACATTTTGAAAAAAAAATCCCTGCTGTTTGAAAATTAGAAAAATGCTTTCCTTTCAGTAACTCGAGACCAAAATTAACTTAGTTTAATGGGCCCCTGCTATCCATACAGTTTATTTTCGAAAAAACAAAGCCAGTAACTCTGAAAAGCACAAGAAAATTCGAGCGCGCCATCCTCCGACTTATCTTGTTTTAAAAAACAATGGGTCCCATTTAAAACTATTAATAGCTGTCATAGATTTGACATAAACAAATTCACTTATATGTGTATAAAATCCGAAATTAAATGTTGTCCTTTCCCCACCCACTTTTTAGCTCACCTGAGCACAAAGTGCTCATGGTGAGCTTTTGTGATCGCCCGTTGTCCGTCGTTCGTGCGTGTGTGCGTGCGTCCTCAACTTTTCATTCAAACAACATCTCCTCCTAAACCGCTTGGCAGATTTTCATCAAACTTCATAGGAATGATCCTTGGGTGGACCTCTTTCAAAGTTGTTCAAATCTTTCCGGTCCGCTGCATATGTAGGTCACCAGAGCTAAAAATATATTTAAAAAGTGCAAATTAAAAAATTTTCTCCCATGAAACCGCACGGCTCAGAGCTTTCATATTTGATATGTGACATCCTCTAGAGGTCCTCTACTAAGATTGTTCACATGATGCCCCTGGGGTCCAAACTGGCCACACCCCAGGGGTCACATGGTTTATATAGACTTGCATAGCAAAATTACTTTAAAAATCTTCTCCTCTGAAACCGCAAGGCCTAGAGGTATTATATTTGGTATGTAACATTGTATAGTGGTCCTCTACAAAGATTGTCCAAATGATGCTCCTGGGGTCAAAACTGGCCATGCCCCAGGGGTCACATGGTTTAAAGAGACAGACTTAAATAGCAAAATGACTTTAAAAATCTTCTTCTCTAAAACCGCAAGGCCCAGAGGTTTCATATTTGGTAGGTAACATTGTATAGTGGTCCTCTACAAAGATTTTTCAAATGATGCCCCTGGGGTCAAAACTGGAAACACCCCGGGGGGTCACATGCTTTATACAAACTTAAATAGCCAAATGACTTTTAAAATCTTCTCCTCGGAAACTGCAAGGCCCAGAGGTTTTATATTTGGTATGTAACATTGCATAGTGGTCCTCTACAAAGAGTGTTCAAATGATGCCCCTGGGGTCAAAACTGGCCACACCCCGCGGGTCACATGGTTTATATACATTTTAATAGCAAAATGACTTTTAAAATCTTCTCCTCTGAAACCTCAAGGCCCAGAGGTTTTATATTTGGTATGTAACATTGCATAGTGGTCCTCTACAAAGAGTGTTCAAATGATGCCCCGCGGGTCACATGGTTTATACAAACTTAAATAGCCAAATGACTTGAAAAATCTTCTATGAAAATGCAAGTCCAAGAGGTTTCATATTCGGTTGGTAACATTGTATAATGGTCCTCTACAAAGATTGTTTAAATGATGTCCCTGGGTTCAAAATTGGCCACATCCTGGGGGTCACATGGTTTATATACATTTAGATAGCAAAATGACTTTAAAAATCTTCTCCTCTGAAACCTCAAGGCCCAGAGGTTTTATATTTGGTATGTAACATAGTATAGTGGTCCTCTACAAAGATTGTTGAAATTATGCCCCTGGGGTCAAAACTGGCTACATTGTTTATACTGCAGCACTGTATTTTCAATCAGCCTTGTAACACTCAAAAATTAATACAGCAGACCACATTCCAGCCAGGTGTTTACAGTGTGCTATTTTTAGATCTTATCAAACCAGTAGCCAGTTACACAGTGTTGTGAGAGTGCTTTAGAGAATTGTTGGAGATGACCATTGAAATGCATAGAAAATATTCACCAGCATGGTCAATCATGTTGCTGTGTAAGTAAATTAGCTGGATGTAATGTTTAGGCAATGTGTAAGAAATGTAGTCAATCAGTTTTAGTATATAAGACCGTCTTATATCATACATTTTCACTTTAGATCTACTACATTGAATTTGTTTACAGGCGAAGTGTTAGCTGTACTAGTAAGCCCTATGCAAACATTGAGCTACTTTTTATATGGGCAATGTTTGCTGACGGTCAAAACTGGCCACATCCCGAGGGTCACATGGTTTATATTGACTTGAATAGTAAAATGACTTTCAAAATCTTCTCCTCTGATACCCCAAGCCCCAGAGGTTTCACATTGTATAGTGGTGCTCTATAAAGATTGTTCAAATGATGCCCCTGGGGTAAAAACTGGGCACACCCCAGGGGTCACATGGTTTATATAGACTTAAATAGCAAAATGGCTTTAATAATCTTCTCTGAAACTTCAAGGCCCAGAGGTTTCATATTTGGTATGTGACATTTTATATTGGTCCTCTGCAAAGATTGTTCAAATGATGTCCCAGGGGTCAAAACTGGGCCTGCCCTCGGGTCACATTGTTTATATAGACTTAAATAGCCAAATGACTTTAAAATCACCTGAAACCGCAGTGTTTTCGTATTTGATATGTAACATTGTATAGTGGTCCTCTACAAAGATTGTTCAAATTATGCCTCTGGGGTAGAAAGTGGCCATGACACGGAGCGTCACATGATTTTTATAGACTTATATGGCAAGTGGGCCTTAAAAATCTTCCTTGTTGAAACCGTAAGGCCCAGAGATTTTATGTTTTGCGTGAAACATTGTGGAGTGGTCCTCTACAAAGAGTGTTCAAATGATGTCCCTGGGGTATAAATTGGCCACCCCCTGGGGGTCTCATGGTTTATATACATTTAAATTGCAAAATGACTTGAAAAATCTCCTCTTAAACAGCAAGGCGCAGTGGAATCATATTGGGTATGTAACATTGAAAAGTGGTCCACTACAAATATTGTTCAAATTATGCCCCTGGGGTACAAGGTGGCCATGCCCTGTGGGTGACATGGTTTATATAGACTAAAAAAACATCTGACACTCCAAAGGCCCAGATCTTTATACTCAGGTAAGGCGTTTAGTGCTCTTATTCCCTCTTGTAATTAGCCATTATGATGCCTTAAACTCAGGTGATCGACATAGGGCCATCATGGCCCTCTTGTTTCATCAAGATTTCTTCAAGAATGTGTGCAGTGCATGATATTAAAATCAAAGATAATTTTTACTATAACCAAATTATATTACATTATATGCATTACAGTGTGCATTTGTCTTTATAGTAATGTGTCAAAGTAGTTTAAGCCCAAGCATTAAAATCTTGTCACAATAATCACATCCGGTATCATCTTCCGATATTAAACAACCTCTGCGTATTTAGACTGGCAACCGCAATGGATTTGTGTTTTGTAGAAACAAATTGACATGCTTTGTTAATGTATTGGTATATGCAATTTCGTTTAAGTAAAATTTATCACATTTATATTTTAAATAAAAACAATATGAACATCATCTGCGATTTGTAGTAAGAAAGAAAATGAAATTAAACTTGAAATATTTTGTGAATAATTAATATTGAAGAGTTTGGTACAATGTAGTAATATTTTGTGGAGAATTGATCGGGTTGCCATTCTATTATTTTACCAGATTATTTTACTAGACAATCATGTAATTAGGGCCCCGCGATTTTTTTGCGGGTGCCCTATAGTAATCACCCTGTCTGTCCGTCCACATTTTTCATGTTTTTAGCTCACTTGAGCACGACGTGCTCATGGCGAGCTTTTAGGATGCCTTTTGTCCGTCGTGCGTCGTCCGCCGTGTGTCAACATTTTCAATCAAAGAACATCTCCTAAACCACTGGGCAGATTTTCACCAAACTTCACAGGAATGATCCTTGGGTGACCCTCTTTAAAAATTGTTCAAATGCTTCCGGTCCGCTGCATTTGTAGGTTACAAGAGCTAAAAATAGATTTAAAAACTGAGACCTTTTACAAAATCTTCTCTGAAACCACAAGGCTTGGAGCTTTCATATTTGATATGTGACATCCTCTAGTGGTCCTCTACAAAGATTGTTCAATGATGCCCCAGGGATTAAAACTGGCCACGCCCCTGGGGTCACATGGTTTTTATAGACCTGTATAGCAAAATGACTTTAACAATCTTCTTCTCTGAAACCGCAAGGCCTAGAGTTTCATATTTGGTATGTAACATTGTATAGTGGTTCCCTACAAACATTGTTCAAATGATGCCCCTGGGGTCAAAACTGGCCACACCCCGGGGGTCACATGGTTTATATAGACTTGAATTGCAAAATGACTTTAAAAATCTTCTCCTCTGAAACCGCAAGGTCCAGAGGTTTCATAGTTGGTATGTTAGATTGTATAGTGGTCCTCTACAAAGATTGATGCCCCTGGGGTCAAAACTGGCCACACCCTTGGGCTCACATGGTTTATATAGACTTTAATAGCAAAATGACTTTAAAAATCTTCTCCTCTGAAACCGCATGGCCCAGAGGTTTCATATTTGGTATGTAACATTGTATAGTGGTCCTCTACAAAGATTTCTGAAATGATGCCCCTAGGGTCAAAACTGGCCACGCCCCGGGTGTCACATGGTTTATATAGACTTAAATAGCAAAATGACTTTAAAAATCTTCTCCTCAAATACCCCAAGGCCCAGAGGTTTCATATTTGGTATGTAACATTGTATAGTGGTCCTCTACAAAGATTGTTATAATGATGCCCCTGGGGTCAAAGCTGGGCACATGGTTTATATAGACGTAAATTGAAAAATGATTTTAAAAAATCTTCTCTGAAACCACAAGGCCCAGAGGTTTCATATTTGGTCAAAACATTATATCGAGAGCTCGATTGGGATTGCATATGGGATGGGTGGGGTCAAGGTCACCGCTACTGAAAATAGAAAAACGGTTTCCGCTCAATAACTTAAGAAACCATTGCGATATTTTAATGAAACTTAATACACATATCTTATATCAAGACCTCAGTTGGGTTTGCTTTTGGGGTGGGTGAGGTCAAGGTCACTGTTATTAAAAGTAGAAAAACGGTTTACGCTCAATAACTTAAGAACGCATTGAGATATTTTAATGAACTTCATACGTAGATTCCATATATGGAGACCTTGCTTTACATATGTGGTGGGTGGGGTCAAGGTCACTGTTACTAAAAATAGAAAAACAGTTTTTGCTCAATAACTCGAAAACCTATTGAGATATTTTAATGAAACTTCATACATAGATATCAGGTGAGCGACCTAGGGCCATCGTGGCCCTCTTGTTCTTTCATGACTTCAAAACCGTTTCAGCTATTAATTTAAAACTTCATGGGTGGATAGATCTCATTAAGGAGAAGTGCAGTGCACAAGAACCATTTCTCTGCACTTCATGGTTCTTGAGTTATTGCCCTTTGTTAATTTTTCATACTTTTTGGCCTGGAGCATAGCTCTTAGACTATAAGAGGTATTAGCTTGAAACTTCATAGGTGGATAGATCTCATTGAGCAGAAGTGCATGCTTAAGAACTGTTACTCTGCACTTCATAATTCTGGAGTTATTGCCCTTTGTTAATTTTTCTTGTCTGCAGCATAACTCTTATACTATAAGGGGCATTAACTTGAAACTTCATAGATGGATAGATCTCATTGAGGAGAAGTGCAATGCACTAGAACCGTTACTCTGCACTTCATAATTCTGGAGTTATTGCTCTTTGTTAATTTTTCACTTTCAGGCGGAGTCAACTTTTGGTTTCAGCTCTCTAACTTGAGAACGAATTGAAATATTTTAATGAAACTTTATCCGTAGATACCTTATATCGAGACCTGGCTTGGGATTACATAGGAGCTGGATGGGTCATTGTCAAAGTCGCCGTTATGAAAAATAGAAAAATGGTTTCCACTCAATTACTCGAGAACGAATTGAGCTATTGTAATTCAACTTCATACATAGATGCCTTTTATCAAGACATCGCTTGGGATTGCATAGGGGGTGGATGGGATCAAGGTCAAGGTCACCGTTACTAAAAATAGAAAAACGGTTCCTCACCTTCAAACATGCTATCATTCGGGGCCCGCTGCCACTCCTGTGACAAAGCTCTAGTTCTCGTTGGGTTGTTATGCGTGGTGCAAGGTGTGAGTAACAAGGAATATTGAGTGCTTTGTCTATAGAGTAGTTAAACAAAGGATATTTTGACAGTCTTGTTAACAAGTGTGGTCTTTCAAACGGACTTATTCTTGTATAGAATATTTAACTTTAAAAGCGCCCCAAGGGACGTATATGTCTGAAACTAATGTGTTTTTTTTTTAGCTCACCTGAACACGATGTGCTCAGTGAGCTATTGGTATAGGGGACCTCTCCAGCGTCGTCCATATGCCATCAACAATTTGGACCGTTGTCGCAATAAAGACTACAATTTTAATTCAATCTTGACCTAACTTACACAGTTTGTGTATAACCATAAAATCTCGGTTGGTGTTGATAATGGGCCAAATTGGACCAGAAACCTTAGAGTTATGGCCCCTTGTTTGTGGGGAAAAATTCAAAAATTGCCTTTTTCGTTCATAGAGACTTCATTTTTCTACCAATCTTGACCAAACTTCCACGGTTTGTGTATTATCAAAAGTTCACAGTAGAAGTCAACTTGGGCCGGATTGGGCCACAAATGCCCCCACTTTGGAGGGGGGCATATAGATTTGCACTTTTCCATCCGTCCGTCCGTCCGTTGGATTTTTGTGTCGCGCATAACTCAAAAATTACAACTGCTAGAGTGATGAAACTATATAAGCATATTGATCGGCATCTGGGCTTGTGACCTGGGTATTTGGTGCATTTTTTTCCGACATCAGCGGAGTTATGGCATTTTTTAGCAAAAAATGATATTGTTGGACTTAAGTTGCGCATAACTCAAAAAGTATTGCTGCTAGAGTGATGAAACTTTACAAACATATTAATCAGCATGTGAACTGGTTAATTTGGTGCAGTTTTTTCCAACATCAGCTGAGTTATGGCCCCTTTTTTTTAGCAAAAAATGACATTTTTGGACCTTTGTCGCGCATACCTACAAAAATATTACTGGTGGAGTGATGAAACTTCATATACATATTAATCAACATGTGAAGTTGTGCACCTGGGTATTTTGGTGCAGTTTTTTCCGACATCAGCAGAATTATGGCCCTTTTTAGCTCACCTGAGCACAAAGTGCTCATGATGAGCTTTTGTGATTGCCCGTTCTCCGTCGTGCATGCGTGCGTGTGTGCGTGCGTCCTCAACTTTTCATTCAAACAACATTCTTCTCCTAAACCGCTTGGCAGATTTTCACCAAACTTCACAGGATAATCCTTGGGTGGATCTCTTTCAAAGTTGTTCAAATCTTTCCGGTCTGCTGCATATGTAGGTCACCAGAGCTAAAAATATATTTAAAAAGTGAAAACTTTAAAAATCTCCTATGAAACCGCAAGGCTGAGAGCTTTCATATTTGATATGTGACGTCCTCTAGTAATCCTCTACTAAGATTGTTCAAATGATGCCCCTGGGGTCAAAACTGGCCACGCCTCAGGGGTCAAATAGTTTATATCGCATAATGACTTTAAAAATCTTCTCCTCTGAAACGGCAAGGCCCACAGCTTTCCTAGGTTTTATATATGGTATGTAACATTGTATAGTGGTCCTCTACAAAGATTGTTCAAAGGATGCCCCAGGGGTCAAAACTGGCTACACCCCTGAGGTAACATTGTTTATACTGCAGCACTATAATTTCAATAAGCCTCTAACACTCAAAAATCAATAGAGCAGACAACATTCCAGCCAGGTGTATACAGTGTGCTATTTTTAGATCTTATCAAACCAGCTAGCCAGTTACACAGTGTTGTGAGGGTGCTTTAGAGAATCGTTGGAGATGACCATTGAATTGCATAGAAAATGTTGCTGTGTAAGTAACTTAGCTGGATGTAATGTTTAGGCAATGTGTAAGAAATGTAGTCAATCAGTCTTTGTATATAAGACCGTCTTATATAATACATTTGCACTTTAGATCTACCACATTGAATTTGTTTACAGGCGAAGTGTATATTTCTAATTTAATAATGAAATGCCAAATATGAAGTGATAGCATTAGATCTATATCTAGTCTAACTTAGGTGGAACTGCACAATTGTTTGTAAGACAAAATGGTGCAGCAATCGAGTCTGTGGCTCTCACACTGCAGTCTGTTTCACCAGCATGTACAGAAACACGTAGCATAGAGACTAAAGTCTAGTCATCTACTTTAAACCTTTCATTTGTACAGTTTAATTAAATGTGTGCAGCACACAAAAAACTACACACAGATCAAGTCTCTCCAACAAAGTTCTTAATGCTTTGTTGGAAGCCTCCACCCAAGGACCTCTTCTCAGAAGAACATAGTTTTAGTAGCAGATATTGGACATGAACACTATGCCTCATCAACATGTGGGTGGACATGTGGCACCAGCAGAAACCATGAAGGACAGCTTTCTACATTTGTGTACAGGGCTTGCACTAAAATGAAATGTTTGTGTTGGATACAAGTGTTTGATAGTGGAAGGCCTGAACATTTCAGACATGAAATGAAGTATAAAATAAAGCTTTGTTTAAAGTCATTTCTGATAATTTTGTGATAATATGCCAATAAAAAAACTTTATTGAAAGAGGTACATAGACATTTAGGTTAACCGTGTCATTATCTATTTCCAGGTTACATTACTTTTGCCACTTGTGTTGTTGTGTTTCCGTGATAAATTTTATAGTGTGTGAATTTTATGATCATGTTATGTCATTGGGAAACCAAAAAAAAAAATCAAAGGCTGTTTATTGTTGTGCTTCTGTAAGCTCTGAAGTACTGTAGATTTTGATTTAGTACACATAAATGTTTTTAAAAATCTAACGTCGAATGGGGTACCCCCCCTCCCACCCCCACCCCCAACCACGGTTATTTGCCCCTGTGCCTTAGCAAAATCCTGGGGAAAGCCCTGCTATAGTGGTCCTCTACAAACATTGTTCAAATTATGCCCCTGGGGTCAAAACTGGCCACGCCCCAGGGGTCAGGTGGTTTATATAAACTTATATAGCAAAATGTCTTTAAAAATCTTCTCTGAAACCTCAATGCCCGGAGGTGTGATATTTGGTATGTAACATCCTATAGTGGTCATCTTAAAATATTGTTCAATTTATGCCCCTGGGGTCAAAACTGATCACACCCCAGGGGTCACATGATTTAAATAGATTTAAAATAGCAAAAAGGTCGCGGTGGCGTAGTGGATATTAGTGTCCGCCTAGCGATCGGGAGGTCCCGGGTTCGATCCCCACTCTGGGAGCGTACTCAAGATCTCCTCCAAAGACACCAAGTACTGGTCCTACCCAGGAAACGGACTCGAGAGTGTTTCTATAAGCCTTAGGCTTTCGATGGGATCGAGCTAAAAATAAATAGGTTTAAACTAAATAGCAAAAGTCTTCTCCTCTGAAACGGCAAGGCCTAGAGGTTTCACATTTGGTATGCAACATCGTATAGTGCTCCTCTACAAATATTATTCAAATTATGCCCCAGGGGTCAAAAACTGGTCACGCCCTGGGGATCACATGGTTTATATAGACTTATATAGGAAAATGACTTTAAAAATCTTCTCCTCTGAAACGGCAAGGCCCACAGCTTTCTTATATTTGGTACGTAACATTGCATAGTGGTCCTTCTAAAGATTGTTCAAATTATGCCTCTGGGGTCAAATATGGTTGCACCCCAAAGGGTCACATGGTTTATATGAGGCGCCTTGTGGAAAAACCGCACAGGCTAATCCGGGATGGCACTTTCCGATTTTATAGTATTTTCTGTTTCAAGGGAGTCTCTTCTAAACATAAATCCACTGTTGGCGGAAAGTGCCATCCTGGATTAGCCTGTGCACAGGCTAATCCGGGACGACACTTTATGCACATGCATTAAGTCTGGTTTTCCCATGACACACCTCATATAGACTTAAGTAGCAAAATGACTTTATAAGTCTTTACCTGAAACCACAAGGCCCAGAGGTTTGTTCAAGATTGTTCAAATTGTGCCCTGGGGATAAAAATAAGCCACTGATCGGGGATGCAAATTTCAATTGGTTAAAAGGTCTTAGGTGAGCGTCCTAGGGCCCTCAGGGCCCTCTTTGAGGGCCCTCTTGTTTAGCAAAAAATGACATTTTTGGACTTGTGTCGTTTGTAACGCAATAAGCATTATTGCTAGAGTGATGGAACTTTACAAACATATTAATCAGTATGTGAACTTGTGCACCTGGGTATTTTGGTGCAGTTTTTTCCGCCATCAGTGGAGTTATGACCCTTGTGTGTGGAAAAAAAAAATGCAAAAATTGCCTTTTTTGTTCATAGAGACTTTATTTTTCTTCCAATCTTGATCAAACTTCCACAGTTTGTATGTGATCATACGACTGCAGCAGAAGCCAACAACGGGTCAGATTTGGCAACAAATTTCAGAGTTATGGCCTCTTTGTTAGTGAAAAAAAATGCAAAAATTGCCTTATTTGTGCATCGAGACTTCATTTTTATTCAATCTTGATAAAACTTGTTTTAAAACACATGTTTTGTATGGCCATAAGATCTGAACTCAAGCAGCAAATGAGACAGGCCACGAACACAGCAGTTAAAATAAATTTGTAGCAAGACGGGTCGTCATTTTCAACCAGTCTTAGACCATACTTGCACAATTTGTCTATGACCATAAAATCTAAAGCGAATTTCAATATAGGACGGGTAAATGGCAATACACTCTACTCTTTGAAACAAGCCGGCAAGCATGACATGACCTTTGCGCAGTGGTCACCATTATCTTTGAGAACTGCAGCATTAACACTATTCCTCTGAAATTGCCTGCAAAAAGTTGGATACCATGGTTGATATGATACCATGGTATTTAAAAATTATCCAGGTCCTTACTTGTTCTATGTATGAGAGTAAATCAGCTAGACAGAGTATTAAGGACATTATCGCATACATAAATTTTGATGGGTCCGACATTTATTTACTATGAATCGGTCCGACCGTCCGACAACTTTTTTAAGACTTATTCCTATAATGTATTATGTAACTGGATAAAAAATACGTAATATCGGAGCAATCGGCCGTGGATCTGATCATGATTTTTTTATTCTGTTTATTGATTATCTTATTACCCCAACTGCATTTAATAAATCTCATTTGGTCCGAATTTTCGCGCCTTTATTGCTACTTTTTCATTTAAACTCGTGATATGCGTCAAACAATAACACGACCCGCGCAACTTCAACGTGTAACAGTTTGACGTCACAGCTTACATTGTGCAACGTCCTTTCACTGCAGTCGCGTTAATTAGCAGCCTAATTTCGAACAGCTGTTGGTCGTGAAAAACGTGCTGCATCCACGTGGTGGGTGTTCACCGTTACTGTAAGTGATAGATCAATACTAACCTATACGACAACAACGTTATCGATACCGCGTAACTGCTTTCGCATTTTAGAGGTAAAATAAATGGTGTCTACAAAAGATCTAGACTAAGTAAAAATATGACACATACAATTTGCACATCCTTTGCGATTTTATAGACAACTAATTGTTTTGCACAAAAGTAAAGATTTCACATTTCTCTATGCCACACATTTTTTTATATAACGGTCATTACTGTAACGTCCACGCTTCCCATGCGGATGACCTGACGTTGTGATTGTCAGCATTATTTTCGCGGGCTAATTTTAGCTAATCACTGGTTTTACATGAACAACATGTGCATACGAAATGTAAATAGAATATGTGTGTATGTCTCGTTATCAGTAAAATTCTGATAGGTGTTTCGGATTTGCGTTGTCATATCGTAGTTTGATATTAATTAAATGTATTGTATATTGTATGTTATGGGTGTTAACACAATTAAAAAGGTGAGCAAGTTACGTTTGCTGTTTGAGATTGCGAAAACACACTAGTGTATACATGTATAATGTATACTATATACTATACATACATGAATAAATTTTCGGTCGGGCAATTTTTATTTCGGTCCGGCATGTTTTGAATGGTTGTCGGTCCGAATGTCTGACACTTTTTTTGAGCTTTAGGGAGGTCTGCTTTGAGCCATCATGTCCCTCTTGTTTTTAAAGTTTACGTGATTCACGCAGGACAGGCATGACAAATTATCCCTGCAAGGCAGATGACTATGGGGGTGATTTGTATTTCCAGAGTTATCTGCCCTTGTTTTGACTTACAACTTAGCTTATTTTGACAATTTTTTGGTAAATATAAAATGTCTCAACTATCAAATATTAAATTGAAACTCAAGATACTTGTTTTTAGTGCTGACACCGTTCTGCAGACAACAGAGGGTAACTCTTTCAAGAATTTTGCTTGAGTAATTGCCCTTAAATTTATAAACCTATAAATTTCACATTAGGTCAGATTTCACAATATCTGTAAGCGATATTGACTTGAAACTCAGAGTACTTGATAACAGTGATGAACTTATTCTGTAGACAAGAGAAGGTAACTATATCGAGGATTTTGGTGGAGTTATTGCCCTTTGTTAGACTTAGATTTTTTTGGCTTTAGGTCAGAATTCTCAATATCTATAAGAGTTATTGACTTGAACTTCAAAACACTTCATGACAGCGATAAACTTATTCTATAAACAAAAGCCTAGAGTACTATCAAATATGAGAAATTGGAGCTTCCGGCACCAGTAGGCGGTGCTCTTGTTGTCAGACATGTCTGACAGGTTTCACACTGTCTGTTAACACAAAATTACAATGGGCGCAGCAAACAGCTGCGAAGTCCTCCTGACAAACCCAGGCTAAGTCACGGATTCTCCTTGATGGTGTGAGGGCTGCTCTTAAGAAATTATATGAGCGGTCTGTGACATCATAGTAGTACACCACGTGCTCGCTTTCCATATATCTGTAAGTATATAAAATTAAATAAATTAAAATAAACATCAAAGATAAAATGTCATAATACCAAACTTAAGCCGGATTGGCTGCGGCCCAGTTAGCTTACTCGGCAGAGCACTCGCAACATAAGCAAGAGGTCGAGGGTTCAAGTCCACGGGCTGCATACTTTTCACCACCAGTGACATTTGACACCCAACACGGTTTTGTGTGCACATTGCCCCCCACCCCCCCCCCCCCCCCCGAAAACACACCGGGTTATCGTAGTACATGTATATCGTGCGACATCTGTACGGCTCTCACACAGGTACCGCAAGGTAGCCGCAGGATGCTCGTACGGTACCCGTGAAATCATATGGATATTGCGCGATCATCGCGCGGCACCCAAATCCGTAGGATT
Organism: Congeria kusceri; assembly: GCA_027627225.1. Classification (NCBI taxonomy): domain Eukaryota; kingdom Metazoa; phylum Mollusca; class Bivalvia; order Myida; family Dreissenidae; genus Congeria; species Congeria kusceri. Next base: position 45,647,625 of record CM051032.1, on the reverse strand, counting down.
TCCGTGAGAAGTGAGACCACCGGACAGCCGCACGGAAATCTCACAATTTCCGTATAACCATCGTGCGACCTCCGTGCTGTCTCTGTACGGATTTGCAGTCACCTGCTCTCGAAAGTCAGTACAAAAAATCGCACGGAGATCGTATAAAATGTGAACACAGACGCCGTGCCACCTACGATACCTAAACAATCGTACGGAAAATCAAAGAGGAATTTATTGTACGGCGCCCGGGGCAAATATAAACCAGGCATAAGTCACAAATGCATCGTAAATGCCTACGGCGCCCGTACGATTTGTAATTTATACTGCTGTTTTGTTCTTATATATCTTACTGTAAGAATGAAATTTGGCCAAAGTCGTACGGTGCCCGCCCGATGTCTTCAGCGCCGGCGCTGTACGATTTATATCCAAAATCCTATGGCGACCGTAGTCATCGTAGTATTCGTGACTTACTGAAAAGTTTCAAGCAGGGCCTTATACCCTTGAAATTTTAGCGACGAACCTGAATGGAGTGTGTTAAACATTTCCTGTTGCTTGACAAGCGTTCAGTTTCATTCTTTCATAATGTATCTTCAGTCATGTACACGTTAAGGCTGAGACACACAATACAGTCCGTTATATATACTTATATGGAAAGTTAAAGTTATATATACTTATATGGACAGTTAAAGTTATATATACTTATATGGACAGTTAAAGTTATATATACTTATATGGACAGTTACAGTTATATATACTTATATGGAAAGTTAAAGTTATATATACTTATATGGAAATTTAAAGTTATATATACTTATATGGAAAGTTAAAGTTATATATACTTATATGGAAAGTTACAGTTATATATACTTATATGGAAAGTTAAAGTTATATATACTTATATGGACAGTTAAAGTTATATATACTTATATGGACAGTTACAGTTATATATACTTATATGGACAGTTACAGTTATATATACTTATATGGAAAGTTAAAGTTATATATACTTATATGGAAAGTTAAAGTTATATATACTTATATGGAAAGTTAAAGTTATATATACTTATATGGAAAGTTACAGTTATATATACTTATATGGAAAGTTACAGTTATATATACTTATATGGACAGTTACAGTTATATATACTTATATGGAAAGTTAAAGTTATATATACTTATATGGAAAGTTAAAGTTATTATGGTCGTAATCTTGACCTTCGAACTACTGACTGAACTGATGAAAGTTATGACTGAGACACAATACAACCCACTACATAGCATGCAACGTTTGCTAGGTCAAGGGCCTTGTAGCTACGCACTCAACATGACTGCAGCGTGCTTTTAAAATAAGTGAAAGGGTACTCAAATTTTAGTAACTGGAATACTATTGCCACAGATGTGTAATATTAACATTGCATCTAATAGTTCTATATGTCTGTCTGTGTGTCTGTCTGCCTGCCTGCCTGTCGGCCTGTCTACAATAGCTACGTGCATGTATCACCAAGTTTTATTAATTTTATTTTATTATTATATCATACTATGGAAACATATAACAGCTACCTTTATTGCCTTTTCATGAAGAATCTGTCGAATCATTGTTTCGCCTACTCTTGGGAACTCTGCTATCACATGCCTGACTTCTGTCTCAAGGTTTAAATCATCTATGTCAGTGAAATCATAACAGGTGATGTTGAATTTGTTCATCCGCCTGTAAATTGTCCTCTCAGATACAGACAGCAGTTTCGAAATTTATGTAATTTTAAATCCTGATTCTATTAAGGTAACGAGTATCTCTGTAGGAATATCGTATTTCGGCTCATCCAAATCCCTAGAAATATTACTATACCCTTGACCATATTTCATGCACTCAATTCGAAGTCGCATCATATCGCTGCTATAATTAATCCCCAAATAATTTAAATTCATGCACTGATAATTTGCACAAAATATCTGGAGTTATCTTCTCTTGTTCAAATGATGAAATATTTGAGCCAAGACCCAATCTATTAAGAATGTTTTCCATTTCTGTAGCCATTTCAGATTTGAGAGTTTACAGCACTTAAAGACACTACACACATGCTAAATAAGACTAAACCCTTTATTAACTTATCGTTATATTATTTTATGTTACTTTTGTGTGCGCTTCAGATTCTTAATGATTCTTAAATCAGGACTATTTAAGATTGGTAGACATTAAAACACTGTAGTAAGTTTTAATTCGATAAAATCCCCCCGCGCAAAAAAAAAGAATAATGGTATTCTATTGTACCGCTGCATAATTAACTATTCGCGCCATTTCTAGCATTTCATAGGTCCACATTTACAAGAAATCTAGGTCAAAAGTGTATAGCTTGGACAATTATACCCCGAATAAAAAAGTTTCACTGTAAACATTGACAATATATAGAACCGCTGGGCGGAGTATTACACGTCTGAAAGGTAGTTGAGGCCAGAGTTCTTTGATTTTAGCATTTTGGACGTTCCTACCCTAAATTTTGCCAAAAGAAAACAAAGATTTTTATATTCGCTTCTTTAAATATTAAATTGGAAAAAGCATATTAATAATTATAACGCTCGTTTAATCATTCATAAAAAATTACTATCAAAATATGATGTTCTGTAATTTTATTATGCCGACCGTTAATTTGGGCAAGCTTATTATATATATCTACTTGATCAGATATATATTTTTCACTCCTCCTACACTCAGCTACAGACACAATTTTGGAGAAAAACTGAAGAAAAAAAATTCATCCGACATTCATCTAGAAGTCACGGCATGATTTCTTGAAACTAGCACAAAGGAACTGTAATGCAAAAAATTCGGTCGTTTACTGATGTAAAACTATCCTTACCCCTTCCACTACGTTTCTACCTGGAGAACCCTAAGCCTTCGTTATATTTCGGAACTTTTAACATAAAAAATAAAAGAAGCAAAGCTTCTTCTGATACTTTGCAAGAAAACAAACAAATAGATAGCATTTAATCATTTTAAATATGTGTTTATTATGGAATACCTCTACTTGAAAAAAAAAAAAACTGTGCCCGCCATGTTAGGTGTCAACTCCGATAACAGAACGGCATGGAAAATGCGCAGAACACATTGGCATATTCACTTAACGAAATGGTGTATATACACAGGGATATGATATATGCACATGGCAAACTGTTGTATGTACAGAACAACCTGACAAATGCAATTAACATAATGACAAATACACAGAATAAAACGATGTACGCACACGACAAACGGTCGTTAGTACAAAACGATTAAGTAAATGCACATAACATAATGACAAATGCACAGAACGAAATGATGTATGCACCTAACAAAATGTTTTTAGTACAGAACGAGTTAGTAAATGCACATAACATAATGACGCATGCACAGAACGAAATTATGTATGCACAAAGTACAGAACGAATTAGTAAATGCACATAACATAATGACAAATGCACAGAATGAAATGTCGTTAGTACAGAACAAGTTACTAAATGCACATAACATAATGGAGAATGCACAGAACGAAATGACGTATGCACACAACATAATGTCGTTAGTACAGAACGAATTAGTAAATGCACATAACATAATGACAAATGCACAGAACGAAATGATGTATGCACAAAGCATAATGTCGTTAGTACAGAACGGGTTAGTAAATGCACACAACATAATGACGAATGCACCGAACGAAATGATGTATGCACCTAACAAAATGTCGTTAGTACAAAACGATATTGCAAATGCACATAACACATAATGACAAATGTACAGAACAAAATGATGTTTCTACAGGACAAAATGTAGTTAACACAAAACAACTTAGTAAATGCACAGAACATAAAGACCAGTGCCATCAGAAGGCGGCATTGGCGTTCCATAGAAATGACTGCAGTTGCCATTGAATTAAAGTTTTCACACTTTTGGGAGCAATGCTAATAATACTGAATATATATGCTTTGATTTATTTAATAGTTTTGTTGAGGTAACGTTATTAAAACAGGGATTTTGGTAATTACGATCAGAGTTTTCTTTTAAATGCATTTTTATAGCAATAAAGATGAATTCTGAATATAAGGCTTTAGTAATAATTCATATACAAGCAAAAGTTGTATTTAATCAACAGTTACGACGAGGTACGTAAATTGTATAACGGGATTTCGGTAATTCTTTTCTTCATTAAATTGTATGCACATCTAATGTTCATCGAAATGTGCTACTTTTTTACGAGTGTGTGTTTGTAAATATTTATAAAAATATAATTGCTGTTATTATATGTGTGTTTTTCAAACTTCAAAATTATATAAATGAAATAAAATAAAAGTATTTGAATAAACTATTTAAAATATTGGTATCATTGCTCATTTTTTCACTTCAATTCACGTTTTCACAGTTTGACACAAGTGAGATAATCCAGGTATTCAATAATAATGGGTAGCGAATACACTAGCCGCGAAATGTTAATGGATGCTAAAATAACCAGGTGTGGGGTAGCATACAATGAGATTGTCTATAATTCAGTCCTTTTGGGATTAACAATCGCAAAGTACACCATAAAAGATGGAGATAAATTTTGCATGAATATACATTTTCTACAGAAATATCAATACAAAATTGGCACAGTCCTGCATACAAAAATTGTATTTTTTAGATTATAGACTATAGAGTAATGGCTTATTATATAACTTTGAAATTAAGACTTAAGCAATTCTCACTGCAAGTTTATACTCTGTTAGCAGTAAACTATGTAAATTATTACATATACATTTTTATTATCCATATGGTATTATAGAATATTTAATGAGTGTTTATGGTACGCTCTTGTTATCAGTGATTAGCATCATTTTATGATAATTACATCAACATTCTGTGATATGGTATTTTACTACTTTTTAATGAGTGTTTATGGTACACTTTTGTTATTAGTAATAGGAATCATATTATGAAATGTAATCGAGGTTTATAGATATTCATTTCATTTGACCAGACAGCTTTAACACAAATTAAGACAGGGGATTAAACACTCCATTTATGACAACTTGCACTCGATTTCTTATCTCAGACGGTATTATCAGAGACACCACATGGCGTTGCATGGCAACTACTGACACGTGTATTGCTTAAGGTCATAAATACCGACCAAATGAAATGCATCTACAGGCATGCAATATAGTCATAAATAATGTGTGCATTGGCACAAAGATCTGTCGATAATGTTTGTTAATAGCTCTATGTTTCAACCGATTTTGGTAATAGATGTAGTATGCATATGATAAATATATTATTTGTCATTAAATATTACACATTTTTATTTAACTCTTTAGCCTTAACAAGTTTTTATTATATTGATATATGTATAAATTCAGATTAAAACACACAACACTTAACATTTTTGAATTTAAGATTGTAAAGTATAACGAACAGGTGGTTTTTAAAACTAGCGAAGGCGATTAAAGATCAGCTGTTGCTCTTTGAAATCTAAATACCTTTATTTACTACAATACAATCCAATATGCTACAGAAATATTTATCAACATTTATGTTATAAATTGAACTAATCAATAATTATAATGCACCTAAAGATTGACCAATCGTTAAAAAGTAAACAGTGGTGTTTAATCTTTGATTAAAAATTATTGATTAGTTCAATGTATATCCTAAATTTAAATTCATCCATATTTAAATATAACAACATATTAAAATACGCATTGAAAGCATGTCCAGTTTCTTTTTTTCTATTAGTGTATTTGCTGTTGCAAGAATAAATAAAATTAGTGTGTTTGTGTTTATTTACGTTATCATGGTCTATTACTTGTTAAGAATGTCTATGTATGATCATCAAAACCTTAAATGTTGCAACATACGGGATTTCGGTACACGCAAGAGAAAGTGAGCGATGCAACATTCATGTGCAGAACTTCCCGAAATCCTCAACATAATTTGCTGTTTTATTTCAGGAACAGACTAAAATTGGTACTTTGGTGTGTGATTACATATAACCATTGTTATATACCATTATACCTATATAAGATGAATAAGACATGTACAGTGTGTGTCGTGTTTGATGCCACATACGGGATTTCAGTAAACCCGAAAGCGTCTGAGCGTTGCAACTTTCAGAAATCCACACTATTATTGTTGATTTATTTCAGGAACATTCTAAACTGAACATGTTTGCGCACGTTAACCATAACCATTTAATAAATACAATTTTAACACTGCCATATATGATGAATTAGACCTCTAACTGTTGCACTAGTAACATACGGGTTTTCGGTACACGCGCGAGCGTGTCAGAGCGTCACTTCCATATGTAGAAATACCAAAATCCCCGTTAAAATTTGCTACTATGTTTTAAAAATACACTAAAATGATATGTGTGTGCACGTTTACACGTTACCGTTGAATAATACCATGTTTGTACGTTAATATTTGGTCAATAAGACCTTTAACTGTTGCAACACGCGGGATTTCGGTACTGACACGAGCATGTAACAGTTACAACTGACATGTTTACAATTACCGAAGTCCCCGATAAATTAGCTAATTTGTTTCATAAACAGTCCTAAATGAAGATGTTTATGCTTGTTAACACTTAACCATGCAATAATACTGTAATAACTTCTATATATGATGAAAAAGATGATGCAACACACGGCATTTTGATACCCGCGCGAGCGTGTGAGAGACGCAACTTCGACATGCAAAACGTACCGAAATCCCCGCTACGAATCGTTATTTTGTTTCATGAAATATGTAAATTTAATGGTTTGTTTCATGTTTTCATATTGACATTGAATAAAACCATTTTAACACTTCTACATATTATGATTAAGACTTTTAAATGTAGTAACATGAGGGATTTCGGTACCCGCGCAGGCGTTTGAGAAGCGCAACTTCCATATGTAGAATTACCGAAATGTCCGTTATATATCGCTATTCTATTCCAGAAACAGTCCGAAATGAATATTTTTGTACTTGTTTAATCATTATCATTTTAGGCACTTCTGTATAGACGATTCCAGAATCGACAAATTGACGGCCGCCATTTTGTTAGTCATGTGACCTGTCCGCCATTACGGTACTGAAGAATAGATAAAACTTCAGAAAGTCAATTGGCTGAAAAGATTCTCAGAATATTATGGAAAAACTCGCTGAAATTCGTAAGTTAAGTTTTTTATGTTCACGGAATACGATGTTTGAACTCCCTTGTAATATGTTCGTGGCATGTGTTTACTGAATTCGCTCGTTATACAGCTGAAAAGTCAAAAGATCAATGTACATGTAAACATAAACAACCGACTGTCGAGTGACTTTTTCATCGTTTTGTGTAAGGATAGAATCTAGTTTGGATATTTGATTCGGTGAATACATTACTTATTGACGTAATTGACATTTTTTATTAAAGGGCCTACTGTTGAAATACCTTTTTAGTGACCACCTAGATTAAGTATATTGTTTATGGTGTTTTATTTATTTTCTAGGATTACCCCCAGATGATGCCAGCTGGTCTAAGAACAGTCCAAATCAATGGCCACGGTTAGAATATGAAGACCTTGTGGACTATATGATACATAAAAAAGCCTATGATGGAAGACAAATGAAAGCATTTAGATCTTTGTATGGGAAAAACTATGTGGACAGTGGATTTTTTTATTTATTTATCTCCACTAACACTTCAACTAGTATAATTTATAAGATTTGTAATATTTGTTATGTGCAATTATGATGATTTGATAAAAAATTAAAATTAAGAAAATTATTGTGTTGGTTACATTATTTGAATAAAATATGTTGCAAATGATGTTAATCTTGAAACTAAGACTGTATATATTTGCTGTAAAAGTCTTGTACTTTGTGAGATTTTAAATTGTTGTTTTTGTTCATTCTTACTGGCACTAATATATACATGCATTTATAAAATACATATAGTAGCCCATTACCCAATTACTTGTAGTATTATAGTATCAAACTCATAAAATTTACAGAATAAATCCTCACATGATACAAATATTTTACAGTATTACAGTATATCGTAGGGTCTAAAAGTAAAGTAACACTGACAGGGAAATATGTTTATTAATATTAATGTACACATTTTAATGAATAATGTAGATCAGTGTTACATTTAAATTATGATACACATAGTTTAACACAAGAGATCAGTGCATTCAGATTCATAATAAATGGTATTTTTTCTCACTAGCTCTACCACAGAGGCAGTTTTCTTTTTCATAACATTAATGAATTTTGTAGATATTCATAGCCATAAGCGGACCGGCTAGCTCAGTTGGTAAAGCGCTAAACTACAAATTAGAGGATCGTGGGTTCGATTCCGGGCCCGGCCACACAACTTGTGTGGTAATTGGTCATGAAAATATGTCTACGGCCATTCTCCCCCTAGGCGTGTCAAGCTAAATATTCCTGCTTTCATGTTAACTGGTTTACAGATTCAAGTAGGAAAGTTTTCAGTTACTGGCATAAGTATGTGCATTTAGTACTGGTAAACCAGCTAACCCAGGAAAAGAGTGATTAGGTTAACTGACCGCCTTGATATGACAGAAATACTGTTGAAAATGGTGAAAAACAAAAACAAAACAAAAAGCAGTGCTTATCATGAGTTTCAATTTTAGTCTTCAGCTTCCTTGATAAGTTGATCCCTTAAATTACACAAAGCTGCAACAGTGCAAACAGTTTTGTTGGCGTTTCATAGGGATTTATTTGCAATTTTTGTATTCAAAATACGGTATGATTTCATCCTCATTATTGCTCGTTCTACGTGAATCCTGTTAGAAGCAATTCTTCTAGTGTCTATCACCTCATATTCTGTTAACTGCTTCCGGCCCTTCATGAAAGCAGGAATATTTAGCTTGACACGCCTAGCACACAGATCTTCACTGATAGTGAAACCTCTATCCGCCATAACCTCGTCTCCAGGGAGAGGTAGTTAAGGAAGCCACTGTTTTTAGTGATATAATTGTCACTGGCACGTCCACCAAATAGAGATGACACAAACATTATGAACCCGTTAGGTGCAATTGTAATTAGAAATGTTCCTGTGTTATTGTTTTTGTATGTGCTCCATATTTTCCCGCGTGCGTTTAACTGAAATGGTCTCTGTATAAAAATTTCAGAGCAGTCAATAATACACGTTGTATTTGGATATGTATCCGCAAAAGACGATGGTAGTGTTCTACGTATTGTGTCTCTTGGAAGCCACATAACACAGTTATCATACAAGTGCTTTGCCATAATGCTTATCCATGAATTAAATATACTGCTCATTAATTGCGTAGAAACATTAAAGCGTCTGCCCAAGTCACAGAAAGTCAGTCCAAGTCTGAGGCGTAACAATACAGAAAGTATCTGGTCTTTAACTCTGAGCTTGTATGGTAATTTTTTTCCAAACACTGATAAAGTCTTAATTAATGTTAATAGTACTGTCAAACTGAGACCAGTGTAAAACCTTGCATCCGAGTCATTAGTGACATTGTCAATAGAAAATTCAGCTGAAGTTTGTTGGCATGAAGCATTCCTTGTCTTTTTAGTATATCCATACTTGTGGTCTAAAGCAACGATGTCAATTGTCTGGGTGCTTGAATCTACCATCTTTGGCTTGTTGTAACACTGACCAGGATTAAGGGTACAACACACAGAAGAACATTCCTGGCTGACATTTGAATTAAATACAGATGCTGGTAATGGGGTTGCTGTTAGAATGTCTGAAGTACAGGATGTTTCAAGAGTTGACAACTGTTTGCTCTCTGAAGCTGATCTATGAGTATTCATGTTCAATGACTTCCTCACCAATGGTGGCCTTCTTGCAGGTGTAGTCATGTCTTGGACTGTATAACCCATGTTTAATATTGGTATGGGATTTTCCTTGGTTGGACGTCCATCAACAAAGTGAACCGAGCAAACCTGAAAGACAAAGAAAAATATTATTATCTACTGAATGACTACAATAAACAATGGTAATAGTGAAACTACAAAAGATCGAAAAATTTAACCGGGGAGGGGGGGGGGGGCAGGGGTGTAAAATTTTACTCGCCCACTCGAATTGGTGACTCAAATGCTCCGGGCTAATAGGTGACCCCTTTTAAGATAAGCACCCTTATTTTGAATCAGGTTCTTGTCTGGGAGAGAGGTGATTAGGCTGTGTCGATTTGTGCGCTCGTGGGGGTAATATTTTCATTGACAGCTTTTATTTTCCCTAAACATATCAATAAACGTTGATATTCAAAATATATTTGGAGAAAAATCATGTCTTGGTATGGTTGACTGTGAAACTTAGGGCGACTACGAAGTAACAAAGTACAAACTAAGGGCGACTTGATTTTGTCAGCTGGTAGCCCTGCAGGGCGAGTGGCTTTTAACAGATTTTTAAACCCCTGGGGGGGGGGGGAGGCAGGATATATTATTCGTTTGCTATCAGTGCATGCAAGGTACCATTTTCAAACAGAATCTATAACATGTCCATATTGCTTTTATTTCTACTTTCCTTAGAATAAACATCGTCAGTACTATACGTATAATGTCGTTCAAACATATTTCACTGAGCCTCTGAGGCAGAGTTTTTTATACACAAGAATAGTGTTTATACACATGTACACTAGATACTACAATAGGTTTAAATAATTACCAAAGACTTAGATGCTGGGTTGAAGTCCTTTCTGTTAAAAGATTTAATCCATAGCCGTCTTTTTCTTCGTCAGCTGGAATACAGTGGAGTTTGTAGGGCGGTAAACACGGACAGTCTTTATGTTTACTGTTATGTTCTTTACACAATGAAATGTTCCAATCGTGAAGCTTTTTCTGACTATTCGTACATCCCACTACAACACATTGCTTTCCACCACTCCTTTGATAAGGCATTACCACAAAGAAATACAAAAAACTAGCGTAAATATTGCAAGAAAGAAACGATTGTTTTTATCGCTCAGCTGTACAGTATTGATTTTTCTTCAGTACCGTAATGGCGGATTTAGAGAGTACTCAAGGGCTGTAACATTAATTCTACGCTAAACTAGCACTTTCTATGATATGTCTGTCTTCGTGTTAGTGTAGTAATGTACAGCAGTAAAAACAGGCTCCATATAATTTTGGTATGACTCTGGTATCATGGCTGACTGTTGCTCTCGGAATAGTTGGAATTAAATGGAAATAAAACATTCCATATCTCACAAAAAAGGTCATATTAGCCAAACGTTTCTTTGTCCTAGCACGACATACTTGTTTATGAAGCAAAACTGAGAAAGGTGTTTAAACAGAACATGTCTATTTTGGGCTCTTTTCATAAGTATGAAATATTGTTTATCGGAATAACACAATTTTTCTCTTGATTCGAGGAAACACAAATTCAAAACATGCAATATAAAGTTGTCCTCGTTATAAAAGTAAGATACGTTAAACAAAACCAGATCGTTGTAAAGTATGTAAAATACATAGATAAGAACTAAATATCACACTAAATGAGGGCTATACATGTAATATCGTTTAAGAAAACAATCACATTGCTTAGCATCAACACGTTCTTTTTGAAAGTTTTGCCTAAAATCCGATTTTTTGAAAATATACACAGAACTCGTCAGATACGTTAACTTGTTTGTATGTGTCTTGTAGCTAAGACTTGATATGCAAGGCACAAATACACGAAATTCATTTCATGGTATCATCCTTTTCGAAGGAAAACATTAAAACTACACAAAATGTATTTACCACTTCTCTCTGGGAAGCTTTTGAAAAAATTTACATCAAATACGCTAACTGTCAAATACGTTAAATCGATTAATTACAATACATTTTCCAACCCGTTTGGTGCCTCTAAATTTAAGATTTCGTTACACTATGACGTAATTATGTTTCGTCACCGTTCTGCAAAGCATCTAGAGCCACGTCATCGCTCGGATCGTATGTTTACTGCGCTTGTATATGGCGGAAAATATTTAGTGTGGATGTTGTTTGATATAAGCAGAGGTAAGTTGTGATTTATGCTTCGATTTACTTTGATTACCACCTTTTGGAAGAAAAGTATGCAACGCAAAAGCAATTTGCAGGCGGCAAGAGAAATATAAGCCCAAATATAAACGATTCAATGTATTTAACGTATCTGATGAACAACTTTAACGTATCTGATTCTAATAAATATTGACGGATTTTAATGTTTTAATCGAGTGTTCACAATTTCCTCAATGGTTTTTACAAAATGGGGTACATATTGTAAGCAGTAACTACCATTATTTGTAGCATTGTCAAATATATACGAAAAAATAACCTTCTCGCTTTTCAATATAACGTATCTGATGTCATTTTCGTTCTTTCAGAAAGATGGTCAAAACAGCAGCAGAATACCAGAAAGCGTACAGAGAACGCAAAAAGGCGAGAGATGAAACCTTTTTAGAGAAGGAAAGAGCCAGAGCAAAAGGATATAGAAAGCCGATACACGCCAAAACAAAGAAAGACCAAGCCTTGATAAGAGAAAGAAATAAACTGTATAGCCAGAAGTACCGAGATAGACAAAGGACCTTAAAGCAAACCAAAGTTAGAAGTACCACAATAACGACTGAGGCTGAAGAGAAATCAAAGGAGGACGAGCACTCCAATGTTGTTTCAAGTACATCCAGTGAAACTGATGCAAGAGCAAAGCGAGGCCAATCAACACTTTTGGTTAAACTATCATTTCCTCAGAAACGAAGAAACAAACGGAAATCAGATGCACTCAAAAGGGCTCACAGCAAAATCCAAAGGCTCAATGGACAGATATCTTCCCTTACAAGAAGCAAAAACAAGTGGGCGAAACGATGCCAGAGGATTTCTAAAAAGATTATACTCTCGACTGAAGCTGACGGCATCACCAAAGCTGACAACATTGAACAATCATTGACTCCAAAAAGCAAGACAATAGTAGAATTGAGACGAGATGGAGTAAGTCCGAGAAAGCTACCGAAATCTGTTGTAAAGAAGCTAGTGCTGTCCAATGCAATATTAGACGAAATCAAATCGAGCCGTCGTGCCAACCCACAACAGCATCGACGAAACATTGCAACTCGTGTTATAAGCGGGAAAATATTAAAGAAGTACAAATGTGTGTCTATGGTGAGCAAGAAAACCGGCATAAGTATGACAGAACTGAGAAGACATCAGGACAAAGTAATAGAGTTTAGAAAGCGATCAAGGATGAAAGCAGAGAGGGATCAATTGAAGGCTCAAGTCGTGGAGTTCATAGAACAAGATGATGTAAGCGTAATGATGCCAGGGAAAGCAGATGCAAAATTATATGAAGGAGAAAAACGGCAGATTCGCATACTTACAGACTACATGTCTAACATTCACCAAAGATTTCAAGCAGAAACTCAGAAGAAAATTTCGCTGGCTCTTTTTTGTAAACTACGCCCTGCGTACATCAAACTTACTTCTTCAATGTCAAGAAATACCTGTCTATGTTCAAGACATCAGAGTTTTGCGATGAAACTGAACTGCCTTCGTTTACAGGGCGTTGACATTTCCAAAAACCCAGAGACTGTTTGTAAGAACACGACGCAAGAGCACATGGAAGTGCTTCTTGGTTGCATTTCTAACGCGGAAGTAGAATATGAAACATGGCGCCGGGTAGAAGTAGATGGTAAGAGGAAGATGAAAATAGTCTCGGTTAAGTGTAGCAAAGACGACTTCATAATCCTGATGAAGGAAGAATATGAAGCATTCCTGAATCACGTGAGCAGAGTTACAGCCCAATATACAGCACTGAAATCGTTAAAAGAAAACCTACCGAGCAATGACCTGATAGTGCAAATGGACTTTGCTGAAAACTTTACGTGTGGGACATCTGACGAAATCCAGAGTGCATATTGGAATGCCAGTTCAGTCACATTACATCCGGTGGTTGTATATTTCAGAGGCACGGATAATAGTCTAGAGCACTTGAACTTTGTCTTTGTGTCAGATGCTCTGCAACACAACTCTTCAGCCGTGATTACGATAATGAAAAAGCTATGCAAAGAATTAAGAGAGATATTCCCTGACGCTCGACAAATTCATTACTGGACGGACAGCCCTTCCTCCCAGTATCGTAATCGATTCGTGTTTGATGCTATCATGCACTTTGCCGAACGATTCAGTGGATTTTCGGCACGTTGGAATTACTTTGAATCCGGCCATGGTAAGGGCCCTTGTGACGGCATCGGTGGTGTTGCTAAGAGAAAGGCAAGTGATGCTATAAAGCAGGGAAAAGCCTGTATCCAGGATGCTTTCGACTTTTTCAATTGGGCAAAGGGAAGTTCTGTTAACATCAAGTACCGTTTCTACACCACAGATGACGTTGACACAACTGCTGCTGAAATTCAGAAAACGAATCCGCTTCCGATGCAAGGTACAATGAAAGCACACGCTGTGTTTCCTAAAGACGGTGGCTTGTTCTCCAGAGAGGTATCCTGCTTTTGCCAATCTTGTATCATTGGTGACACTCTATGCAATGGCTGGATATGGCATGGTATGGCAAGGAAGGTAGCCGAATTAATAGATGATGTTAATCATGAAATGGAACCCACCCCTGCAGCTATACCAATGGCTGTACCTGCAGAACTAGACGTGGTCCCCAAGAAAGGTGACTTTGTGGCTGCCGTCTATGAAGGGGTCTGGTACGTTGGAAAAGTTCTTAAGGTTGACGAATCGGACGGCGATGCTAAAATCTCCTTTATGAAAAAAGCTCGAGGAAGCACATCCGTTGAAAAATTCAAATGGCCGCATCCTCCGGATAAGATATGGGTCCATTTCAACCAGATTCTTTGTAACGTCAATGAACCAGAGCCTGTTGGAAAGTCCGGAAGAGAATTCAAATTAGGAGAAGACGATCACGAACTAATTTGCCAGATATTTCAGATGAAATAACTTAACGGCATCAGATACGTTATAAGTGTCACGTTGATAAAATCAATGTTCCACGTTCATATACCCGTTCAAAGTTAATTAAGTGTATACTTTATCGAAAGTTTACCGTTTATTTAGGCAATTGTTGCATTTATAAACGATTACCATTTTCAATAAAAATTTAAGTTTCATACATCAGATACGTTAAATGATAAAGACTGTCTCGTAAAATAATACCTTTGTTCAAGCATGCAAAAACACTAATTTGCGAAAACGTGAAAACACTGAACTATTCTACAAACGTTTTTACAAACGAATGAATGAACCAATAACAGTGTTATCCTTAAAAAACAAAGTATGTTTAGTTGACAAAATAAAATACGGCAGTTCTATTGTTATGATAGAATGGCGCATTTGTTATTGTTCACCCTTAATGTGGTTTACACTTTGTTTCTTTCTTTGGGGAAGGTTCACATGTTGGAAATACGTCCATCGCAAGGTTCTTATACAACGAAAACGGCTGCTTACTGCTTTTCACAACAGGCAGTCGTATTTAACGTTTCTGACGTATACATTTTAAGTGATACTACAGCATGTCGATTTTTGGAAAAATCGAGGTAGGTTTGGGTCCCCTGGTGTTTGAATCTTGAAACCAATACTTCATGCTATTCATTAATGACAAACACATGAATAAAATCATTTTTTGATTTTTTACCAATCGTGACCACCTAATTAGTGCATTTATCGTAGAATCAATCGTAAGCGCGTAAATACTATTTTCTGGAATCATCTATACGATGAATAAGACCTTTAAATGTAGTAGCATGGTTGATTTCGGTATCCGCCCGAAGTAAGAATTTCGCAACTTCCATATGTAGAATTACAAAATTCCCTCTTATAAATCGCTATTCTATTCCAGAAACAGTCCAAAATGAATATTTTAATATTGTTAACACATTGCTACTGAATAATATCATTTTAGGCACTTCTGTATACGATGAATAAGTCCTCTAAATGCAGTAACACGGTGGATTTCGGTACCCGCGCGAGTGTAAGAGAGTCGCAACTTCCATATGTAGAATTACCGAAATGCCCGTTATAAATCGCTAGTCTGTTCCAGAAACAGTCCAAAATGAATATTTTTGTACTTATTTACACATTGCCATTGAATAATATAATTTTGGCACTTCTGTATATGATGAATGAGACCTGTAAATGTAGTAACATGGGGGATTTCGGTACCAGCGCATTTATGTGTAGAACTTACCGAAATCCCCGATATAACTCACCATTTACTTTTATGATCATGCTGAAAGAACTTAGCAAAATTAGTGAATATTCAATAATATATTCAATGATTCTTAATGTATAAGCGCGTACTATTTCGGGGGATTTCGGTAATTACGGGGATTTCGGTATTTCTACACATGAATTTCCAATTACCTCCCTTCAAACTCCTCGCAGCGGTTATCTCCCCTGTTAATTAACGGTAACCACTGCCAATGCAAATGAAATCTGAAAGGATTACGTTTTTGTAACTTTTACTTAAATTATGCAATTCAGTGAAATTTTCTACTGGATCTGGATGTATAAACTGCAGGACATTTCGGTATATAATTGGACTTTATCTATATCGTTTGCAGACAATAATGAAAAACGGAAAATAAATTAACTAATTAAAATCATAAGTAATAAAAGGAACATTTGAATCGATTATCATCACGTGGTTTATATCAACGGCAGGGATTTGATTAGAGCTATGCTCGGAACCAGTCAAATCTGCGCGGAGGATGACCTCCCTTATCGATAGGAGATCTTTTCGTAGAAGGAGATTATTTCAATAACAACGGTGGAGCAGTGAAATATTGATTATCGAGTTATTTTGTTTTTCAGCCGCAGCATTCATGACAACACTTGATATTCAATGTGCAAACAGTGACACGTCACCTTCAAATTTACAGAACGATACATTTACGCTTGTGATACTGATAATTCTGCAAGAAGGTAATATCTTAGTTTCCTATCGAATCGTGGTTTCCTATCGATTTTGGATGCTATCGAAATAATGCATGCGCCCAAATAGCGCTTGCCCGAATTCGTGCAAGTTTTTCCGGATGTAAACCACAATAAACTATTCACGATTTCGACATTGTCAAATCACGGGTAATGAGACTGACGAGATGACGCGAGATTTTGAGGTCAGGGGGGTTCTGTGTTCTCGCTGTAAAGTAAACATCGATCAGCTGCTGATTCAGTTTCACATAAACTGCTATTAAAACTCAAATAAAACAATTGATTAAGGTTATATGAAGATGTATTGCTTTATATGGTAATTTACGATTTTAATGTTCACACATTGAATTTAGACCTGGCTGGATAACAGTATTAATGGTCACACGAGTACCGTGTCGCTGTCGAAATAGGCAAAAATACAAAAGAAACACCACACCAGATCTATGGTAAGAAGTAAACCATACTAATCCTTTTGACATGGCACTTTGAAAAACCCCACCCATCTATTTTGAAAACATTTAATTGGTCTATTTTTTTTACAAATTAAATGATTTACTTAGTAATATATGTATAAAAAAAATAGCCCAACACTGAGTACATTTTCATTGAGCCAAAAAATGAGTTTTATTTGATTTGGAGAGTGGTTTAGGAAAAATGAACTCTATTATAAAAATAATGAAACTTAATTTAATGTATATATAATTTTTCAATGATTTTTTTTTCTTTTGACAATTGCAACCTGAACACAAACCGGGCCTAGTCAGTTGGTTGAGAGCTTGACTGTCAATCCGGATGTTCATGTGTTCTAGCCCAAACCCAGCCACATAACTTGTGTGGGATTGGTCATAAAATAATTTATACGGCCATTCTCACCCTACCTCTGATTCAAGCAGGGCAGTAGTTACTTGCATTAATGTATGTGTACTTGTTACTGTTAAACCGCTTAGATCGGCTAAGCTTGCCCAGGAAAAGTGAGTAGGTTAGCTGACCGCCGTATGTTTTAAAAAGCAAACACACACTCTTGCATCAAAGTCTGTAATTGTAGTAGATTTGGCTGCAGTAAACACAGGATGAGTCCTGCAGTTCCAAATAATAGACCTGTATTCTACTAGTACCATCATAAGGAATATATGCAGCTTAATTATCTTCTCTTATATAATAATCAATAACACAACACGAACAAATGTCCATGTATTCTCTTTTAATTATAAGCAATAAATATTTAGCATTTCTAAATCACATCCACAGCACACAGCTAAAGGAAATTACATAACATATTCAATTATACTAAAACAAGTATCATAAAAATACATTAGTAATGCTCAAAGCATGGAAATCTTTTAATTAGTATAGTCCTGTGTACAACCAGTACTTAGTCACTTTTTGCACAAGTTTTAGTACAGGTCAGTCAAAACCAAGGAGGGTCATCACCAGCTATTGAGTTGTGCTGATACCCCAGACACTTCCAATGTACCCATTTTGAACAGCAACTTGGACAGTATCAATTAATGCTGGTTCTAATGTCACAATGAACAATTTTTCTATAGCATACATATCTACTTCCCGCAGTGGTTCGTCACACTAATCACAAAGCAGTCAAAGGTCATAGCCTGGCAGACTGAATTGACGAAGAAAATTATTAATGTCACCAGAGGGTCGCTTTTCCTCTGTCTGCGGGTTCCGGAATGTTTCACCCCAATGGATGTTTTGCCTGAGGATGTTTCGACTTAGAACTTTGTATGTGCACAGATGTGTGATTACTAAATACTCATGACAATCAACCATCTGTTATGATAATATATCTACTTGAACAATTAATAATATTACATAACTTGAACACACATTATATAATATTTATATGTTTTTTAATAAATGTTAACTACAGTAGTGGTGTTGTGTGTCACAATTTGCTAATTTAAGAAGGAATACTACAGTCAGGTTAATAATCCGCTGAAAAACATATTTCAGGGTGAGACATCCCAGATTCTGTTTGTGATAGTTACCTGAAACATATAAAGTTCAATTAATATATTATTCTTAATTTATTATTGCAATGATGTACTGTAATATAAACACACAATAATATTATGTATAAACATACTGAACTGGCTACTCCATGCAATTCCTATTTGATATACTTTAAAACTTCTAAATATTGCCTACTGTAGCATTGGCAAACACTGATGACACATTTAAGAACTTTTATGGATAAACATAACATGCATACAGAATAAATAAAGTGGCATTCTCTTTCTTATTTCATAACCTATTTGAAAGAAAGGTATTAAATACGATGCCTAAATAAGATCTATTGCCTTAGTTTTACAATCATTAATTTCCATACCCCACCCACGTTTGGAATGTTAAGTTTTCACCTGTTTAAAACATAACAAAGTGCATATAAAGCATAAATATGTATAAAAGCCGACTTACATATATTTCTCCACAACCAGTAACTGTTTTCTTTTCCAGTCATGAAGTTAAATGAGTAAAAATGCTCTCTTCAACAACGATCATCAATACATGCAGAAGACTTAATCAGTAGTAACCCCCCTGACCTCAATCTCCCACGCCGAGTGATCTCCCCTTTTTGGAATGTCGAAAAGGTCAATACACCAGAAAAATGAAATAAAATCCAATAATTTGCTTTAATTATGAGATAACCAGTCCAAAATACATCTACCATAAAATCCATTATTTTCCCCATAAGGAAAGATTTTTTTAGAATATTTAATGAATATCAAAATGAAAATATCAACAAGCGTCCATGTTGTTGCATCACCTGACCAAATTCAACTCCCTATAACATGTAAAAGGTTATGCCATACTGACATTTTTTATTTATATACATAGCCCAAATCATGTTTTATTCTGTTATGAACGTTGTGCAATCAAAGTCAGGGTTCGCGCTGGCGATCGCCACTGTCGCCAAATGCGACAAAATCGCAAAAGTGGCGATACATTTTCTGGCGACCGCGTTCTTTGTCCGAATTTTTTACTATTGAAATGATGTTAGCGACATTTTAGCCTAAGCAGTCTTGCTGACTCGGTTAACTTCTACAGCTATCCTGCATGTATTGATTTTTAGTGATGCAAGTGGTACAATTGAATTAACTGAAGTGTGAAACTGAATGCTTATCGATAAGGTGATAACATGCGACTAATTATGTGGCCCAAGGCAATTAGAGTGGCATTTTAATTGCATGTGGAACAAACAACTTTCTTTATTCGTCAATACCGGCAATTAATAGGAGTGTGCCATGTTTGTAACAGATTACGGACGAGATCAAACGGAAATTAGAAATCAAAACATAGTAAGTATGCAGTGTTTTCAACACATAACATGCATGTTTAAACAAGCAAAAGTCCGTTATTAAACAGTTTGTTATGACAGTCGATATAAAATGTTGAATTTGAAAATGCAAATTCACTTGTCAAAATGGCCAGTTCAGTCCTAAATACTCCTTGTAAACAACTTTTGTTATATTCTGATGACGCCTCTTCTCCATCTAAAATGCTAAAACTTCAAAATTCTCCAGTGAACAGAAATTTTAACGACTGTTTGAAGTTGGAATTCCCATTTATTAAATATGAACCTAAAACAAAATCTATGCGCTGTAAAGTCTGTCTGGCCTCCAAGATGAACAATTCGTTCACAACTGGTTGCACAGTCATGAAAAAGGGGAACATTACTACATGTCTTCTGTATATTTTCAGTTTTCCTTTCCAGTGTACCTTGCCTTGCTGAAATTGTGGCAGTGCCATTGTATACATATATATATATATATATATATATATATATATATATATATATATATATATATATATATATATATATATATATATATATATATATATATATATATATATATATATATATATATATATATATATATATGTATATATATACATATATATATATACATACATATATATATACATATATATATATATACATATATATATATATATATATATATATATTTATTTATTTATATGTATCATATTTATAATTGAAATAGTAACTTTTATGCACTGTTAAATGTCTATTAAAAAAAAATAATGATGATGCTAATACTCATATTAATAGTGTATTGCTTAAATCTTTATAGTAGCAACTATTATGAACCATGGACATGTATATGGAATATGCTATGTTTTGGTACTTCATAAATTGAATGTTATTGAAATAAATTGATTAAAGAGATATATGATGTTTTGTTTATTTATTGTATTCTTCATTAGGAATAATTATTAATGCATTACAATCACAATTATATGTACAAATATAAGTTATATATAGTATAGTTATATATAGTATGTCACTCAAACGTCTCTAACATGCGACATCTGAGTGGCTCCAAGTTTTCAAATTTGGCGAAAAAAAAAGTGGCGAAAATTTTTCAAAAGCCAGAGCCAGCCCTGAAGTCAATGGAAATAAAAGCATACAAGAAATCATAAATCAAAATGTTAAAGCAAATTACAGTGTCCCTATAGGTTTGCATTTTATAAATGTTTGAAGGATGTATGCAACCCAAAACATCATGCCTGTTCAATTAACTACCCCACACATGCTTAAAAGAGTGGGATTTATGTAGGGGGAAACCAGTGGAGCTATTTTTAGAACAGCCAATCATTAGCCACGAAATCGATAGGAAAGCATCTAGACGATTTTGATGGTTAAGAGTACTTATGTTAAAGGTCATCTTATTTGTAAACTATGGATTTTTTGGTAAGTTTTGTTTACTAAACATGTTTTGCTTGTGTTAATTTGTTTTAAAATTGATTTACATGATTGTAATTATCAAACACTCAGTACGCATGCGCTTATTTAGAAGATAAGAACCACAAATTCATAGGAACAAAGCATATCAAATTGCTACTGAAATAGCGCCCGGCTCAATCTCTATTTTCTAGTCTTGCATTCTATTAGGGTTGCTATTTGGCAACTAGCAATACTTGTATGGGTCTGGGCAAACATTTAGATACTTTTTATATGTGAATGTTTGTCGGATGGGTCACATTGTGGAAAGACCTTTTCTGTGGGGGAAATCTCTACTATACAGAGGAAGTTCATAATCCGGACAGTACTTAAATCCGGACACCTGAAAAGAAATGCGTTTGTGTACTCAAGACTAATAATTGTATGGTATCAATTGATGCACATGCCTGTCTCAGCAACTTATGTCAAGTTTTAACAGAATCGATTGAGTATTAAGTATGCCTCACCATCGAAGATGGCGGGGTATATTGGTTTGCTAATGTCTGTTTGTCCATCGGTCAATATACCACTTTCGTTTCTGCTCTCCAAGTCCAACAGTTTTCATCCGATCTTCACCAAACTTCATTAAAATGTTTGTGGCCATAATATCAGGGATTAATTCTAATGGGCGCGCAGTCGCCCAATTACCAAACAAATTGTTGGGCTACTAAAATGTTCAAGTGATTCATAATAAATCCAGTTTAGTCAGGATTTTTGTGCCAATATCGCTTCTCTTATAGACACCTGTGTTGGCAACAAACATGACTCGACTTGCTCAATATCAAAGTGTAAGAGTTTAACGTCATCAGCTTGTGTCGCACGTGCCACACATGACAACGTCCTTTGAATGCTGTAATTAGCATCCAAATAACATACAGCTTTGGGTCGTAAAAAAAACATGCTACACGCCTTGCACGCGACGGGGGTGTAAACGGTGAATTACGGACTATACGGACCATGAACCATATGGACCGGATGATACGGACCAATTTTTGGACCATACGCCATAACAGACCACATTGTCGGACCTACAGACCATACGCCGTAACAGACCACATTGTTGGACCATAGGGACTGTGTGCAAATGAAATTTAATTCATATTTATTTTATAATTATATAATCTTAAGTTAAAAAAATAATATTGTAAGAAACGAACAACTTATTTCTTTCTCCACAACGTATGTCCAAAGTGGAATGCACATCCCTTGATTTCAGAACAGAACTGGTTGATCAAACCCATCGCTAATGGCCTTCAGTATATAAAGTAATATACTAATTAGTAGGTGTCATAAACACTGCATACCTGAGGTGCAAACATAAGCCAATGATTAATTAATTAATTAAATTGATTATGGCACGTGTCACCAATGTGAGTGTAATGACATAATTAACAAAAGTGTTTCCAAAAGTGTGTATTTCCCCAGGATTTTGTTCAGGCTCTCCGGTCCTGATAGGGGTGGGTTTAGGGTTAGGAAGTAGTGACGTTATCTGGTGCATTTTAGCTCTTAAAATTAAGGCTAACCCATTTAAAATTGTGTGTAAACGTTTGAACAAAATGAAAGAAACTAAATATCATTGTGACGTTGTGGTTGTCAGCAGACATTTCGCGTTCTTTTGTAGAAAACACGGGTTTTACAGGGCATACATATACATAAACAATACAGCTTGTGTTTATGAAACTACAACAAACAGTAACACTGGATAGGCTTTTCCGATGACGATTTCATATTAACGTATTTCTGACTGATCTTTCGCAGTTCATTTTTTATATGGTATAGGGGACCTCTCCGTCGTCGCCTGTCTTCAATCGTCCGTCGTCCGTATGCCGTCAACAATTTGGTCCGTTATCTTGCTATAGACTACATTTTTTATTGAATCTTGACCTAACTTGCACAGTTTGTGTATGACCATAACATCTCGGATGGGATTGTTATTGGGTCAGATCACAGTCTTCGACGTTAAGCGGTGGACCGTGGACCAAATCTACCAAATTTTCACTCGGTCCAGCAAAAGTTGCAAGTAAACTGGACCAGCGGTCCAGCAATGAAATTCCCCTTGATAATTTTGATATCGGAAATCCCTAAAAATGTTCAGCCAATAATTTTCGGTCAAGCGAAAATCGGCTTATTTGGATGCATACTTTTACGAAAAGATGCCATAAAATTCAGTGTCAGATTCGTAACCAGTTCCGCTTGCGTAAGCATGTTTTTCTAAAACATAGAACGCCTACTCGGCACTAAACGCACTCTCCTTCTGCATCAGCGTGTCAATTATCGATAAAAGCTGTAAGCAGGAGGAGCTAGATTTACTGCAGTCACCAAGTCAGCCAATGAGAACGCTTTAAATTTCCAATATGTAGATGAGTGGAGTCGATTGAATGTTTATCACGCTCTCATTGTTGGTAAAGGTGAAGAAATTTGTAACACATTTTCATGCATGTTGTTACCTGCGTGTTTGTAACACCCACATAATAAATAAAATACTCCATATTAAACGAAGTCAGTATATTATTGTTTGCAAAATGTTTACTTAAAATACGAAATGGGATGTTGACAAACTGTGTTTGCCGATCGCATAGAATTTTAGTGTGTTATGTCAAAGGTACATCTTCATTTGTTTTAAAAGAAAATACTGCTATGACTACGTGTGTTTCTAATAAAAGAGCTATACAAAAGTATAACTATACACTGATTACACCCAAAAACTTATGCTGCCACATTTTTACCAAAGTTAGCATAAGTTAAGTCAGTGAAAGTAAAAAGTTTTATTACTCAGCAATGGAATTTTTTAAAATAAGTTTTGGACACAAAGCATTTATTGTTAAAGGAGTGGTTGGGGAGCGGTGCTTTGATAACAATTACTGTCCATGTTCTGCAATCCTAGCGAGAGCAGCAGTTTCCATTTGATCTGCGCATTCAAGTAAATTTCAGCCCAGGTACCAGCTCGGCTATTTGGGCCAGTACTGAACTCAAATATGCTAAAACGAAATATACACCTGGTATTTGATTTAACTGGCGATCTTGTATTAATATTTCGCCATATTTTTATTGAGAGTGAATGTAATAAATACATGACTCATGTTAGAATAAAAGTCTGAAAACATAATTGCTTTCATTTATTTTTTTTAAATAAAATCATTGATACTGTATATATACACGTAAGAGTGAATGAAAATCTACAAACAAATTGTGGTCCACTAAATTGTTGTACGGTCCAGTTGATTTAGCTGGTTTGGTGGACCGATGGTCCACTGCTTTAAAAACTTATTCGTGAAGACTGAGATCACACCAGTAACAACAGAGTTATTGCCCCTTTTTCATGCAAAAAAGTGCAGCGTATAGACTTTATTTTCCATCCAATCTTAACCAAACGCCAAAAATGGGCCAGATCGTGTTTCAAACACCAGAGTTATTGCCCTTTGTTTATAAAAAGATATACACAAATGGACATTATTCAAGATAGAGACTTCATTTTTCATCCAATCTTCACCAATCTTGCACAGTTTGTCTATTATCATGAGATTACAGTTGAAGTTTAATATAAGCAAGATCAGACCAGAAACACCAGAGTTATTGCCCTTTATGAAAAAAATATATGCAAAAATGGACATTATTCAGGATAGAGACTTCATTTTTCATCCAATCTTCACCAGTCGTGCACAGTTTGTCTATGACCATCAGATTAAAGGTGAAGTCGAATATAAGCAAGATTGGACCAGAAACACCAGAGATATTGCCCTTTGTTTCTGAAAAAAATATGCAAAAATGGACATTATTCGGGATAGAGGCTTCATTTTTCATGCAATCTTCTCCAGTCATGTACAGTTGTCTTTGAACGTAAGACTACAGGTGAAGTCAAATAAAAGCATGATCGGGTTAGAAACACAAGAGTTATTGCCCCTTGTGTTTGGAAAAAAACATCAACAAGTTATCAATGATTGGCTTGCACACACGATTTTTGATTCAGTGTTGACCAAACTTACACAGTTTGCGCATGACCATAAAAATTAAGTGATAAAATTTGATTTCCAACAGTTGCAAGACTTGCATGCAGTTATTTGTACATGCAACATTGATGTTGGACAGAAAATTATCAAAGATAATGCAAAACTTTACCTTATAGCGCAGCCATCGTAATTATCGCATTGCAACTAGTTCTCCAAAACTGTTAGCGAAAAAGACATCAAAATCTACTGTTTCTGCATTTTCCAGAATTATCAATGACTTTATGAAAAAGGGACAGGTAAAAATATGAAGAAAAATTATTTGAGAACCATTAGCAAAAAAAACGCACATCCACTACCCAACTCGTACTTTAGTTAGCCCATTGCACTAACCAATGTTTTACATTTAAATAAAAATTGATCCTATCCCCCGCTGCATATTGTGCAGATACATTAATGTTCAAACCTGTCACAACAGTATGGTCTTCATCTGTACCAGTTCTTAGGCGAGCGCTTTGGGCCATCATGGCCCTCTTGTTAAAAGATCCCAATATCAAACAGTGCAAAACATATCGGGTATGAATATTTGTATATATAAGAGTCTTTGTGACATTGATCGAGCGTCTATTCAAAATGGCGGCAAAAATACCACGGATGATATTTATAATAGAAAAACTAGGAGGTTTTGCTTATATCCGTGTATAAGACACACCAAACAAATTATGCAAATTTTGGATGAAAAAAAGTGTGGCTTATACAAGAGAAATTACAGTAATTAAACATATGTGACAAGTGTCAGGATTAAGGTACTCCACATCCATATTTTGATACGTGTTACCCTTTTTTGTATGCCCCCAGCATCTTGATACAGGAGGCATATAGTGATTGTCCTGTCCGTCCTTCCGCCCGTACTGTCTTTTCGTCTGTCCGTGACAAGGTTAAGTAGATTTTACCGTTTCGTCTAGCACCAACACTGCTTACTACAACACTTCGATACTTACACAGTTGTTGCTTATGACCATTCCCTATCCACCCATATCACCCAACCTCACTTTGACCTTGACCTTATTTGGACTTATAATAATTCAAAAATGCCATTTCTTGGTTAACTAGATTTTACCGTTTCGTCTAGCACCAACACCACTTACGACAACACTTGGATATTTACACAGTTGTTACTTATGACCGTTCCCAATCCACCCATATCACCCAACCTCTTTTTGACCTTGACCTTGACCTTATTTGGACTAAGAGATGGGCTATCCAGCACCAACTGGGGGCATGTGTGTTTATAAAACACAGAATCTTGTTAAAACACTTCACTCAGTTACTTTATGATAGCCATTCTGTCTGAGATTCTGACCAAAGCTTAAGATTTACCCAACTAATATGACCCCACCCAACCCATATGCAATCCCAAGCGAGGTCTCGATATAAGGTATCTATGTATTAAGTTTCATTAAAATATCTCAATGTGTTCTCAAATTATTGAGCGGAAATCGTTTTTCTATTTTAAGTAACAGTTACATTGACCTTGACCCCACCCACCCCATATGCAATCCCAACTGAGGTCTTGATATAAGGTATCTGTGTATTAAGTTTTATTAAAATATCTCAATATGTTCTCAAGTTATTGAGCGGAAACCATTGTTATGCTCCCCAAAAAATTTCAGGGGAGCATATAGTTGCCGCTCTGTCCGTCTGTCCTTCTGTCCGTACACACGAATGGATACTTAGGTGACTAAAATAGTCACATAAGTATCCCTTTGTAAGTAAAAACTTCCTTAGGTGGCTAAATTAGCCCCTTAGGGGGCAAAAATGGCATTAGGGTTAGTAATGAAATAGTCAAATAAGTATTCATTTGTTAGAATGTCCGTCCATCCATCCGTCCTTCCATCACAGTTTCTTGTCTGGAGTATTTCTCAGCAACTACTGGCCGGAATTCAACGAAACTTCAAGGGAAGCTTCATTACCAAGAGGAGGCATGCATATTACCAGGATATTCCACTTCAGTGATTTTTCTCAGAGTTATGGGACGACAAATATTGTAGAAATTTGTCTATAGTGCACAATTCTTGACTTTCTTGTCTGGAGTATTTCTCAGCAACTACTGGCCAGAATTCAACGAAACTGCATGGGAAGCTTCATTACCCAGAGGAGGTGTGCATATTACCAGGACAGTCCGCTTCAATGATTTTTCTCAGAGTTATGGGACTTCGAATATTTCTGAAAGTAGTCCTTCGGTCACACCTTCTTGTCCGGAGTATTTCTCAGCACATACTGGCCGGAATTCAACTCGGACTTTGAAGATTTATGAAATCAGTATATAGTGCACAATCCTAACTTTTTTGTCCATGCTATTTCTCAGCAACTACTAGCCGCAATTCAACGAAACTTTATGGGAAGCTTCATTACCAAGAAGAGGTGTGCATACTACCAGGACGTTCTGCTCCAATGATTTGTCTCAGAGTTATGGGATTTTGAAAATTCTGACATATAGTATATAGTGCACAATTCTTGTCCTGGTTATTTCTCAGCAACTACTGGCCAGATTTCAATGTAATTTAATGGGAAGATTAATTGCCAAGAGGAGGTGTGCAAATTCGCAGAATGTTCCACTTCAAAGATTTTTAGCTCACTTGAGCACAAAGTGCTCGGTGAGCTATTGCTAAAGGGGACCTCTCCGGCGTCGTCCTTGTCTGTATGCCGTGAACAATTTGGACCGTGATCGCAATAAAGACAACATTTTTTATTCAATCTTGACCAAACTTGCATCCAGTCAGGAAAAAGTTGTAAACAACAATAAATATCAAAAATTCATGTTGTAAACAAGCAATCAGAATATAGGATTAATATCATGTGGTCTAGTGCCTGAAAGGGTTAATTATTTTCTATAGTTTTTGGACTGTTTAGTTAGTAACATATTTAGTATCATTTAATCATGTAACTTTTGGACTGACTTATACATTTGAATTGGGATTTTGGAAACTCAAGTAATTATCTTACATGATTTTTGAAGCTGATTTATTATTTCTCCTTAATTTAAAAATACTTGTACACTGTTTTGACTCAAAATTGGTGTGATTATTAGTAAGTTTTTACACAAATCAACTAAAAGGTTGTGTAGTTATTTATAATTTAATCTGACAATGTTGATAGGTGTATGGTTCTTAATGTTAACAATGAGTATTCCTATATAACATAGAAATTTCCCTGTTCCTAAGAGTACTTTTGGAAAGTTTGTCTCTGTGGGTGTCATTGACAAAAAGGTTTTATAGTTATTTTTATTTTAATCTAACAATATTGATAGTTGTATGGTTGTTAATGTTAACAATAAGTATTCCTATGAAACCTAGAAATGTCCTCCTAAGAGTACATTTGGAAAGTTTGTTTGGATTTTTCACCGTATTTACTAGTCATTCAGTGATATAATGGCGGTCAGTTAACCTACTCACACTTTTTCTGGGCAAACTAAGCCGATGTAAGTGATTTACCAGTACCAAGTGCGCATACTTATGCCAGTAAATGACAACTGCCCTACTTGAATCAGAGGTAGGGGAAGAATGGCCGTAGAAATTATTTCACGACCAATCCCCACACAAGTTATGTGGCTGGGCTAGGGCTAAACTCAAGAACCCTTGATTGAGAGTATAGCGCTCTACCAACTGAATTAGACGGGCCCGCAAAGCCAGAATAATCTACTTGGTTTGATACATTTATATGGTGCCATTATGATGATATTTTTTTTAGGAAGTTTTCGTAGAGTGTAGTAACTATAGTGTCACTGTATGTACCAGTTTCAAACCAGTAAAGGTTTATCATTGCTTATGGACTTCGTTGCAAAAACATTGAAAACATTTTTGAGAACAACAATACAGAACAATATGTCAATCACTGATATGCAAAGTTGAACTGACACCAAATCAGTCTGTGTACTGGTATTAATAAATAATGTATAATTTTAATTCAAACATATACCGGTATGTGAAAAAAGATGGTAGTATCCAATCATAATCTCTTTATGTGTTTTTATAGAATTATTTCCATGTTTTTTTGTATCGCCCCTATATGTTAATGCCATGCGAAATGGGTTTAAATAGTACAGAGAATGCGGGTATTTATGGGTACCTGTTGCATCCCTAATGGTCGCCATTGTTCTCAGACTCAGGTGAGTGCTTTGGGCCATCATGGCCCTCTTGTCCTTAGAGTAATGGGACTTTTCTGAAATATAGTACAAATTTCTATTGATATTTAGCCATTTTCATATCTTTGCCCTTCTCATTGCATTTAAATAGCTTGACAAAGCGCATTAGGGAGCATCCATCAGTATTACTGATATCCTTGTTCTATTTTTAGTAACAGTGACCTTGACCTTGACCCCACCCACCCTGTATGCAATCCCAAATACCTTGCATCAGGACCTCGTTGGAATTGCATCTGGGGTGGGCGGGGTTAAGGTCACCATAACGAAAAATAGAAAAATGATTTCTGCACAAGAAACTCGAGAACGAATTGAGTTATTGAAATGAAACTTCATTAATGGATTCCATATAGTAGGACTTTGAATTAAATAGCATATTGGGTGGGGGGGGAGTCAAGGTTAGTGTTTCTCAAAATAGAAAACGGTTTCCGCTTAATAACTAGAGAACAAGGTGAGCTATTATAATGTAACCTCATATGCTAATACCTTATATCGAGTTGTCGCTTTGGATTGCATATGGTGTGGGTCAAGGACACTATTGCTAAAACTAAAAGTGGTTACACCGCAATAACTCAGGAATGAGTTGAGTTTATGTAATGAAACTTCATATCTTATTGGCGATAAGATGCCAATAACACTGACAAGTAAAAGAAAAGTCAAGCTTGCTGTCCTTGAACAGTTCTTGTGTGATTCCCATTTCAGCTTCTTAAATAACTATACAATTAGTTCCAAATTCTATGGAGACAAATCCACCACATTTCCTGATATTGGAATATGTATCATGCTTTTCTCTGGTCAAGATTAAATGTGCTTTTCAGATGACCAAGGATGCCAAAAGTGCTGCAACAATAAGACGGAGAAAGAACCGCAACAGTTTCAGTGATTTTGAGAGATTCAAAAGCAGCAGAGCATCGTCGCCATCTCATGAGAAAATTCATCAGAATCCTGAAGACAATGAGAGCTATCTGTTTAATGATGAAATTTTAGGTCCACTTATTGTCAACAAGATTATGTCATCTGAAAAGTCATTATTCTTTGCCCTTGTTTGTATAAGAATTGTTAACTCATTGCTGATACAAACAAGCTTTGTTCCGGATGAATACTGGCAATCCATCGAAGTCGCACATCATATGGCTTTCGGGTAAAATACTTAGCAGACTATCAATATGTAATATACAGTGGAAAAACTAAATGTATGCCGACTGGATATTGCGATTGGCTGTCAATAGAACCGTGTAAAATTCGAAACATTGGTGATGAAAAAGAGGTAATATTTTGGATACAACGCAATGAATGCAAATGAATTTTTATGAATTTTGTTTCAGACAATTTATCTGTTCTATATAAAGCATCCTGAATAGCTCAAATAAGAATTTGACAGTATATATTTGTCATAATCATAATAGTGTTGACCGAGGTCAGCTTTACACAAGAACGAAAATCAGAATTTTACTGATTTTCTACTTGTTTCCAACCTTTCCAGGCATGTGTCCTGGTGCAATTATCCGGTAACAACTTATTTTGATTTAGTCTTATAATACATCATGATTTTGAGCAAATGACAAATCATTTAAATCGAAGCCTAAAATATCACGTTGACCCAATTCGGTTACAATGTACACTGTTGCCTGTTGATAGAGTTACGGTTTCCTGTGAGTTTCTATAGGGCTAACATCACATGTCTGTTTACAAAATTAACAGAATCATGAAAAAATTCACATTTGTCTCAAGGTAATAGATATTTTAGACTTGTCACCATGCGATTCGCCATTAATTTGGTTTTTAGTGTCGCATTCAGGTACAATATGTAGATATACAATATGAATTGATGAGTTGTAGTCTGTAAAATAGAATTGTGTTACTACAATCAAAGAATATGACATAATTTGACAAGTATTTCATGTATGATTGAATCCATAGTAATCGAAATTCTCAGAAAGCATTACCATAGCGAAAGGTAGCATTACTTGTGTGTGATGCATTTCACAATTATTATGCAATATGTCAAGGTTTGCATGTTGAGCTAATATCTAATGTCACGGTCTGCCTATAGGGTAATGGTTTCCTGCCAATAATGGGGGAGGGATCCGAAGTGTCGTTCAAGGATGAGTTTTCATTTTTTGAAGAATGGAATTTTCTGTGAATCTTGAGGTAGAAAAATGATAAAAACAACAATTCTACAGAAAAGTAAAAAACGTGTTTTCAGGTGTTGCAAGTGTACTTACACTCCCAATTTCAATGTTCTACATGTCATTGTTTGTAATTAGATATGTCATTTTAGTAATTGTTACCATAGCAATGCGCCAAATGCCTGTGAATCAGTTGCAATTGAGAAACTTCCTATAGTTTACAGGAAGGACAGTAGCAACTTTACCCTGCCCAGTTGCTCCAACCTCAGGTATAAGAAACGTTTTCTTTAGTGCAAAGTAATCAAAGGGACATATTGTTAATGGTATTTTGCATAACACAAAATACTTATTTTTTCGAGTAGCAACAAAAAATGATGGAATCGTTAAGAACAAAATATATACAATTAACAAGTACGTTATGATTTTGTTCTAAAATGTTTCACTCGGATTCGAACTACTGCCTACAAAATCACGCACATAGATAATGATAATTTCCCAATTTATGTAATGCATGCGCACAAGGGTACATCATGAAGGTACAGTTAATTTCTATAAATTTAACATCTATTTTCGCACGCCCGATCAATAATCACTGTTTAAGTATATACTATAATTCAGTTATATAGGTTTGCTTTAACTTAGAAACGATTCAATTGTAATTATACCCCCACAAACGAAGTTTGGGGGGGGGGTTAGTATATAGGCGTGAGCTTGTCGGTCTGTTGGTTTTTTGGTTTCCGGATGATAACTCAAGAAGGGCTTGACATATTCAAATAATTTTTGTGTAACATCATAAAATACAGGTCAAGTTCGAGTTTGGTTACAAACCACTAAATTTTGAAAGAGTTATGACAAAGGGGTGGCAGCGTCAACTGCTTGTTTCTGCTGTTTTACTCAAGAACGAATTGAGCTATTGTAATGAAACTTCATACATAGATACGTTATATCGAGACCTCGCTTGGGATTGCATATGAGGTCAAGGTCAAGGTCACCGTTACTAAAAATAAATTGACAAACGGTTTCCACTCAATAACTTGAGAATGTATTGAGATATTTTAATAAAACTTCATACATAGATACCTTATATCGAGACCTCGTTTGGGATTGCATATGGGGTGGGTGGGGTGAAGGTCAACATTACTAAAAATAGAAAAACAGTTTCCACTCAATAATTTGAGAATGCATTGAGATATTTTAATGAAACTTCATATGTAGATATCTCATATTGAGACCTTGCTTGGGATTGCATATGGGGTGGATGGGGTCAAGGTCACCATTACTAAAAATAGATAAAAAGTTTCCACTTAATACCTAGAGAACGAATTGAGATATTTTAATGAAACTTCATTAGTATATACGTTATATCTATACCTCTCTTGTGATTGCATATGGAGTGGGTTGGGTCAAGGTCACATTTACTAAAGATAAAAAAAAACGGTTTGCACTCAATAACTAAAGAACTTATTGAGATATTTTAATGTAGATACCTTATATTGAGACCTGTCTTTGGATTGCAAGGTCACCATTGCCTAGCCATAGGTATATGACCTTCACCTTGCACTCAGAACTTTCTTTTATTGTTGTGCTGACTTACACATTTCGTTAGAAAAATTTGGTTTTCATGGAATTTCCACCTTTCTTGCTAAATTATGTTTGGTACACAGGTGTTACATCATAAATTACAGATCAAGTTCAACTTCAGTTACAAACTACTAAATGTTGACAGAGTTATGGCTCCTATTGAAATTAAAATTTTCCAAATACACTATTAAACATTCACAAATTAAAGCATTCTCTCGGTGTCTGTTTCTTTCAAATGGATGCCATAGTTTTGTGACAAGGCCATACTGTGGGGGTATATCCGTCACTAATGTGACAATTCTAGTTTATATTGATTCAATATTAATATCCCTTGTTCTTCAGATACTGTAAGACCGATGTAACATTAAATATTGACCCCGTTGAACTTTGACCCCGTGGGTCCATTTTAATTTAATTTAAACCTATTTATTTTAGCTCCATTGCATCGAAAGCCTAAGGCTTATTGGGCCACTCTCGAGTCCGTTTCCTGGGTAGAACCAGTACTTGGTGTCTTTGGGGGAGATCTTGAGAACACTTCCGGTGTGGGGATTGAACCCGGGACCTCCCGATCGCTAGGCGGACACCATATCCACTTCGCCACCGCGACCTTATGGGGCCCTTTTCAACACTTAGAATTGAACCCACCAACATTTCATCGTTAGAATTTGATCAAAGGGTCCTAGAAATCTGATCAGTTGTTAAATTTGGATCAGTCATGGGGTCGAATTTTAATGGTTAGTAACAACACAACTTGATTAATGATTAATTAATATAAACCTTATAATTGTCAAGTGTAAGTTATGCACACATAAATTATATCAATAATCTAAACATTGTGGCACTTATAATCAGCGAAAAATAAGTAAAAAATACAAATGTACGAAATACCATCTCATTTCATGAGCCAAGAATTAATCCACCCATTAGGCTCAACAAAGTTAATGGTTTGTTTCTCAGGCAGCGCCGTAACGGTTTTTTTTACGGCCCATCACAAATTTTGATTTACCAGTAATTCTAAAAAAAATTGTATTTACTATTTTTTGATGATCGCGCCCAGGTTTTAAAGGAGTCCAGAAATATGTAATAAAAATACAACTTGGCAGAAATTTACCAGTAGATACTTGTCAATCAAGGATTGAGCTGACCAATTACGGGTTTATATTTCAGTGGTAAACAATAGCACATGGTTGCATCCAATTGATTTACTTAAAACCCTTGGACAAACAACCTTGGACAAACAGAAAGGCGGAGCGATAAATTTCTTTCTGGTGGTTAATTGTTTTTAATGGGCATATAACCAAACAAAATACAAAAAATACGCTTTGAAATCTGTGAATTATTAACATTTTGGTAACTTGCTATGATCTATTTTCTGTATGCGTTCACATGTTGATGACTCGGGAGTAAACCAGCATGTACAATATAGTATATTCCGTTCGTACCAAGCACTTTTGAACAATGCCTTTTGTAAATATAAAACAGATTTTGGGCGAATAAACACCATCAACGTTCATAAGAACTATTACTTAAATTACAATGTATTGAATTAGATCCCATGGACAGCGGCTTAAAATTAAACGAATCCGCATTTTATCATAGCGGATGAAGAGTAACCCGGTATTATAGATTTCAGTATTACCAGTAACTTTCTTCCTGTCAGATTTAATTATATGAATCAGATATACACAAATTGTGAAATACTGTGTTAAGTTTGAAAAACAACCTTTATAAATATTGTTTATTTGTTGATTTAAACTTTTGTTTCGTAGATGCTTTTGCTTGTGCAATAGCATTCCAAATTTTTTTGAAGAAAATCTGTTTCATTATAAGTCCTATGGAACCAAACGAAAATGCCAGCTGCATTGGGAAGTGTTGATTTTCCTTTCCAAAAATATCTGGTGATTTATTGCAAAAATAATTCCTATTTTTGACAGTTATAAAAGATATGAATTACGACAAGTTAAATTCTATAAATAGAAGTACTTTAATCTGATGGTATATCAATTTGAAGGCACTTATGTTAATTATGAACATTCAAATTGATTGCCTTATTATGTCAGCTTTGCATAAATGACCGTTTGTAATTAATATATCTATATTTAGAATGTTATAAAAAGGAATGCTTATTTTGTTGTTAAAACTTAAAATTGTCTTTAATCTGTTCTTATTTACTTGTTTTAATAAGCCAATAGATAGTGCCAATAAATAAGAGAAGGAGGAAAAAATTTGCCCTCCCTCCTGATTTTTTTGGAAAAAGTGCCTAAGAAACAATTCATTAACTTTTTTTAGCAGTATACATTAGGCATTCATTTTAGTTAGTGCTTTATTTTCGGTCATGTAAAGGTAGTGTTACGTTATATTGTGACTCCATCAGACATTTTACAACGTTCAAAACAATATCCGGCAATATCTACATCTTGCCCGAAAATCCGGAAAGTATAACTATCGACAGTAAAACCGTGACAATGTCCATACTATCGTCATACAAACCGTGACATGGCGGAATAAAACCCATAGTCAAGAACAATATTTCGTATTTTTTCGATATAACCATTGAAATCATACACTTGAAACCAATGATTATCACTTATATTATGAGAGACGAGCAATTGCTAATGTTTGATGCCTACTGAAAAAACATCTAAATGTAATATACGACGTTGGTTAAAAACTGATAAAAGGATCAAATTGCTGCATTATACACACCTTTCAAACAAAATAATCTTTTTTTGCACAGTGATAAAATAATATTTAATTTATGCTCCATCAAATTTGCAATTAGTGTTTGCTTCGTCATCAGTAAAGTATCAGGATTCACCACTTTCTATTTTTATTAGCTCACCTGAGCACAAAGTGCTCATGGTGAGCTTTTGTGATCGCCTGTTGTCCGTCGTGCGTGCGTGCGTGTGTGCGTCATCAACTTTTCATTCAAACAACATCTCCTCCTAAACCGCTTGGCAGATTTTCACCAAACTTCACAGGAATGATCCTTGGGTGGACCTCTTTCAAAGTTGTTCAGATCTTTCCGGTCAGCTGAATATGTAGGTCACCAGAGCTAAAAATAGATTTAAAAAGTGAAAACTTTAACAATCTTCTATGAAACCGCAAGGCTCAGACCTTTCATATTTGATATGTGACATCCTCTAGAGGTCCTCTACAAAGATTGTTAAAATTATACCCCTGGGGTCAAAACGGGCCACGCCCTGGGGGTCACATGGTTTATATAGAATATATAGCAAAATGACTTAAAAATCTCCTCTGAAACCACATGGCCCAGAGGTTTCATATTTGGTATATAACATCCTATAGTGGTCCTCTACAAAGATTGTTCAAATTATGCCCCTAGGGTCAAAACTGGCTACGCCCTGGGGGTCTCATGGTTTATTTAGAATATATAGACAAAATGACTTTAAAAATCTTCTCCTCTGAAACCGCAAGGCCCAGAGGTTTCATATTTGGTATGTAACATCCTTTAGTGGTCCTTTACAAAGTTTGTTCAAATTATGCCCCTGGAGTCAGAACAGGCCACGCCCCTGAGGTCACATCGTTTATATAGAATATATAGCAAAATGACTTTAAAACTCTTCTCCTCTGAAACCACAAGGCCCATAGGTTTCATATTTGATATGTAACATCCTATAGTGGTCCTCTACGAAGATTGTTGAAATTATGCCCCTGGGGTCAAAACTGGCCCCGCCCAGGGGGGTCTCATGGTTTTTATAGAATATATAGCAAAATGACTTTAAAAATCTTCTCCTCTGACATTGCAAGGCCCAGAGGTTTCATATTTGGTATGTAACATCCTTTAGTGGTCCTTTACAAAGTTTGTTCAAATTATGCCCCTGGGGTCAAAACGGGCTACACCCCGGGGGTCACATGGTTTATATAGAATATATAGCAAAATGACTTTAAAATCTCCTCCTCTGAAACCACAAGGCCCAGAGGTTTCATATTGAGTATGTAACATCCTATAGTGGTCCTCTACAAAGATTGTTCAAATTATGCCCCTGGGGTCAAAACTGGCCACACCCAGGGGGTCACATGGTTTATATAAACTTCTATAGCAAAATGTCTTAAAATCTTCTCTGATACCGCAAGGCCCAGAGGTTTTGTATTTGGTATTTAACATCCTATAGTGGTACTGTACAAAGATTGTTCAAATTATGCCCCACGGGTCTAAACCGACCACACCCCATTGGTCATATGGTTTATTTATAGACTTAAATAGCAAAATGACTTTAAAATTCTTCTCCTCTGAAACCGCAAGGCCTAGAGGTTTCATATTTGGTATGTAACATTGTATAGTGGTCCTCTACAAAGAGTGTTCAAATTATGCCCCTGGGGTCAAAACTGGTCACGCCCGGGGGGGGGGTCAAATGGTTTATATAGGCTTAAATAGCAAAATGACTTTAAAAATCTTCTCCTCTGAAACGGCAAGGCCCACAGCTTTCCTATATTTGTAACGTAACATTGCATGGTGGTCCTCTCCAAAGATTGTTCAAATTATGTCCCTGGGGTCAAATCTGGCCACCCCCGAGGGGTCACATGGTTAATATAGACTTAAATAGCAAAATGACTTTAAACAATCTTTACCTGAAACCGCAAGGCCCACAGCTTTCCTATATTTGGTACGTAACATTGCATAGTGGTCCTCTCCAAAGATTGTTGAAATTATTCCCCTGGGGTCAAATCTGGCCACCCCCCGAGGGGTCACATGGTTTATATAGACTTAAATAGCAAAATGACTTTACGTGAAACCGCAAGGCCCAGAGGTTTGTTCAAGGTTGTTTAACTTATGCCCCTGGGATAAAAATAAGTCACGCCTCGGGGATGCAAATTCCAATTGGGTTATAAGGTCTCAGGTGAGCGTCCTAGGGCCCTCAGGGCCCTCTTGTAGTAATCACGTCGTCTGTCCGTCTGTCCAAATGAAACTTCATATAATGATAGAGGACAATGAGAGGAAGTGCAGAGCACAAGGACCATAACTCTTTCTTCAATATTTATGTAGTTATTGCCCTTTGTTTAATTTTCTTGTGCAGAGCATAACTCCGTTAGTATTGAAGGGATTCAAATGAAACTTTATATAATGATAGACGACAAGTAGAGGAAGTGCAGAACACAAGGACCATAACTCTTTCTTCAATATTTACTGAGTTATTGCCCTTTGTTTAATTTTCTTGTGCAGTGCATAACTCCATTAGTATAGAAGGTATTCAAATGAAACTTCATATAATGATAGACGACAATGAGAGGAAGTGAAGAGCACATGGACCATAACTCTTTCTTCAGTGTTTACAGATTTATTGCCCTTTGTTTAATTTTCTTGTGCGGAGCATAACTCCGTAAGTATTGAAGGGATTCAAATGAAACTTGATATTATGATAGAGGACAATGAGAGGAAGTGCAGAGCACAAGGACTGTAACTCTTTCTTCAATATTTACGGAGTTATTGCCCTTCAGTTAATTTTTTTGTGCAGTGCATAACTCCATTAATATTGAAGTGATTCAAAATAAAACAACATAATATTGATAGAGGATGTTGATAGGAAGTGCAGAGTACAAGGACCATAACTCTTTTTGTAGAAAGCATAATTTTTGCCGACATGCAACTGACATTGTGTTGCCTTCCTCTGACAAGCATATGCTTCAGGGGCATACGTCACATCCTGTGACAAGCCTTGTTCTGCTTGCTAAATATCACAATGAACATTAACGCTATCAACAGGCAGCCATGATGCGAGCTCAACAGGCAACAATGTAAGTTGTGACCGACTTGGGTCCCCGTGAATGTGCTGACTCTTCGTTTCTTGCAGTTGCTTCTGAACTGTGCTTGCTATTTAACGAACGTTTTTCGTACCATGTCTTTCAAATTCATTACATTTCTTGTGATGATATTAAGTGTTTTCTTTCATTTTGTATGTGATTACGCGCTACTGTATTGTTGCCACGGAGCAGTTATATATCTATGATACAGTACTTGTATTTTAAATTTACTGATTGGAGGCTATGAATATAATGCAGAGTTACTTTATTGACTTTATTAAATAGGTATAATCATCAGCACCCATGTGAGTAGGATGGTAAACAAGACTACAACAGAAAGAAAGAAAAATCCTAAGAATGATTTATCAAATATAAACAAATTACTTATTGCACAAATGCTTAAAAATAAGCCTGTAAATTTAATATTGGAATCCTAAACGAAAATGCACAGTTTTAACAAAGAGAAAATGACGAAATTAGGTTAAAAATACTATTTCTATCCAAAACAGTTGATATTATGCACATTAAAAGAAGGCTAGGAAAATAATTCAATGCATTTATAAGACAAGAAAAGATCTGCTGTGAAAAGACATACAATGAAAATTACAGCGAAAATTTCAGCTAAATATCAAAGTAAAACAAATCCTTCTTGAAAAAGTGTATTTAATACGTATTTAACATGTATTAAATGCTGCAGAATTGGCACTTTGTTATTTCTGCATTTAATACATTTTATAATCAGGGGTGAAGCTAGTCAAAGTCACTTCTCCCCAAAATCAAATTAGGGAGAAGTGGTAAGAAGTTAAGGAGAAGTAGTGTTTCCTTTCTTTTTTTGTCTTTTTATTGTTATTATTATTTTATTTAAAAAAAAAATTGTTGTATAATTATCAATTTAATTTTAATCATGATTATTATCATTATTATTATTATTAATTTATTAAGACGATTTTAGCGTATTCTTTACATACTAAAAATATCAATATTTTTTTTTACGAAATTGCACATCATGTACAATAATAAAGCAAAAGCTTTTATTATTATTTTTTTATATAGAAAAAAAATGTAGTTACGGCGCACATTTTATGCTCACCTGAGCACAAAGTGCTCATGGTGAGCTTTTGTGATCGCCCATTGTCCGTCGTGCGTGTGTGCGTGCGTGCGTGCGTCGTCAACTTTTCATTTAAACAACATCTCCGAAACCGCTTGGCAGATTTTCACCAAACTTCACAGGAATGATCCTTGGGTGGACCTGTTTCAAATTTGTTCAAATCTTTCCGGTCCGCTGAATATGTAGGTCACCAGAGCTAAAAATATATTTAAAAAGTGAAAACTTTCATATTTGATATGTGACATCCTCTAGAGGTACTCTACAAAGATTGTTCCAATTATGCCCCTGGGGTCAAAATGGGCCACGCCCCGGGGGTCACATGGTTTATATAGAATATGTAGCAAAATGACTTTAAAAATCTTCTCTGAAACCACAAGGCCCAGAGGTTTCATATTTGGTATGTAACAACCTATAGTGGTCCTCTACAAAGATTGTTCAAATTATGCCCCTGGGGTCAGAACTGGCCACGCCCCAGGGGTCTCATGGTTTATATAGAATATATAGCAAAATGACTTTTATAATCTTCTCCTCTGACATCGCAAGGCCCAGAGGTTTCATATTTGGTATGTAACATCGTTTAGTGGTCCTGAAGAAAGTTTGTTCAAATTATGCCCCTGGGGTCAAAACGGGCCACACCCCGGGGGTCACATGGTTTATATAGAATATATAGCAAAATGACTTTTAAAATCTCCATCTCTGAAACCACAAGGCCCAGAGGTTTCATATTTGGTATGTAACATCCTATAGTGGTCCTCTACAAAGATTGTTCAAATTACGCCCCTGGGGTCAAAACGGGCCACACCCCGGAGGTCACATGGTTTATATACAATATATAGCAAAATGACTTTTAAAATCTCCATCTCTGAAACCACAAGGCCCAGAGGTTTCATATTTGGTATGTAACATCCTATAGTGGTCCTCTACAAAGATTGTTCAAATTACGCCCCTGGGGTCAAAACTGGCCACGCCCAGGGGGTCACATGGTTTATATAAACTTATATAGCAAAATGTCTTTAAATCTTCTTCTCTGAAACCACAAGGCCCAGAGGTTTCGTATTTGGTATTTAACATCCTATAGTGGTACTCTACAAAGATTGTTCAAATTTTGCCTCATGGGTCAAAACAGACCACACCCGATTGGTCACAGACTTAAATAGCAAAATGAATTTAAAATTCTTCTCCTCTGAAACCGCAAGACCTAGAGGTTTCATATTTGGTATGTAACATTATAAAGTGGTCCTTTACAAAGAATGTTTAAATTATGCCCCTGGGGTCAAAACTGGCCCCGGGGGTCTCATGGTTTATATAGACTTGAATAGCAAAATGACTTTTAAAATCTTCTCCTCTGAAACGGCAAGGCCCACAGCTTTCCTATATTTGTTACGTAACATTGCATAGTGGTCCTCTGCAAAGATTGTTCAAATTATGACCCTGGGGTCAAATCTGGCCACCACCCGAGGGGTCACATGGTTTATATAGACTTAAATAGCAAAATGACTTAAAAAATCTTTACCTGAAACCGCAAGGCTCACAGCTTTCCTATATTTGGTACGTAACATTGCATAGTGGTCCTCTCCAAAGATTGTTGAAATTATGCCCCTGGGGTCATATCTGGCCACCCCCCGAGGGGTCACATGGTTTATATAGACTTAAATAGCAAAATGACTTTAAAATCTTTACGTGAAACCGCAAGGCCCAGAGGTTTGTTCAAGGTTGTTCAACTTATGCCCCTGGGATAAAAATAAGCTACGCCTCTGGGATGCAAATTCCAATTGGGTTACAAGGTCTCAGGTGAGCGTCCTAGGGCCCTCAGGGCCCTCTTGTTTTTACTGTTACAAAGTATGCTGATAAGCTGTCATGAAAATAATCATTCAAATGCTTAAGATCGCAACGTTTTTGCACTACGAAACTTTTATGCGAAAGAAAAGATTTCAAAGTTCTTTCACTATAAGGCTTTTATTCCCAGATGACATGTATATATTTAGTAAGGCACATGGTAGATACAGGCACGCTTTCCATGCTTGGAACGTGAA
Source organism: Congeria kusceri (assembly GCA_027627225.1). Lineage (NCBI taxonomy): Eukaryota > Metazoa > Mollusca > Bivalvia > Myida > Dreissenidae > Congeria > Congeria kusceri. The sequence continues at coordinate 45,605,240 of CM051032.1, read as the reverse complement.
GTCATTTGTGTCAAAATAACTTTCGCGTGCTTTTGTAGAAAACAAAGAATTTACATGAAATACAGAGACCCAGACTATGAATAAAAATAGCGTTTACGACACTTGAACACTAAAATTGGATGATGACTGTGATAATTCAACATCTGAATTTTCGCTGTAATCAGATTTGGAAAAATATATTACATGAAATTGAGTGGAAAGTAATTTTAAACAGTGCCTTATTTAGGATTTAAAGTACAACGAAAAGGGCGAGTAAATTGTGTCTACTTTTTATTTTCGGGAATAAGGATACTCTTAACGGGCGCATGTGTACTTAATAATATGTGGTTACATGTATATTACGCCAATTGGTCAGTTGTTCATGTCATTGGCTAGCGAGTGCATCACTATGTTTTGATTGGTCAATATCGATTTTTCTGAGCGATAAAAGGACTTGGTAGCAGCTTAGGAATGCAGGTGTTATAAACATGTTTTCTGTCAAAAATTTTGGCAAAGTAAAAATCGCTTTGATTAAAAGGCACAGCAGAAGATGAACAAAACAGGCAACTACTTCGCCTGAGTCGCTCTCTAGCGTGACCCCTGGTTTAATACACTTGAAAAAGCAGAAAGAATACACTTACTTACAGAAACAAGTGTATTTTTTATGCAATTTTCCTGCATTAACACACTTGAGTGCATTTAAAGTGTATTTTTCTCCTAGAAAATACACTATATCTTCAAAAAATACACTTATGTCTATTTTAAGTGTATTTTCTGATGCATTGATACACTGTTTTTGTAAAAAATGCAGAAAAAGGACAGAAAAAATACTCTTAGTGTACTATAAGTGTATTTAATACGCATTTAACGCAGAAAAAATATGGTGCCAATACTGCAGCATTTAATATGCATTAAATGCATATTAAATACACTTATTCAAGAAGCGAAGTGGAAGCAACTATTTCAAAAGTATGCAGTCAACAAAAATTTAAGCAGATGACAACACAGTTACATGTACTGTAAGCTTAACCTGGCCTTGTGAATGAATAGAACTCAATGTCAATATTTTTGTCATTGAAAGGGAATTAAAAACTGCAAAATATGTCTGGAATCCCAAATGGAAAATCACAAGAAACAGTACATTACAATTGCAAGTCATGTACAGATCTTTTGATGATTTCATGCAAGAGACATACAGTTCTCAAATTGTAAACCTTGCATACTTTACAATTAATTTCGTACAAAGCTAAGTCTCAGACATTATATGTAATCGTTATGGTAAAGTATGGTAAAGTAAAATATATGTTTAAGCCTCTCTCCGTTGAATATTCATACGAATGTACACTTAAATGCCAGTCATCATGAAATCTCTGAGTATGAAAATAACACAAGGTTAGCATGATTGTCAGTGAATTTGTCAGTTATTGGAACGACGATAGACATTCCATGCATCCTACTAGGTAAATTGAGTATTCCTCGATATGATACAAAAGCTCACATAGCTCAAAGGTTTTGAAAAAAAAGAAAGATTTCACCTACCCATGTTCCGAATTTTACACTGTTCTATTGACAGGCAATCGCAATATCTGGTCAGCTACATTTCGTTTTTCTACTGTGTACCTAATACATCACAAATCTATTACAAGAAAGTGTAAATCGAATGATTACCTGAGCACGAAGTGCTCAAGCGTGAGCTTTTGTGGTCAGTGGTTGTGAGTCGTCGTCCTTGAATGTCTGTATTGAAAACATTGTTAATCTTGCCATTACCGACTGGTTGGATGTCAAAATAATTTGACAAAAATGCTCCTTGGGTGGTCCTCAACCAAAATACTTCAAATTATTTTGACGCATTAAAAACATGGCCTAAGGGGACGGGGCCTTTTTCCTTCTATGGCTATATTGAAAACTATAAATCTTCTTGTCAGAAACCACTTTTTGGATTTGTAAATAATTCACAGAAATGTTCCTTTGGTGGTGGTCCTCTACCAAAATACTTTCTAATTATTTCGTTTCTTTAAACAACATAGCCTTCAGGGGGCAGGGACATTTTTTTGCTCAACTTTTCAAAGAATAAAAATCGAGCTATTGTCATCGTTCTGTCATACTCCATTACAAGGCTGTTAACCCTGTAATATGTATTTCCAGAGTTATCTGCCCTTGTTTGGACTTACAACCTAGCATAATTATTTTGAAAAATTTTCGGTAAATATAAAATTTATCAAAAACTATCAAAGACATTAAATTAAAACTCAAGGTACTTGTTTATGGTGCTGACACCATTCTGCAGACAAGAGGAGGTAACTTTCAAGGATTTTGTTGGAGTTATTACCCTTTTTAGCTCACCTGAGCACGAAGTGCTCGGTTAGCATTTGGTATAGGGGACCTCTCCTGCGTTGTCCGTCATATGTCCGTCCGTCGTTTTTGTGTCGTCTACAGTTTGTTCCGTTTTCACGCTGGAGACTTCTTTTTTCATCCAGTCTTAACCAAACTTGCACAGTTTGTGTATGACCATACAATCTCGGACATGATTGTTATTGGGCTAGATCACACCAACAACACAAGAGTTGATGCCCCATTTTCATGCAAAAAAGTGTTTTCCATCCAGTCTTAACCAAACTTTCACAGTTTGTGTATGACCATCAGATTTCAGCACACGCCCAAATCGGGCCAGATCGTTTATCAAACACGACAGTTATTGCCCTTTGTTTATGAAAAAATATATAAAAATGGACATTATTCAGGATAGAGACGCCTTTTTTCATCCCATCTTCACCAATCTTGCACAGTGTGTCTATGACCATGATATTATAGTTGGAGTCTCGAAGATAAGCAAGGTCGGACCAAAAACGATGGAGTTATTGCCCTTTGTGAAAAAAAGCAAAATTGCAAACATGGACATTATTCAGGATAAAGACTTCATTTTTCATCCAACCTTCATCAATCTTGCACAGTTTGACTATGACTATAAGATTACAGGTGAAGTCGAATATATGCAAAATCGGACCATAAACACCAGATTTATAGCCCTTTGTTTGTGAAAACAATATACAAAAAATAACTTTTTTCAGGATAGAGACTTCATTTTTCATCCAATCTTCACCAATTGTGCACAGTTTGTCTATGAACGCAAAGTGAAGTCGAATAAAAGCATGTTCGGGCCAGAAACACCAGAGTAATTGCCCCTTGTGTGTGGAAAATAACATTAACAAGTTATCAATGATTGGCTTGCATGCACGATTTTTTTTCAATTTTAACCAAACTTAGACAGTTTGCGTATGACCATAAAAATTGATTGATAACATTTGATTTCCAACAGTTGCAAATCTTGCATGCAGTTATTTGTACATGAAACATTGATGGCTTCAGAGCCTGCATTAACATCATTTATCATCATTTTAACAGAAATGCATGCAGTTATTTGTACATGCAACATTGATGTCTTTAGAGCCTGCATTAAGATCATTTATCATCATTTGACAGAAAATTATCAAAGAAAAAGCAAAACTTGAACTTATAGCGCAGCCTTAGCAATTATCGCATTGCAACTAGTTCTCCAAAACTGTCTGCGAAAAAGACATCAAAATCTACATTTTCCAGAATTGTCACTGACTTAATGAAAAAGGGTCAGGTAAGAATATCAGGAAAAATGATTTGAGAACCATTGCACTAACTGATGTTTTAAATCAAATCGATCCTATCCCCCTTTGCATAGTGTTCAGATACCTTATTTTTCAAACCTGTCACAACAGTATGGTCTTCATCTGTACCAGTTCTAAGGTGAGAGCTTTGGGCCATCATTGCCTCTTGTTTCAACTTCTAATTTTTCTTTTAGGTCAAATTTCTCACGTATTGACTTGAAACTCAAAGTACTCGATCACAGTGATGAACCTATTCTGTAGACAAGAGGAGATAACTCTACCAAGGATTTTGCTTGAGTAATTGCCCTCTTGAGCTCTTCTGAGCGCAACGTGATCGTGGTGAGCTTTTGTTATTGCCTTTTGACGATCGTCCGTCGTCAACATTTACCTTGTGAACACACTGTAGAGCACATTTATTCCCAATCTTCATGAAACTCGCCCAGACCATTTGTACCAATGATATCTTGGACGAGTTCTAAACTGGGTCATGTGGGGTCAAAAACTACATCACTAGGTCAAATTGAAGAAAAAGCTTGTGAACACTCTAGAGGACACATTTTTTGCCCAATCTTCATGAAATTAGCTCAGAACATTTGTTCTTATGATATCTCGGCTGAGTTCAAAAATGGTTCCACTCGGTTGAAAAACATGGCCGCCAGTGGGATGGGCAGTTTTCCTTATATGGCTATATGGAAAACTTTAAAAAGCTTGCGAACACTCTAGAGGCCACATTGTTTGCCCAATTAACTTGAAACTTGCTCAGAACATTTGTTCTGATGATATCTCGATCAATTCTGAAACTAGGTCATGAGGGGTCAAAAACTAGGTCACTAGGTCAAATTGAAGAAAAAGCTTGAGAACACTAGAGACCACATTTTTCCCCCAATCTTAATTAAACTTTCTTATAACATTTGTTCCAACGATATCTCATAAGAGTTCGAAACTGGGTCGTGCGGTCACCAGGCCAAATTGAAGAAAAACTAGGTGCTCATGGTAAGCTTTTGTTATCTCCTTTTGTCTGAGCTTCATAAATCTTGAATCGTGCATCATCAACATTTACCTTTTTAGCACTCTAGAGGCCACATTTGTTGCCCAATCTTCATAAAACTTGCTCAGGACATTTGTCCCAATGATATTTTGGACGTGTTTGAAACTGTGTCATTTGGGGTCAAAACCTAGGTCACTTGGTCAAATTGAAATAAAAGCTTGTGAACACTTAAGAAGTAACATTTTTTGCCCAATCAGAGTTTGCAAATGGTTCCGCTCCAATGAAAAACATTTCAGCCAGGGGGGTGGGGCAGTTTTCCATATATGGCTTTAGAGAAAGCTTGCAAACACTCTAGAAGTCACATTTAATTATGTCACACTTACTGAAACTTGCTCAGAACATTTGTTGCAATGATTTCTCGGGCGGGGCAGTTTTCCTTACCGTAAATACTCAGTCATAAGTCGAGAATTTTAAGCCTCATAAATCGTGTTTATAAAGTACATTCGACTTATGAGGAAGTTCACAAAAAAATCGTAGCATATTAATTTGAAATAATTGTGAAAAGCATTTTATTTCTTACCTGCATATTTGCTTATCCAAACATTATAATCCATCCTTTCTACTAATTACCAACAATTAAGACAAAATGCATGTGTTGCATTATTAAATAAGATGCAAACTGTGAATGGAACTATCTAGGCTATTTTAATTGACTTAATTTCGGCACTTTAGGCCCAAGCTAGACTGTCAGCCACCAATAAAAAATCAATACACCTGCAGACGAAATCCAGCATATTGCTAAGTAAACTTGCTGGAACCGGTTTTTAGCTCGACTATTCGAAGAAAAGGTGACCTTTCCTACTACCCCCGGCGTCGGCTTCGGCGTCTGCGTCTGAATTTGGTTACAGTTTTTATTCAAAAGTCTTGTAAGTTCAAAACTACATAAGTTATTCACTTGAAACTTGGAATATACCTTTGTCATCAACCACAGTGTCAGGGGCAACATTCCCCATAACTCTGTTTTGTATTTTGACAGAGTTGTGCCCCTTTTTCACTTCGATTTTCTGGTTAAAGTTTATATTCAAAAGTTTTGTAACTTCAAAACTACACAAGTTATTCACTTTAAACTTGTAATTAACCTTTGTCATCAACTCCAGTATCAAGGCAACATTCCGTATAACTCTGTTTTGTATTTTGACAGAGTTATGCCCCTTTTTCACATATATTTTCTGGTTAAAGTTTATATTCAAAAGTTTTGTAACTTCAAAACTACATAAGTTATTCACTTGAAACTTGGAACTAACCTTTGTAATCAACTCCGGTGTCAGGGGCAGCATTCCCCTTAACTCTGTTTTGTATTTTGACAGATTTATGCCTCTTTTTCACTTAGATTTTCTTGTTAAAATTTATATTCAAAAGTTTTGTAACTTCAAAACTACATAAGTTATTCACTTGAAACATGGAACTAACCTTTGTCATCAACTCCAGTATCAAGGGCGACATTCCCCATAACTCTGTTTTGTATTTGACAGAGTTATGCCCCTTTTTCACAAAGATTTTGTGGTTAAAAAGTTGATATTCAAAAGTTTTGTAACTTCAATACTACAAAAGCTATTCACTTGAAACTTGGAATATACCTTTGTCATCAACTCCAGTATCAGGGTGAACATTCCACATAACTCTGTTTTGTATTTTTATAGAGTTATGTCCCTTTTTTACATAGATTTTCTGGTTAAAGTTTATGTTCAAAAGTTTTGTAACTTCAAAACTACATAAGTTATTCACTTGCCACTTGGAACTAACCTTTATCATCAACTCTAATACCAGGGGCAACATTACCCATAACTCTATTTTGTATTTTGACAGAGTTATGCCCCCTTTTCACTTAGATTTTCTGTTTAAAGTTTATATTGAAAAGTTTGGTAACTTCAAAACTACATAAGTTATTGACTTGAAACTTGGTACTAACCTTTGTCATCAACTCTAGTATCAGGGGCAACATTACCCATAACTATGTGTTGTATTTTGACAGAGTTATGCCCCTTTTTCGCATAGACTTTCTGGTTAAAGTTTATATTCAAAAGTTTTGTTACTTCAAAACTACATAAGTTATTCACTTGAAACTTGGAACTAACCTTTGTCATCAACTATAGTATCAGGGGCATTATTACCCATAACTCTGTTCTGTATTTTGACAGAGTTAGCCCACTTTTTACATAGACTGTGGTTAAAGTTTTTGTTCCAAAAATTTATAAACTATACAAGGCTTCACTTAAAAATATTGTATTGGCTTCACTTATAATTTTTCTTATAGTTATTGGACTTGGAAATTTTCTGCAATATAGTACGCATTTTTGTATTGATTTTTAGTCATTTTAATATCTTTGCCCTTCTCATTGCATTTATATTGCTCGACAAAGCGCATTGGGGACCATCCATCAGTTTTACTGATATGCTTGTCTATGCAATCGACAATTGTTTGATCAGAACAATTATACTGTGCCCCAACTGTTAATTGGCATCTGATTGACATTTGTGTTGTTAAAACAATATCTTCTAACTGTTGCTAGTGGCGCCGATCACGAAATAACAATGCGTTAAAAAGACTTCCACTCAGTAACTTGAGAAAAAAAGTAATTTTGTTTAATAGGCCCCTGCTATACAGTTTACTGTAAAACCATTATTATTCGTCGGACACAAATTTTGGTGGATATTCGTGGGTCAGCTCAACCATGAATTCAAATGTACGACGAACGTTTATGTCCGAGGTCTTATATCCGAAATTATTAGTATCTGCACTACTGTGACGTCAGATTAAAGGGGCGCAATTAGTTTTGACCCATGTTACGGTGAGTGTGTTACCTCCCTTGATAAATATTCACTGTGAATACTGACATGATATTAAATTATACTTTAACTATATTTGAAAAAATAAATAATTCTATGATGTTTCCTTCTTGAAAGTTCAGATAATACTGTCAGAATAATTGAAAGGTACAGATTGCTCAGTTGTCATGCACGTATGAATATTCGCAGTTTGTCACTTGTTAATTGTCAAGCGCTTAACTGGCTTCGTGTCAAACTGCCATTAATAGGACCCACTGTTTTATTACAATTATACAAGACACTATGGGTACCACTATTAATTGGACTGTTTATTGCGATACTGGTATATTGCACCTATGTTTAATCCCACCAATTGGTATGGTGTTGTTACACTATGGACCACGTTATCGCGAGATTGAGACGATAAGATACGGACAATGCGAGTAATGGACACGTTGTTGTTTTAGCAGATGTCAACTGAGCGCAAGGGTTGTTAGAATAAACAAAAACACATAGATACAGTATTTTTTGGTAGGTTTTTGCCAAAAAATCGAAATGCACGAATTTAAGATCCAAAGAATATGCCCGATTTTACGAATCCATGAAAGTTTATGTCAACGAAATTAAATGAATCCACAGTATATGGCGATAGAAAAAGCATGTGAACACTCTAGAAGTCACATTTTTTGCCCAATGAAAATGAAATTTGCTCAGAACATTTGTTCTTATGATAACTTGGCCGAGTTCGAAAATGGTTCCACTCGGTTGAAAAACATGGCTGCCACGGGGCGGTGCAGTTTCCCTTATATGGCTTTATTGAAAACTTTAAAAAGCTTGTGAACAGTCTAGAAGCCACATTTATTGCCCAATCTTCATGAATCTTGCCCGGAAGAATTGTCCCAATCATATCTCGGACAAGTTTGAAACTGGGTCATGTGGGGTAAAAAAATAGGTCACTAGGTCAAATTGAAGAAAAAGCATGTAAACACTCTAGAAGTCGCATTTGAAGCCCAATGAACATGAAACTTGCTGAGAACATTTGTTCTTATGATATCTAGGCTGAATTTGAAAATGGTTCCGCTCCATTGAAAAACATGGCCGCCAGGGGGCGGGGCAGTTTTCCTTATATGGCTATAGAAAAAGCTTGTGAATGCTCAAAAAGTCACATGAAACTTGCTCAGAACATTTTTCTTATGATATCTCGGCCGAGTTCAAAAATGGTTTCATGCCGTTCAAAAACATGTCTGCCACGGGGCGGGGCAGTTTTACTTACATGGCTATATTGAAAACTTTAAAAAGCTTGTGAACACTCTAGAGGCCACGTTTATTGCCCAATCTTCATGAAACCTGCCCAGAACATTTGTCTTAATGATATCTCGGACAAGTTCTAAACTGGATCGTATGGGGTCAAAACTAGGTCACTAGGTCCAATTGAAGAAAAAGCTTGTGAACACTCTTGAAGTTTCATTTTTAGCCCAACGAACATAAAACTTGCTCAGAACATTTGTTGTTATGATATCTAGGTTGAATTCGAAAATGGTTCCGCTCCATTGAAAAACATGGCCGCCAGGCGGCGGGGCAGTTTTTCTTAAATGGTTATAGAAAAAGCTTGTGAATGCTCGAAAAGTCACATTTTTTGCCCAATCAACATAAAACTTGCACAGAACATTTGTTCTTAAGATATATGGGGCGAGTTTTAAAATTGTTCCACTACGTTGAAAAACAGGGCTTCCACGGGACGGGCAGGTTTCCTTATATGGCTATATTGAAAACTTTAAAAAGCTTGTGAACACTCTAGAGGCCACGTTTATTGCCCAATCTTCATGAAACCTGCCCAGAACATTTGTCTTAATGATATCTCGGACAAGTTCTAAACTGGATCGTATGGGGTCAAAACTAGGTCACTAGGTCCAATTGAAGAAAAAGCTTGTGAACACTCTTGAAGTTTCATTTTTAGCCCAACGAACATAAAACTTGCTCAGAACATTTGTTGTTATGATATCTAGGTTGAAATCGAAAATGGTTCCGCTCCGTTGAAAAACATGGCCGCCAGGCGGCGGGGCAGTTTTTCTTAAATGGTTATAGAAAAAGCTTGTGAATGCTCGAAAAGTCACATTTTTTGCCCAATCAACATAAAACTTGCACAGAACATTTGTTCTTAAGATATATGGGGCGAGTTTTAAAATTGTTCCGCTACGTTGAAAAACAGGGCTTCCACGGGACGGGCAGGTTTCCTTATATGGCTATATTGAAAACTTTAAAAAGCTTGTGAACACTCTAGAGGCCACATTAACTGCCCAATCTTCATGAAACTTACCCAGAAAATGTGTTCTAATAATATCTTGGACGAGTTTGAAACTTGGTGATGTGGGGTCAAAAACTAGGTCACTAGGTCATATTGAATAGAAAGCTTGTGAACACCCTAGAAGTTATATTGTTTACCCAATCTTCTTAAAACTCACTCAGAACATTTGTTTCCATAATATCTCAAATGAGTTTGAAACTGGGTCACATAGGGTTAAAACTAGGTCACTAGGCCAAATTGAAGAAAAAGCTTATAATACTCGAGACGCCAAATTTGTAGCCCAATCATCATGAAACTTGCTGAGAACATTTGTCCCAATGATATCTCAGAAGAGTTTTAAACTGGGTCATGTGGGGTTAAAAACTAGGTTCCCAGGCCAAATTGAAGAACAAGTTTGTCAACACTCTGGAGACCACATTTATAGCCCAGTCATAATGGAACTTGCTCAGAACATTTGTCCCAATGATATCTCAGACGAGTTCGAAACTGGGTCATGTGGGGTAAAAATAAGGTCACTAGGGCAAATTTAAGGAAAACCTTGTAAACACTATAGAGGCCACATTTATAGCCCAATCATCATGAAACTTGTTCAGAACCTTTGTTTCAATATTATCTCAAATGAGTTCAAAACTGTGTCATGTGGGGTAAAAAACTAGGTCACCAGGCCAAATTGAAGAAAAAGCTTGTGAACACACTAGAGGCCACATTTATAGGAAAATCATCATGAAACTTGCTTAGAAAATTAGTGATATCTGGGACAAGTTTGAAACCAGGTTACATGGGGTAAAAACTAGGTCACCAGGTCAAATTGAAAAAAAAAGCTTGTGAACACTAGAGGCCAAATTTTTAGCCGAATCTTCATGAAACTTGCTCAAAACTGTTTAGTTTCTTAGCCCCTAAGGTGAGCGAACTAGGGCCTTGTGGCCCTCTTATTTCAAATTAGAATTTTTGCTCTAGGACAAATTTCACTATAACTGTAACCGGTATTGAATTGAAACTCAAAACTTGTTTCAAATTGGATTTTTGCTCTAGGGCAAATTTCACAATAACTGTAACCGGTATTGAATTGAAACTCTAAATACTTGATCACAGTTATGAATCCATTCTGAAGACAAGGTGAGGTAACTATATCAAGGATTTTGGTGGAGTTATTGCCCTTTTTTCAACTTATAATTTTAGCTTTAAGTGAAATTTTTCAATATCTGGAAGAGGTATTGGCTTGCAATTAAACACACTTCATCACAGTGAAGAATCCATTCTGTTAACAAAAAGGGCAGAATACTATCAAATACGAGAAAGTTTTTCATATTTGGTATGTAACATTGTACATGTGTATAGTGGTCCTCTAAAAAGATTTTTCAAATTATGTAAAATTAGTCTCAAAACTGGCCACGCCTCGAAGGTCTCATGGTTTATATAGACTTTAATAGCAAAATGACTGTAAAAATCTTTTCCTCGGAAACAGCATTTGGTATGTAACATTGTATAGTGGTTTTCTACAATGATTATGTTCAAATTATGCCCCTGGGGTAAAAAGTGGACAGGCCCGGGGGGGGTCACATTGTTTATATAGACTTAAATAGCAAAATGTGCCCTCATCCAAGCTTTAGCGCTGGATGAAGGTCATTATTGGAGTAAAGCCGGAGGCTGAGCATGTATAGATAGCATTCCGTTCTGGACGTATGAGGGGATCCGCACTTTAAACAGGGAACAAATCTATTACTCTCTGACCTACCCATGCACATGCGCAGTCGCAACGGAAGTGATACACCAGAACATTCATATATTTAACATGGTTTTGTTGCCATTAATACCAAAAGGGTGGGAAAGAATAAAATCATATAAAATATCAAAACATGGATAAAACATTATGCATAATAACATAATATAGTAATGCCAATAAACAAGAGGAGGGTCTATACATGCTCAGCCTCCGGCTTTACTCCAATAATGACCTTCATCCAGCGCTAAAGCTTGGATGAGGGCACATTCTTTTCGTAAAGCCTTCAGCTTTCACATGCATAGATAGCATTTTTAAACGCAACAAAACCAAAACTTCCAAAGAACTTAACCAAAATAAATTTCTACTGATTTAATGAGTCTAATAACAAATCATCATAGGACCTAACCAAACAGAACAGCATTACTGAAAGATAAATTGCTAGAACTATTCAACGTACATCTATAATAAAACTTTGTAAATGTTTTATCTAACTTCCATTCTGCAGTGTCTAAAATAGTCTTTAATGAACATCCTTTGATAAAAGCTACAGACGTAGAAGCACCTCTGAATGAATGTGCCTTAAATGGTCAGAGTCAATACCAGAGAACTCTAATATGGACTTCAACCATCTAGCAACAGTGCTAGTAGAAACCTGCTTGAAAGTCTTATACGATACAAACACAAACCGTGACTTCCTTACGGGTTTTGTAGCGTCAATATAGGCAAGAAGAGTATGCACAGCAAACAACGCTTCATCATGAAAATGCTCCACTTTCAATGTAAACGAATGTCCTAATCGAGACGTTTTCAACATGTAACAAACATATTATCAATACTCAAAGATATCAAGGTCTGAGATCTTGGTGCCGTAGCCAAAGCCAGAAGAGCTACAGTTTATAAAATCAACATCTTCAAGGATAAATCCCGTATAGGCACTAATGTTTTCAAATAGTTCAACACAACAGACACATCCCACGTAATAATATAATGGGGTTTTGGAAGTTGACACAGGAAAACACTTTTCATAAACCTAGACACTAAAGCACAATCCTTACAACAACGATTACCAAAAAAGGGAAGAGTTTGAAGCAGCATAGCTTTATGTGTGTTAATCACTGAATATGATTTTTTCAATTTAAAAAGATAATACAAATAACTAAGTATCACTGCTTCAGTCGTATGAAAGGGGATAACTATCACGCATACCATTCCAAGTATACAAGTGCTACCATGCGACTGCTTCTTGGTTCTGACTGACCACGGTACGCAACTGAATTATTCAACTGGCCACGAAATTCACTGGACAAGAAGGGATGTCCTTATACAACCGCCGTAATCAAGTGCAGACGCCTTCCCAAGGGTGAAGTTGATAGTTGTGCGATTGAGCCAATAGGTCCTTGTGCCTGGATAACCTTATTGAAATGGATAAAATGATTTCAAAAATAAATGGAAACCAAGGTTGCGAAGTACATTAAGGAATAATGTTTACCTCTTCTGCAATCATATTAAATGGAGGAAATATATATGGAATTCATTCACTCCATAATGATATATATAAGAAACAACTGTTACATTATCTGACTGTGCTTGAATGTGCTTACTGCGAAAACTACTATAGAGTGACTGTAATGAGAAATAAACAGACAAAAGCCCCAAATGATAATTATTATTTATTGACTCCATTGCATACATCTAAGTATGGACATGCGTGACTAGGTAAACACAAGCAAACCCTTCCAATGAGGCATAGATTTGGCAATCAACATCTGGGTTTTGTCTAATGAATTTCACATTTTTGCTGTTAACATTATTTATCCACCAATATAACTTCCTGACGCTTGCCTCAGACAACCGCAATGTAATACTAAAGTCTACAGAAATTTGCAGACCTACTAATTTATCTCTTTCAAGTGTACAGTAATCCATCTTGGCTTCAAAATTTGACAAAAAAATGTGTTAATGACAAGTCCACTGAAATAAGCTAATTGTCTGACCTCAATCAACTCTAAAGAAACCAACATGTTGGCCATAGAAATGATATTTTCCATTCTTTTATCAGCCAAGTAAACCTTAAACTTGACATAATCAATAATGAAACCAAAGAATGCAATTCTCTGATGCCAGTTTATATCAAAACCTAATGCAACCAAGGTATCAACCAATGTACTGGTATAATAAATACACTCCAGTTTGATATTGTTCATAATAATGGAGTCATCAATATAATAACATAGACTGTTTTGCATTCTAAACCATGCAAAAACGGGTTTGAGAATTTTCGCAAACAAATATGGTGCAATTGATAAATTGATAAAACAAAAGGAAAACATGCACATTTGTATAGTCTGCCATTCCACAAAACTCAGCTATTTAGTGTATGTTTCCTGTATAGGAACCGAAAAATAAACATTCCTATGTACAAGATCTGAAACAACATCAAAGGTTTCTCTTGTGCTTAGAAAAGTTTGTATTCAACCAACTGATTCAAATATGTTATATAAATAACTGGTCTATATTTTCCATTCGACTTGGGAACAATAAATAAATTTGATATGAAGTCACCAGTTTCATGTAAAGTTTCAATGCTTGCACCTTCATTTAGTAATTCACAAACCTCACTATTTGCTATCTCCATCGTTCATTTTTAAATGCGATTTCTTTAGGAGTGACATTCTAATATGGTTCATTTTCAAGAACAATTTCATATCCAATAACTGCATTTAAAATCCATGAATCCTTCGTAAAAATTGTTTTAAAATTTGTAATAATTTGTAAAATATTGTATTATGGGCCAGTGACCTTTATTTACAATAAAATTATGTTCTGTTCTGATTTCTTAAATTACCAACAACACTTACTTTATGCAATTCTGATGGTATGGGGCTGTAAAGATTGCATTCGGAGCTCTCCTAGGAGGCCTGGACCTGCCATTCTGTCTGTAACCCCCAGAAGTACCTAATTGTGGGTAAGGCTGATATCTGCCAACCTGACTAAATGATCATGAAGGACGTCTAGGATACCTTCCTCTGCTTCGAATAGTCGAGCGCGCTGTCCTCTGACAGCTCTTGTACTAACATGTAATTCCATTGCCATTGCTTAACACCAGTAATCACTAAACACTGTTATTTCAAAGCAGACGACTGAACTAGGGTAAACACAAAACTTTGATTGACAGCTTCTTTCCCGCCTATATGCTGGTTTCTACATGGTACAGTCCCTTTGTTGTGTGTAAAGTTACGTCACCAAAATTAGGTCAGCATTGTTTATGCCAAACGATATTACAGTGACGGTGAATTTTATTCTTATTGCATTGGATTACTTTGTGCAATTAAACAATTTTTAGATGCAATATACTGGAATTAAATAATTCTTTAAAGGGAATTCATTTGTTATTGCATTACTAACACTGCAAAAGAGATTTAGCTCATTAATCCCTTATGTCACCGGAATAAGGTCACTGGAGGATAGTAATTCTGACTGTCACTAGAACCAAACAAAGCTTCAGAAAAGCTACGATTTAAATCACTATAATCCTCATTGTCAAAGACATCTCTAGCATCAAATTCAACCGTCAATGGCTGAACATTGTTGGCCTCTAGTACCATGTGGCTAACCACATGCGCTGAAAATACCCGAAGGTAAAATGCCAAGCAAATTCCTCTAAGACAAAATGTCCTTCTGTGACAACTTCGTTATGTCAAAAAATATTGTCGTTAATGTCCGAAGACGTATTCTTCTTGTCCGAAGACGTATCATTTTTGTCCGAAGACTTACTTCCTTTAAACACTCTTTTCAGGGTAGTCATACAAAATTTCATTTAAGGTTTGGACTTACTTTTCTTGGACGGCTGCTCCCTAACAGTGTCAGAACAACAGGAAAACTCACCTTCAAATAATGAATTGTCACCTGATTACAAGATATCTTCGTTGTCCAAAAGAAAAGAATGAAAAAAGTTTAAATTGACAAGCCAAAAATATGTAGGTCTGAATCTCCCAGCGCCAAAACTTTTGATGAATGTTCTGGTGTATTCCGTTGCGACTGTGCATGTGCATGGGAAGGTCAATGCGTAGTAGATTTTTTCACTGTTTAAAGTGCAGATCCCCTCATACGTCCAGAATGGAATGCTATCTATACATGTGAAAGCTGAAAGCTTTACAAAAATAATGACACTTTAGAATTCTTCTCCTACGAAACCGCAAGGCCCAGAGGGTTCATATTTGGTATGTAACATTGTATAATGGTCCTCTACAAAGATTGTTCAAATTATACCCCCGGAGTCACATGGTTTATATAGACTTATATAGAATTAAAAATGACTTTAAAAATATTCTCCTCTGAAACCACAAGGCCCAGTAGTTGTTAAGTAGTTGGTATGTAACATTGTTTAGTGGTCCTCTAAAACGATTGTTCACATTATGCCCCTGGGGTAAAAAAATGGCCTGCCCTGAGGGTCACATGGTTTCGGTAGACTTATATAGCAAGTGAACTTTAAAAATCTTCTCTGAAACAGCTAGGCACAGAGGATTCATATTTGCTATGTAACATTGTAAAGTGGTCCTCTACAACGTTGGTTAAAATTATGCATCTGGGATCAAACCTGGCAACACCTTAGGGTCACATGGTTTCTATAGCCTTATGTGGCAAGTGGACTTTAAAAAATCTCCCCTAAAACCCCAAGACCCAGAGGTTTCGTATTTTATCTGTAACATTGTATAGTGGTCCTCTACAAAGATTGTTCAAATTATGCCCCTGGGAAAGCAGGGGCCACGCCCCAGGGGTCACATGTTTTCTATTTGGCAAGTGGGCTTTAAAAATCTCTAAAACAGCAAGGCTCGGAGGTTTCACATTTTGTGTGAAACATTTTATAGTGGTCCTCTACAAGGGTTGTTCAAATTATGCCCCTGGGGTAAAAGAAGCCACACCCCAGGGTCACATGTTTGATATGGACTTATATAGAAAGTGGGCTTTAAACATCTTCTCCTTTGAAACTGACAGGCCCAGAGGTTTCATATTTGGCATGAAACATTGTATAGTGATCCTCTACAAATAGTGTTCAAATATTGCCGCTGTGGTAGAAAGTGGCCACTCCCTGGGAGTCACATGGTTTATATAGACTATAAAAATCTTTTCCTGAAACTGCAAGGCCCAGATCTTTATACTCTGGTAAGTGCTATAGTGCCATTTGGCCCTCTTGTTATTAACCATTATGAAGCCTTATACTAAGGTGAGCGACATCGGGCCATCTTGTTGTATTTGCATGACCCTGCCAGACTTCTGCCAGACTTCTTCACATACAGTCGACTCCCTATGGCTCGAAGTCGCAGGGACCAGTAGTTAAACTTTGAGCCATCAAATTTTTGAGCTAAACAAGAGTTTGAGAATGTGTACTTATACATGTACCGGCGGTAATCCATCTCCATTATTTCTTAATCGCCAATTAAATAGTGTTCAGATGTTTAAAATGGTTATTAACAGACATCAAAGATTTATTTAAATATGCTATAAAGCTCTTTATTTTAAGTTTGTGAAAGCTGTGATATCAATTATTCCGTTCTTTCATCACTTTACAGTAATCAAGCGCATCTTGTCTATTAACGTCTTTTTGTGAACGAAGCGTGTTCGAGCCATACAAACAATAACATGTGTAATAACTGTAACTGGGACCGTGACTAACACTTCAAGCCGGAGTCGACTGTAATTATGTTTCCAGCAATGCATTGAATATAAGTATGAGGCTAGTATCTCACTTTCATTTTTCAGATATGGTTACAAAACCTGGGAGTGGAGAAATGGTCTTAGAGGCTATTTATATCCCAGTATCTTTGCCTTGTTCTACAAGATATTGGGAATAATGGGAATGGATTACAGAGTCATGTTGGTAAGTGGAAATTGAAATTCAGGTGCCTGTTATTCAGTTACACTAATGAATACAAAAATGAATCATATTAAAAGCCAGATGTATAGGCATTTTTCCATATAATATTATGGCTATACTGAAATCTTTGGACAATACTTTTGTCGTATACCACTGGTTAGATCTTGAAATAATTTCAAACAATAGTTCCTTTGGTGACCCTCTCATGAATTTCATTTCTTTAAATTATTTTGAGTTGTTAAAAAACATGGCCATCAGGGTACAGGCAGATTACTAATATGGCTATATTGAGAGATTTTAGCTCACCTGAGCACAAAGTGCTCAATGATCTATTGGTATAGGGTACCACTCGTGCATCGTCCATCGTCAGTCAACTGTCTTCTGTATGCCATCATCAATTTGTTCATTTGCAGATAGAGACTTGTATATGTCCATACAATCTGGTATGAGATTGTTATTGGGCCTGAGTTATAGCCCCTTTTTCATGCAAATAAAATACAAAAATGCCTTTTTCCATTATATAGACTTTATTTTTCATTCTATCTTTACTGAACTTTCACAGTTTGTGTATTTGTGTCAGATCTCAGCAAACACTGGAGTTTTTGCCTCTTGTTTGTGAAAAAAGGACTATACACAGAATAGAGACTTCACTTTTCATCTAATCTTCACAAATCTTGCACAGTTTGTCTATGACCATAAACATCTCAGATGAAGATAAATAAAAGAATGATCTGACCAGAAATAGAGTTATTGCTCCCTGTGTGGAAAAAATCTGGGATGAGAGTACTTAATGCAGGATATAGACTTAATATTTCATCCAGTCTTGACAACTAGCTAGTGAGCGTGCATAGGTTTGTGCGTGTCCTTTTGTCTGTTTGTCCTTCATTTCTGGATGGATTTTGAAATTACTTGGCACAAATGTTCACCATCATGAGATTTGTCACGCGCAATACCCAAGATCTTTACCTCCAAGGTCAATTTCTCATTTAGAGGTCAAAGGTCAAAAATTGATGGATTGAAATTACTTGGCCGAGATTTTAAATATCATGACCAAGATCCGTACCTTTCTTCAATATGTACAGAGTTATCGCCCTTTGTTTAATTATTTTGTTCAGAGCATATCTCCATTAGTTATGCAGAGATTAAAATGAAACTTCATACAATGATAGAGGACATTTTGAGCTCACCTGAGCACGAAGTGCTTGGTGAGCTATTGGTATAGGGGACCTCTCTGGCATTGTCCGTCGTCCGTATGCCGTCAACAATTTGGCACGTTATCACGATAAAGACTACATTTTTAGCTCACCTGAGCACATTGTGCTCATGGTGAGCTTTTGTGGTCATCTTTTGTCCGTCGTGCGTCATGTGTCAACATTTTCATTTAATTGACAACTCCTCCTAAACCGCTTGGCAGATTTTCATGAAACTTTACAGGAATGATCCTTGGGTAACTCTCTTTCAAAATTGTTTAAATCGTTTCGGTCCGCTGCATATGTATGTCACCAGAGCTAAATATAGATTTCAAAACTGAAAACTTAAAAGAAATCTTCTCTGAAACAACAAGGCTTGGAGCTTTCATATTTGATCAGTGAGATCCTCTAGTGGTCCTCTACAAAGATTGTTCAAAATTATTCCCCTGGGGTCAAAACTGGCCATGCCCCGGGGGTCACATGGTTTATTTAGACTTGTATAGCAAAAATGACTTTAAAAATTGTCTTCTCAGAAACCGCAAGGCCCAGAGGTTTCATATTTGGTATGTAACATTGTATAGAGGCCTCTACAAAGATTGTTCAAATGATGCCCCTGGTGTCAAAACTGGCCACACCCCGGGGGTCACAATGTTTATATAGACTTAAATAGCAATATGGCTTTAAAAAAAAGCGTCTTCTATGAAACCGGAAGGTCCAGAGGTTTCATATTTGGTATGTAACATAGTATAGTGGTCCTTTAGAAAGATTGTTCAAATGATGCCCCTGGGGTCAAAACTGGCCACACCCCAAGGCTCACCTGGATTATATAGACTTAAATAGCAAAATGACTTTAAAAATCTCCTCTGAAACCGCAAGGCTCATAGGTTTCATATTTGGTACGTAACATTGTATAGTGGTCCTCTGCAAAGATTGTTCAAATGATGTCCCTGGAGTCAAAACTGGCTACACCCCGCGGGTCACAATGTTTGTATAGACTTAAATAGCAATATGACTTTAAAAGTCTTTTCTCTGAAACTGCAAGGCCTATAGGGTTCATATTTGGTATGTAACATTGTAAAGTGGTCCTCTACAAAGATTGTTCAAATGTTGCCCCTTGGGTCAAAACTGACCACACCCCGGGGGTCACATGGTTTATATAGACTTAAATAGCAAAATGACCTTTAAAATCTTCTCTGAAACTGCAAGGCCCAGAGGTTTCATATTTGGTATGTAACATTGTATAGTGGTCCTCTACAAAGATTATTTAAAGGATGCCCCTGTGGTCAAAACTGGGCACACCCCGGGGGTCACATGGTTTATATAGACTTTAATAGCAAAATGACTTTAAAAAATATTTTGCTCTGAAACTGCAGGACCTAGAGGTTTCATATTTGATATGTGACATCCTCTAGAGGTCTTCTACAAAGTTTGTTGAAATTATGCCCCTGGGGTCAAAACTGGCCACACCCCATGGCTCACATGGCTTATACAGACTTAAATAGCAAAATGACTTAAAAAAATCTTCTTCTCTGAAACCCCAAGGCCCAGAGGTAATGTATTTGGTATGTAACATTGTATAGTGGTCCTTTCCAAATATTGTTCAAATTATACCCCTGAGGTAGAAAGTGGCTACGCCCTGTGGGTCAAATGGTTTATATAGACTATACAAATCTCCTGAAACTGCAAGGCCCAGATCTTTATACTCGGGTAAGTGCTTTCGTGCCATTTGGTCCTCTTGTTATAAGCCATTATGATGCCTTTAACTCAGGTGAGCGACGTTGGGCCATCATGGCCCTCTTGTGTATTCAATCTTGACCAAACTTGCACAGTTTGTGTAGGACCATAAAATCTTGGACAGGTTCCATAATGGGCCCAATTGGACCAGGAACACCAGAGTTATTGTCCTTTTTTTGGCCCCAAATACATCTATTCCTGAGTAACTCACCTGGTAAAGGGAGGTAAATGCAGTATCAGGAAGATAATTGCCAGAAATGTGTTATTTCCCTTTGTAAGTCAGTCACAGATATAACCCAGATAGTGGAGTCTGCTTATCAGTAAAATCAATACATCACTCTGAGTCAACATGATACTTCTATTTTAGATCAGCATCATTACACATAGTAAGGCCAGATTTATTTTTTTTCTTGGTTCTCTGATATTTTTGGAAAAGTGTCCGGTTGGAGGAGGGAAAAAATTAAAAATAAAAATAAACAACAATACAGAATTGAGTAAATTAATGACTAGAATTTCTCAAATGGAAATGGGCAGTGATATTAAAATCTTTATGCTAAATCATATTGCACAACATAGACTTAATCATTGCATGATAAAAATGACATTAATACCAATTATAGTAACATTAAAAGGCAGTGTTTATCACATAAAAAATACTGTTAGAATATGCTAACACTTAAACACAGTTCGTCAGATATCGCTGGGCAGTGGCCATATTATATGTGTTACCGCATGTTTAATAAAGTGAAAACTAACTGCATATTTCTTTTTAATCAATATACACTAATGAAATTTGTTAATTATAATATTGATATAAAATTATAAATGTGTATTTAATACAATGGTTCTAAGATCTTAATTTGTTTTTACTGAGTATTTTCTTCTAACTTCAAGTGTTGCATGATGTTTAAAATAACAGAGAGGAGATCATAGTGACAATGCATGTTACATAAAATGTAGTCATTTTTTCAGCGTTTTTTTTTTGCATTCCGTTGGACAGGTTGAAACCCTTTCACAAGGGCGTTTTGACGATATCGGGTAGATACTAAAAAATTTTTTTTGGGGGGTTTTTGGAAAAAATCAGGTCGGTGGATCCGAGAACCAAGAAATCGAAAAACTCTCACCTGACCATTGATAGCCTGCTTCTGACCTATATTTTGGTTGTGTGTGCAGCAATACAATTTTCCACTGTCTGTCATGGCATCCAGTGAGGAAAAAGATGTAATTCGGAATTCATGTTGTAAAAAGCAATCAGAATATAGGATTTAGATCATGTGATCAGGTGATCTAGTGCCTGAAAGGGTTAATTATTTTCTGTAGTTTTTAGACTGTTTAGTTAGTAACATATTTAGTATCATTTAATCATGTAACTTTTGGACTGACTTTTACATTTGAATTGGGATTTTGGAAATTCAAGTAATTATACTACATGATTTTTGAAGCTGGTTTATTATTTTACATTTTCTCCTTAATACACTATTTGGAGTGCACCATGCTACTTGCTAGTATATGCTTGTATGGTATATATAAGTAAGGGCTTGTAGTTTGGGGACTCTTTTTATAGTTCAACAAAATAAAAGTGACTTCCCATGCATCACATTGATTACATTTCATCTCACCTGAGCACTTCATGCTCGATGAGCTATTGATATAGGGGGACTGTCCTGTGTTGTCGTCCGTAGTGCATTGGAACAATTTGGCATGTGGACATGATACAAACTTCACTTTCATTCAATCTATACCAATCCTGCACAGTTTGTGTATGACCATAAAATCTCGGATAGATAATGGGCCAAATCAGACCATGAACACCAGAGCTATTGCCCCTTTTTCATGAGAAAATCTGCAAACTGGACTTTGTGCAATATACAAACTTCATTTTTCCTCAGAATTTGACCAAATTTGCACAGGATGTACATGAACTGAATATTTCAAAATAATCAATAAAATGGCCTAGATTGGGGTACAAACACCAATGTTATTGCCCCTTGTTTGTGTGAAAAAATGGACACTGTGGAGTATAGAGACTTCATTTATTGCCTAATCTTGACCAACTTGTACTGTTGTGTTTGACCATAAGGTCTCAGTCAATTCCCAATATGGAACTGATCAGACAAGTAAGACCAGAGTTATGACCCCTTATTTGTGAAAAAAAAATCCATAATGTGTGAAAAATTGGCTTTTAGTCTCCATAGTGAATTAACTTTTCATTCCTTGTTGACAAAACTTGCACAGTTTGTGTCTGACCATATTATTTCTGTTTGCGTGAATTATAGTAAACACGTTGTGTCAGGTTCAATCCTTTTATTAACTCTAAACAATAACAATTCATAGGAAGCGACATCAGTGACGTGATCCATGCTCGATGTTCCGTGCATTGACGCGCCAACTCCGCGACATTCTCCTGCCCGCAAAATGTCCTAATCGCCTTGTAACAGTTTCAGTGGGTACAATTTCATGACCGGCCTTGTTGTGATGCCCTTGGCAGTACGGATACGTGCAGCCCTCGTAAACCCATCATTTCTATTAAGAAGTTCGTCTACAACTGTTAGGCTCCACGTATAATTTGACGATTAATTCCGCTTTTCCGTTGGTATTCTCTTAGAGACGTTAAATACTCGTGTTTCCAGCGTCGCCAATATTGCGCAATAAGGTGTCCATGACGTGCCCTCGTAGTGACATCATCAACGGTGCACTGAGGGGTGTTGAAGGAGTCATTGTTCCCAAATGGTAGACTTGTTAGTGTGCGTCCGTGAAGTAAGTGCGACAGGATAAGTGGCTCCGGATCTTCCTTAGATGAACTTATGAATGTCAGTGGCCTGTCGTTTATAATTGCCTCTACTTCAGTGACCACCGTGTGTAACGTTTGCAGATTCACAGATACTCTTTCTAAGACCTTCTTAAGGGTTGTCTTGACAATACCAATTAGTAGCTCCCACCACCCTCCGTACCAAGGCGCTCTCTTAGCAATAAATTTCCATTGTGTTCCTTTCTTGGTAAGTTCGTCTTGTACATTTTGTGAGACACAAAGTCACTGTATCAGGTTTGCTGCAGCTTGATAAGTGGTGGCGTTGTCAGAGATCATAAGTATCGGTAACGATCGTCTGCTCACAAAGCGTCTGAAGGCCAACAGAAACGATTTATCCATCAGGTCAGGTACAATCTCTAACTGAGCAGCACGAGTACTGGCACACGTAAACAAGCAAATATAAACATTCTGCTGTTGACCATGTCTTTCCTTGACGTATAAAACCCCGGTAAAGTCTACACCTGTGACCGAAAATGGTGGCTCTTCACTGACTGTTGCAGCCAGAAGTGGTGGCGGGTCGGGTGCACTGTATGCGACAAGTTACGCAATGACGAAGAACTGACTTCAGGTATTGTCTGATGGATGGTATCCAATACTTCTGACATAATTGTGTAACTGTCTGTGCTGTTCCGGCTTGAAGTTGATGACAATGGGCATCGTTGATGACCAATCTTGTCAGGTAGCTTTTGGCGGGAAGTAGATGGGGAAACTTTGCTGAATCTGGAAGCATGGCATTCTGAATTCTCCCACCACAACGAATGCACCCCTGATCCATATACAAACGTAATTGTCCGATGATCGCCAACCGTCTGCTCTTTGATGTGAGCACTTCGATGATAATAATGCTGATGTTGGCAACTCTTGATAAGCTCTTTTTCAGCGCGTCTCAGCTCCATTGTCGATAAGGGACCCAAGCTACGTTTTTCAGGCACTGTTTTTTTGCAGTTACTTGAATCGTTAGACATATGCTGTGATCCGTAATAACTTTTTAACTACTGTATCTTGTGATGTCCAGTATCGTTGTGAGATCAGGAATGGCGTTTTTAGCGGGTGTTGACTCTTCATTTGCTTCCTGCGCTGTTATGGTTGTAAGCATGGTTGTCAATTTAGCTGCCACATCAGCCACCGCTTGTTGTCACACAACCAAGTCGGGCCTTCCTTCGAAAGTGTACTTGATTGAAGTTGGGAAGCTGCAATCCCTTTTGTCTGTAAATCGGATGGGTTTTCCTCAGTGGGGCAGTATCGCCATTCTACATTCGGAGTCAATCTCTTGATTTCTTTAATCCGGTTCGAAACAAATCGTTTCAGTATTTTCGTAGAAGCAAAACCGCATTCAAAATGAACGGAAAACAGGTGGCGCCAAACAGAACATCGATACGTGTCAAGCTTGCTGTCGGGGTCAGTGGGGTCGGACAGCCACATAAACCGGGTAACATCTCCGTCGTTTTCGTGCAGTGCTACATTCAAAAAAGCTTATTCAATATCTGTTGAAACAGCATATCGGCCCATCCTAAATCTGATTAGGAGTGATGTTAGGTCATTCAGTTGATTGCAAATATTTGTTTAGACTTACACTTTCACTCCCTCCCCGGCAGCTTCAGTCATATACGATTCTGATGGGTTTTGTTGCCGAGTCCTTCTTTATGCCATGGTGGGGGATATAATGGATTTGATGTGTTGTTGAATCATCATTGACCTTATCTATGTAACCCCTGTTCTCCTGTTCTGTATTATTTCGCTGTATTTCTGGAGTATCAATGGTTCTTTGCTAAGGCGATGAATGGTATTTTCCATTCGTCTTTTTGCGACATCGAAATTCATTGGCAGTGGTTTATGATCTTGTTTCCAATGCAGACGTGCAGTATATCTGCCATTGTCAAATGTCAAGCTGTTCTGGTATTCCTTGAGATAGTTGTTGACGTCATCATCCGTGTTGTCTTCTGGCATT
The DNA here is from genome assembly GCA_027627225.1 of Congeria kusceri. Lineage (NCBI taxonomy): Eukaryota > Metazoa > Mollusca > Bivalvia > Myida > Dreissenidae > Congeria > Congeria kusceri. Next base: position 45,580,225 of record CM051032.1, on the reverse strand, counting down.
ATGCCCAACGTTTCAATGTCCCAAAACCTTGTGAGATCTGTAGTCTCTGACACATGCACAGCCATGATGTCCATTACTGAAGAGAATGAAGTTCCAGGTTGAAGCGGCAACGGGCCCGATAGGAGGTAACCAATTTGACAGCCGTAGGGCCATTGCCTCAAACCGTGTTGTTCCCAATAATATCCCAATAGTGATCAGACCAAATGAGTAGATTTATTTCAGACGTGTCGTCCATAGTAACCGGATGCGCAAGCTTCAGTCCCTTAAGGTACGGTAGATTCATTACTGATTTACGATTTACGACATCTGTTGTCGATTGGCTTTGCGATTACCGGCACAATTAACACATGAATGGGTAATAATTCGCCACTATATATATCACAAGATTAACTGTTGCAGTATCTAGCTTCTGAGCCGTATGTAAGGGATCTCCAAACGCCGAGAGGTGAATTAATTCCACTCCGTCCTTATGTAGATGCAATACATCAGCCATCTTCTGTGCGATGATCTGAGCGCTCTTGTCAAATAAAAAATGTGCGTCTAGGGTATATCTATCAGCGTGTAGTGGAGCCACTGCGGTCTTCAGGAGAACAGATGAATACAAGATGGCAGCACTTCCTTCTGTGGGTTGTATGTGCTGGTTGTAACTTCCTGTGGCGTTTGCACGTTGTGTCCATTGATTCGCTGAAGCTTCCGCTTGTTTCGGGGGGAACGATGTTGTCTCACTTCATCAACATATCGTCGTATGGTCTTTTCCAGGGCATTTCCGACAACGTGATCTCGATGGGCAGTTGGACGCCTGATGTTGCGCACTGAGGCAGTTGTAACACAAGTCTTTTCATCGTAGAATAGACACTCTGTGTTCAATGTCACTGACAGTTCGACATTCTCCATTATGTATTGTGTCACAATAAATGCATTTTCGACGTAGAACTTCCATCTGATGCGACAACACTTGGTCACCGACTTTGTTACTGTTCAGTGTCCTTGTAGCGGTTGTCAAAAACGAAGCTGTTGGCATGTAGCGGCTCAATTCTTGCTGCTGTCCTGCTTCCATAATCTTGATTTCCCTCAAAATAGCTTTCCGTAGGTCAGGTAGGTTCCAGCTCCCGTATCCATGCTCCCTGGCTAGATGACGCTTTATTTCCAGTGGCAATCTCTGGAAAATTATGGGAATTAGAAGATTGCCATAGCTATCTTGAATCCGTCCCAAAGACTCCAAACCTCTTATGTTTAATTCCAGACGGTTGTAAAACTGTCGAAGCGCTCGAATAGTATGTAGAAGGGTCTGCATGTAATCAGATGTGATTTTGCCCAAAACACTCAGTAAGTAGATTCAGTGCTTGCCTCTGTAGTTAGCGTTTGTTAGTGTTAATCCCTCGATCGTACTAGCTGCGTCGCCCTCCAGCAAAGATCTCAAATATCCAAATTTCTGACATTCGATAAACACAAGTTATTGTGCACTGACGACTCGAAAGAATCCCAAAACGTCTGCCACCATAATAAGTCGCCATTAAACGTTGGAAGTGAAAGTTTTGGGAGCTTCATGAATGAATGTGATGCTATCACCTCAGGTTGCAAGACCAGCCCTTCCAGTCTAGATGATTGATTGATGTTCTCTGATGATTAGTTTCCAGCTACGGAGGAAGTTGCGTCTGTGGACTGCGCGGACATGGTGGCTAATGTCCCATCGGCGGAAGTATGATATGATTGGTTTTCAGCTATGGCGGAAGTTGTGTCGGTAGACTGCGCGGACATGGCCACTAATGTCGGAAGTTAACTCGGAAGCGAAGGGAAAAGTTGCTCTACTACTTACTTGATGCTGAGTAGTGATGTTCCTGGTACAGGATGCTGAGGCGAATAATACCAGGGAGCTAGTCACCTCAGCTAAGAATTCCTTCTGTTTATTGTGTCGGAGATTCAAATGCATGTTATATCCTGTTGTCTAGCGAATCTCGTTAGCCACATTTTCGACATCATAATTATTGCAAATTTTTTCGTCGATAAGCTTCATTGACCTGAATATGTCCTCGATCGCATTGATAATAAGTTGAAAATCTTCAATGTTATTGTCATCTCTCAGAGTTCGCACCTGTCTTGAATAGTCCTTAAAAACGTAGTTGCTTTTGAAAAGTCCTTAAATTGGGTATAGCCTTGAAAAAATGCAAAAATGGTACTTGAATTTGACACAAAGTGCTTGATTTTCTGAAATCAACCTTGAATTTACATTTGCCATTATCAAAGTATAAGAACAAAAAAAAAAACAGGACAAGCGTTGAGGGGTTTATTTTTGCAAAAAAAAGTTTGTCCATGCGGAAGTACGAATATGCTGTAGGTACGTTCTAATTTGGGTACGAATCGAGGCCTTGTGTACTACGTCATAATTGCAAATGGTGGCACTCAGTGAATTATCATGACAGGTAAAAACGGAAAACAGTGTTCATTCAAACAGAACTACAGTTGTTGAAGTCAAGCAAATTATCAATGTTCTGTTAAAATGATTAATTTTCTACATGGGCGAAAGCGCACTGTCATCACATGAAAGTAGACAAACATATAGTAGTCGAAAACGTAAAAAAATGTGAGCTTTCTGCGCCTTTTGCATATGATGGCATGTTTTTCACAAAGCCAGCAGACTCCATAAAAATTTTAAACTAAGACAAAGCTATCAAAGTAATAGTGGACGCATGTGGACTTTACAGTGACCGATCATCATTCTATAATTTAAATTGCACATGCACATTTTTGTGCAAAGTTCCTAGACAGAGTACCATTGCAGGCAACTTTAGTTACTTGTAGAAAATATAAGACAGCTTTCATGTATTTGGCAGTGTTAGGAATCGCTTCTAAATTTTTAGAAATCTGTAAGTCTAAGCATCCAATTCTTGGTTTGATTCAATAATGTTTTGATGTTGTAGTTATTTGTTTTTAATAGTGATTATTTTGTAAAGATAATATTTTGTTAAGATAGCATTTTGTCTTCAACATTCAGTTAATTTAATGTAAAAATAACACATAAACTGGGCCCAAATGCTTAAGTGGCTTGTAGATGAACCTTGCAAAGTTGTTTTTATAGTCTATAAACGTAAAAATACTTGCCTTGATAATCACAATTTTACCCTTGAAAATTCCTTGAATATGTATGCAAGACCTTGAGTATGAACCGTGTCTCTGGCAACTGTCAACTGTTCAAACAAATCTTCAATAGAATCTCTATGTCCGCTTCTTTGGGCAAGTAGTTTTTGCAAATTCGTATTGTTCTCTGGTCATGGCACCAAAATGTTGGCGTGAATTATTGTAAACATGTTCGATCCTTTTAAACAATAACAATTCAAAGGAAGTGACGTCAGTGACGTGATTCACGCTCGACGTTCTGTGCGTTGACGCGCAAAATCCAGGACAATTTCATAAAGGCCCAATGATGGGCCAGATAGAACAAGGAACACTGGAGTTATTTCCTCTTCTTTGTAAAAAACCTTTTCAAAAACTGGACTTTATGTGACATAGAAACTTCATTTTTCATCTAATCTTTATTATACTTGCACAGCTTGTGTATGACCATAAGATCTCATAATAAACCAAGGTTTTGTGCTGATTAGGCAGCTTGTGTATGACCATAAGATCTCATCCAAGGTTTTGCGCTGATTCGGGTATACAGAACAAAGTGATTTGCCTGTTTGTTTGTGAAAAAGAAGCAAAAAATGGACTATGTTCAGGATAGAGACTTCATTTTTCATTTCGGATGGCAGCAGATAGTATTTCAGCAACTAGTTAATTAGTTTTGGTATTTGAGCTGTTAACCAGTGAGCTAAATATCATTTATAAGACCTGAAAAACAATTAAAATGGAAATACATCACGTACAATGGTCTGTTTGATTGAATAGTCCTAATCGATGATATACGTAATGCTGACAGTTGTCTCGTATTGCTGTCTTTTGTGACTTTTTAAATTATTGTTCTGTTGAAATAAGAACAAGGCACAGTACATGGAATTCAGCTGGATGTTTGAACCTAAAAAATGTGCCATTGCAAAGATTGGACGTCTACCTCTGTGTAATGAAAGTGTGATTGTGCATGGTAAACATATCATCGATAGCTTGTGGTTCATCTTGGTCCCAACAGTTGCAACCATAAATGCATCTGTATTGTGCCATTTAATTGCCAGGTAAATAACAGAAGTAGGCCGGGCAGGCATGAGACTGTATATCGCCTGTAGATTGCCAGATTAGCTACAGAAGAGGCCGGACAGGCATCTGGATTGCACCTGTCGCATTGCCAGATCAGGTTGTCTGATTTGGGTCATATTGTTGGTGATGACATTTAGCTGATCTCTGTCATTGCCAGTACTCAGGTGAGCGCTTTGGACCATAATGGCCCTATTGTTTAATTTTCTTGTGCGGAGCATACCTCCATTAGTATTGAAGCGCTTCAGATGAACCTTCATATAATGATAGAGGACAATGAGAGGAAGTGCAGAGTGTCGGTCCGTCATGCTTCTTGTGTAGAGCATAACTTTATTAGTATTGACAGGATTCAAATAAAACTTCATATAATGATAGAGGCCAATGAGGGGAAGTGCAGAGAACAAGGACCACAATGCTTTCTTCAACATTTACAAAGTTATTGACCTTTGTTTAATTTTCTTATGCACAGCATAACTCCATTAGTATTGAAGCGATTCAAATGAAACTTCATATAATGATATAGGACAATGAGAGTAAGTGCAGAGCACAAGGATAACAACATTTCTTCAATATTTATGGAGTTACTGCCCTTTGTTTTATTTCCTTATGTGAATCATTAATTTTCTTGTGTGGAGCATAACTCCATTAGTATTGAAGGGATTCAAATGAAACTTCATATAATAATAGATGACATTGATTTGAAGTGCAGAGCGCAAGGATCAAAACTATTTCTTCAGTATTTAGGGAGTAATTGCCCTTTGTTTAATTATAACACCACACATGGTTATAGAGGGCATTGAGAGGAAGAGTAGAGTGCAAGGACCATAACTCTTTCTTTAATATTTAAGGAGTTATTGCCCTTAAGTTAATTTTCTTGTGCAGTGCATAACTCTTTTAGTATTGAAGTGATTTAAAATAAAACCACATATATTCATAGAGGATGTTGAGAGGAAGTGCAGAGAACAAGGACCAAAACTCTTTTTGTAGGAAGCATCATTTTTGCCAACATGTAACTGTCATTGTGTTGCCTTCCTCAGAAAAGCATATGCTTTGCGGGCATAGGTCACATCCTGTGACAAGCCTTGTTTTTTTGCCCCTGAAGGGAACTTCGGGGGCATATAGTAATGACCTCGTCCGTCCGTCTGTCCAACTGTCCGTATATCCGTCCGTTACGCTTCTTGTGCGGAGCATAACTTTATTAGTATTGACAGGATTCAAATAAAAATAAATAAGGATAGAGGCCAATGAGGGGAAGTGCAGAGAACAAGGACCACAACACTGTCCTCAACATTTACAGAGTTCTTTCCCTTTGTTTTATTTAGTAATGTGAAGCATTAATTTTCTTGTGCTTAGCATAACTCCATTAGTATTGAAGGGATTCAAATGAAACTTCATATAATAATAGATGACAATGATAGGAAGTGCAGAGCGCAAGGACCAAAACTATTTCTTCACTATTTAGGGAGTTATTGCCCTTTGTTTAATTTTCTTGTGCAGAGATAACTCCATTAGTATTGAAGGGATTCAAATGAAACTTCATATAATGATAGAGGACAATGAGAGGAAGTGCAGAGCACAAGGACCATAACTGTTTCTTCAATATTTACGGAGTTATTGCCCTTTGTTTAATTTTGTTGTGCAGAGCATAACTCCATTAGTATTTAAGAGATTCAAATGAATCTTCATATAATGTGAGACAAAAATGAGAGGAAGTGCAGAGCACAAGGATCACAATCCTTTCTTCAATATTTACAGAGTTATTGCCCTGAAGCATTAATTTTCTTGTGCTGAGCATAACTCTATTAGTATAGAAGGGATTCAAATGAAAATCCATACAAGGATAGAGGACAATGAGTGGAAGTGCAGAGTACAAGGACCACAAGTCTTCCTTCAACATTTACAGATTTATTGCCCTTTGTTTAATTTTTTTGTGCGGAGCATAGCTCCATTAGTATTGAAGGGATTCAAATGAAACTTGATATAATGATAGAGGACAATGAGAGGAAATGCAGAGCACAAGGACCACAACTCTTTTTTCATTATTTTTGGAGTTATTGCTCTTTGTTTTATTTCCTTATGCGAATCATTATTTTCTTGTGCAGAGCTTAACTCCATTAGTATTGAAGGGATTCAAATGAATCTTCATATAATGATAGAGGACAATGAGGGGAAGTGCAGAGTACAAGGACCACAACTCTTCCTTCAACATTTACAGAGTTATTGCCCTTTGTTTAATTTTCTTGTGCAGAGCATAGCTCCATTAGTTATGAATGGATTCAAATGAAATTGAATATAATGATAGAGGACAATGAAAGAAAATGCAGAGCACAAGGACCACAACTCTTTCTTCAATATTTATGGAGTTATTGCTCTTGGTTTTTATTTCCTTGTGTGAATCATGTGTGGAGCATTACTCCATTTGTATTGAAGGGATTCAAATGAAACTTCATATAATGATAGAAGACAATGAGAGGAAATGCAGAGCACAAGGATCACAACTCTTTGTTCAATATTTACGTTTAGTTTTTGCTCTCTTTAATTTCCTTATGTGAATCTTTAATTTTCTTGTTTCGGAGCATAACTCCATTAGTATTGAAGGGATTCAAATGAAACTTCATATAATGATTGAGGACAATGAGAGGAAGTGCAGAGTTAAATAAAACACTGGGCAACAGTTGTTGCTTATGACCATCCCCAATCCACCCATATCACCCAACCTCACTTTGACCTTGACCTAAGGACTAAGGTCGATAAGGTCCGATTTTGGCTCATAAATTTGACGATATTTTAATTTAATTTACAAACAATACCCATAATGCCTGTAGTTAGATCATGACGTGCGCTTGACGTTGACATAAATATCGAAGCATCGCGCGGACGCATGAAGTCACGCGGAACGTTCAAACAGCGTGCGTTTCTTCGAAAACAACGATTTCTGTCAATTTTATCACTTGGTAAAATTTAATATCAGCGCATGTGAGTACCACAACCATTTTTCAAAGAGACATGTAATTTAAATCAGTGTTATTATCTTTTTGGTACTCACATGCACTGTTGGTTAAAAATAAACTTTTGTAAATTTAGACATTTGGGGATATTGGCTTTTAACTGAAATTCTTAATTGATTAGTAAGCAACTTGTCATTCGTGGCTAAGTGATGTCGCTACACTTGTAGTTTACCGTCATTGGTTAATGCACTTAACACCAGTAATCCAACAGAACACGGCTGCTTATTCGCATTCAACCACGTCGTTCAGTTGTTTCCCCGGATGTTATTACTACTAAATCAAGCAATTAAGAACATTGTTGATAGATACATCTACTGTTATTTAGCATTATCGGCTTATATTTTAGGGTAAATACTTCCTTGATGCATTAATAGCAAATAAAAAAATCTTACCTGATTTGATATTTCAATAATCCAACATGCATTAGGTCAGCTAATGTTCGATTTGAACATAATCATAACACACTATACTAGTTTGACACTCTTTCCAATTATGTGATTTACATAGCTCCAAATACGGTATTTACCAGCACTGCCACATTCCATTTTCCATGAGGCACGATGTTGCTCGAAATACAACGTATTTAAAGTAACCAGGACACACTTTTACTTACTGTACAGTAGTCATACTCATAATTTTCTTCTTTAGATTTATAATACTCTCATGCTTACACTTTCGTCGAAAACATTTTATATAATATTTTCTAACACGTTGAATTGTGTTTTTTTTCAAGATGGAAGATCCTTACTGATCTCCAGAAGTTATTTTCCAAAAATTGTGACGATTCTGTTACGTCACATAGCTAACCTATGATAACTGTAGTGGCGTAGCACGAACCGTACAGTATTGGACTGGGCAAACACTATATGCCCCCCACATCATTGATATTTAAACAAATTTTTTTACGATAAAAAAAAAGAATAAGCGACATGCTAGTTTTCTGCCTCCGAAAGTATAATTATACTTCAATAATACTATTCTGATTTGTTCTTGATATATTGATTTTTATATTTACACCGCTGCCAACAATGCTGCCGCCGACACCGCCGTCAAAAGTAACACCTATACATCGCCTTTTCAGGTGACACAAAAATCAAGAAAACCAAACATTAACTAAGAAGGATGGTCAATGTTCTCGATATGTGGCAAATGGTGTTTAAAATCGGCTTTGGAGCAACAAATAATGAACTTATGTTGTCAGATCATGTTTGAATGGAAATAATTGTTGATTATATCGTTATCAGTAAAATAACAACCTTATTCTCTCTGATAAGCATTTTTAAACCATTTGGGGTAACGCCCACATGGTATAATCCTTTACGCATTCTAACTCAAAATCGTTGTTTATTTACATTATCTAAATGGTTAAAAAAATACCGCGCCTCGAGTTTATCGCCCGAGCCATTTATTCATATAGATAGTGTAAATATACAAACATTTACTGTACCAGTGAGTTGTCATTTCATTTATGTGTTTTTTTTTTGCCATTTTCGGGAAAGTTCCAATGCACAATAATGCTCTATATCTATCCAATGTTGACCAAGAAGCTTACTGATGTTAAGCACGTGGTGCATGTGATAAACATACAGAAAGCGTTGTTCCGTCCCGCATATAATGGGCGCTTTCACAAATGTCTATCATATTCATATTAATCTTCAATTTTATCCAATCGTTGCAATTGGATATCACATGTTTAGCAATTCAACTATTTCACACAAGAGAGCATGTGGTAATATTTGTGATATTCAAATAAACTTGTGTTTATGTTTGCGATATTAATGAATGGAAATTAATTCTTTTACAATAGTTGGGAAGGGATTTAAACTTTTTGTGGATAGGTATATATGCAGGTCGTGTTACTCTAATACCATGAATGTATCATGTACCATGAAAAAATATACAAAAAATGGACATTATTCAGGATAGAGAGAGACATTTTTCATCTAATCTTCACCAGTCTTGCACAGTTTGTATATTACCATGAGATTACAGTTGAAGTCGAATATAAGCAAGATCGGACCAGAAACACCAGATATTGCCCTTTGTTTGTGAAAAAAATATGCAAAAATGGACATTATACAGTATAGAGACTTCATTTTTCATCCAATCTTTACCAGTCTGGCACAGTTTGTCTGTGACCATAAGATTAAAGGTGAAGTTGAATATAAGCAAGATTGGACCAGAAACACCAGAGTTATTGCCCTTTGTTTGGGAAAAAAATATGCAAAAATGGACATCATTCAGGATAGAGACTTGATTTTTCATCCAATCTTCACCAATCGTGTACAGTTTGTCTGTGAACATAAAACTACAGGTGAAGTAGAATAGAAGCATGATCGGGCCAGAAACACCAAAGTTATTGCCCCTTGTGTTTGGAAAAAAACATCAACAAGTTATCAAGGTTTAGCTTGCACACACGATTTTTCATTCAATGTTGACCAAACTTACACAGTTTGCGCATGACCATTGATAAAATTTGATTTCCAACTTTGATGTCTTCAGAGCCTGCAGTAACATCATTTATCATCATTGGAAAGAAAATTATCAAATAAAAAGCAAAACTTTACCTTATAGCACAGCCTTTGCAATTATCGCATTGCAACTAGTTTTCCAAAACTGTTTGCAAAAAAGACATCAAAATCTACTGTTTGTGCATTTTTCACAATTTCAATGATTTGAGAACCATTTGCAAAAAAACACACATCCACTACCCAACTCATACTTTAGTTAACCCATTGCACTTACCGATGTTTTAAATCAAAATTGATCCTACCCCCGCTGTGTATTGTTCAGATACCTTAATTTTCAAACCTGTCACAACAGTATGGTCTTCATCTGTACCAGTTCTCAGGTGAGCGCTTTGGGCCATCATGGCCCCCTTGTTATGAAATGAAACTGCAACTGAATCAAAGTCAGTGTTTCTTCTTTCGATTTCACTAACTTAACGGATGTTACGATTTTGACGCGAATTTAGTGAGTCCCAAGTGGAGGGAACTAAATTACGCAAAAAACTTCTTACTGGTAAAACGATGAACTTTATTTATTATAAAGGCCTTATACATTCAGTGAGGACATTTATTAAGTCATTGAACCTACAGTTTAGTACCACAGATGTTTTGGTAAACAAATCTACCCTGTCATGCTATGCCAAATATTTTGTATGTTATAAAAGCCAATCTAGATCAATACAACATTGTTTTATTGAAAATGACATAGAACCAATTTGTCAAAACAAATGGGCAATGTTTGCTATTGCCGATGATGAATGGAACTATATTTTTAAAAACATTTTCTTCATAACAAGAGATAGTTATTTACAATGGTTTCAATTTAGGATTATTCACCAAATATTAGGCACAAATTCCTTAATGAGTAAAATGAATTTAATCAGTAATAGTACATGTACATTTTGCACTGAGCACGAAGAAACAATACTTCATCTATGTTGGAATTGTGAAAAAATCGAAAACTTAATAAAAGATATAAACGAAGATCTGGTACACAAATTAAACATAACAAATATTGTAAATTGTAAGACTCTTAATTTTGGAAATGCTAAACCAGGAAAAGACAAAATCGATATGTTATGCCTTGAAGTGAAAAGATACATTTTTGCTTGTAGAAAAAGATAATACCAAATTATAATGGTTTAATACAAAGTTTAGCATGGCTTATAATATATATCGTAATATTAAACAGAAAAGGAAAGATGGTCAGTAATAGGAGAAATCGTAAACATCAACAATACTGTATTATATTCATTACTATGACAATTGTGCGATTTGTGCAGAAAAGAAATACATTTAAATGCTTGGTGTTTAGTACATATCATATGTATAACATAAGACTTTGTGCAACCTGCCTTTTTTTCTGTGTTTTTTTTTTTTTTTTTTATAGCTCTTAAGATTGCAACACATATGTACATCGAGTGTGGTTTTGCGTACATCACTGTATAATAATGTGCTATGACATATGTAATATGTACTTGTGTATATGATATGTATACAAATAAAGACGTTGTAATAAAAAAAAATATAAAAAAAACTAGCAAAAATTGCAAAATGGAGGACCAATAACCAAAGACGATATTTTTCCGTGAAATTCGCGAGAAAATGTACACATGTTACTTTTTTAATACAATATTTGTATTAAATTGCATTTTGACTGTTTTAGCTTGTACAAATTATTCCCCTTGCATCGGAACAATGTGCATATACAAATAAATAGTTTTCATCGCAATTCGACAATTTTGCACATAAATTAATGGGCGGTTATAAGAGAATGAAATAGCGGATTTGCTATGCAACAAATGAAATGGGCAAAAATTGATAATTATTTGGAATAACTGGCTGTCAGCTGTTTCATTCATTAGAAGGAAATGCTGGACCTCATGCAGGGCCTCCCTCACGTTGTGTTCGTGTGCATGCGCTCTGGTAAATTGAAAGTCCCAGCGAAGTTTGACAGAACACATGTAAACAAAGATTATTAACTGCTGCATTTTTATAAATACTTACCAGAAACAATAGAAAATTTGCAACAAAATGTTCATTTGTTTAACATGATCAAAATGACATTAATTAATTAGACCGGTTCTTCGGTTGTTGGTCCTCTTCGGTTATTGGTCCTCGACAAGTACAACATACACAACACAACATTAACTATTTGAAGCGTTCATCAAACAAGCAGAACATCTTGACACCGTGTACACCTCCTCTTGGTAACTGAGTACCCCATAAAGTTTCATTGAATTTGCCAGCGATTGCTAAGACAAACACAATAAAGATTTGTTAACAATTGGCTTTGTGCAGCTGATATGTTAGACCCAAAATGCCAAGGAAAAATAGCTTATAATTTTTATTGAATTTCGGCCAGTGATTTCTGAGAAATAGCCTGTTCATGAATATGGGATGGACAGAAAGATTAATGGACAAACAAGGCTGCGACTAAATGCTTTCCTAATTTCCTTATAAATATAGTGGTATTGTACTTTGTGTTTCCTCCCAATGCACACTTATCATTTCATTCAAATCCTTTGTATACTTTATATGCTACACAAAACATTTTCAGGGTGGGGGTGGGGGGAGCTTATAGTTTCCACCTTATCTGTCTATTCTTATTAGTTGACCTAGTGACCTTAATTTCTTTTTCACATGACACACATTTGAACCTGACTTAGTGACCTAACTTTCTAACTGCATTTGGCACATAACTTATCTTGAACTAGTGACCAAGATTTCTGACTGGGCATGACACATTTAAAACTTGACCTAGAATTCCACCAGCATATCATTCTAATGTGTTTACGATTGGGAGATCACGAGTTCACCACAGACGAGCTAAATAAATAGGTTTAAATTTACATGGTCTGATAAAAACTAAACCTCATAGAAAGTAGACTAGATTTTCATGTTCTTTGACCTATTTTATTAAATTAATCCATACATCAACTTTCAAAATGAAAGTATCCATCAATTTGACCAATTTCAACCTAAGCTGATGAGGTATGAAACCCCTTGAAAAGACTAGAAATGTGTCCACAGCCATGGATGCCCCCACCTATACAGCCATTTCTACAATGAAACAAAATTTATTTATTTCTTGAGTTACTGGGTGGAAGCATTTTTCTAAATTTTAAAACAGTGACTTGATCTTATGCAATGTCTCGTTATACAGTATCTATCTATCTATAAATTTTAGTAAAATATTTCAATTTGTTCTTGAGTTATAAAGCTGCTTTTATTTCTATTTTTAGTAACAGTGACCTTGACCTTGAGCCCACCCAACCCACCACAAATGCAAACCCGAGTAAAGTGTTGCTTTAGGGTATTTATGTATGAAGATTGATTCTCAAGTTAGAGAGTGGAAATCAAAAGTTGACGCTGCCATTCCACTCACTTAAAATTTAGGGAATAAGTGTTCTAAGTTTGAATGAAATCCCTCAAGCTATTCCTGAGAAACGAGCTTACCGAAAAACTTTAACCTGTTTATATGCTTATTTGTAAAATTCTAAGTGCAAAAAGGCCCATAATTTTGAAAAATTTCAAACTAGAGTTATCAAAATTTGCCTATGAGTTCATTTTAATATAAGGAATAAGTGTTCTAAGTTTGAATGAAATCCCTCACGCCATTCCTGAGAAAACCAGCTTACCGAAAAACTTTAACCTGTTCAAATGTTTATATGTGAAATTTCTATGAGTAAAAAGGCCCATAAAAACTTACCAAACTTGGCCTATAGGTTCATTTTAATGTGCGGAATAAATGTTTTAAGTTTGAATGAAATCCCAATAGCCATTCCTGAGAAACTAGCTTACCAAAAAACTTGAACCTAGTTCGGACGCCGACGCCAACATCGGGGCGAGTATAATAGCTTGCCTTTTCTTTGAAAAGTCGAGCTAAATATCAAACAAGATTCTGTGTTTGATAAACACACATGCCCCCAGTTGGTTCTGGATAGTCCATTTCTTATTCCAAATTAGGTCAAGGTCAAGGTCAAAGTGAGGTTGGGTGATACGGGTGGATTGGGGATAGTCATAAGCACAACTGTGTAAGTATCCAAGTGTTGTAGCAAGCGGTGTTGGTGCTAGACGAAACGGTCAAATGTAGTCAATCAAGAAACAGCCAATTTGAATTATTCTAAGTGCAAATTAGGTCAAGGTTAAGGTTAAAGTGAGGTTGGGTGATATGGGTGGATAGGGAATGGTCATAAGCAACAACTGTGTAAGTATCCAAGTGTTGTAGTAAGCAGTGTTGGTGCTAGATGAAACGGTAAAATCTACTTAACCTTGTCACGGACGGAACGACGGACGGAAGGACGGACAGGACAATCACTATATGCCTCCCGCATCAAGATGCGGGGGGCATAAAAAGGGTTCTAATTAAAGCTTTTGGGCAATTATGAGTTATGGTTCTTGTATGCTTCACTTGCTTAAATCATTCTGTACAGAATCAACAAAAAGCCTTTTATAATATTTGAATTATCATTAGCACACTCATGAATACAGGGAAGAAATTCACTAACTTCACAAGTCAGGTTCTTGCATGCGACACACCATCTGGTGATGGTGATCATTTCTGCCAATCTATCTGAAAATCCATGCATGCATGGCAATATTATGCTCTGGACAATTTTTCACCTTTGACCTTGATTAGTGACCTTGACCTTTCAGCTACAGAACTGGTTCTTGAACGCCACATGCCATCTCATAATGCTTATCACTTCTTTCAAGTAATTTGAAAATTCTTCCATGCCGGAAAAAAGTATACTTCAGTCAATGTCAATGGCTTAAACTCTTATATTTGACCTTTGACCTTTAAGTGTGACCTTTAGACCAAAGGTCCTGGTTGTTGAACACCACATGCTGTCTCATAATGCTTATCACTTTTGTCAAGTTTTTTAAAAATTCTTCTTTGTCATACAAAATTATGTGACCTTTCAGTGTGACTTTGACCTTAATAACTCGATGTTTTCCAAGGGCTTACAAGTATAGCTAGAAGTTAAGTATGACTCCAATTATGTTAACGTATTTTAAACCATACTCAGTACCTGGCTATTTTACATTATACCTTTAAAAGGTGATGATTTCTATATAGCTTGCTCATTATAGAAAGTATGACAGTTGTTTGTACGTATTCTAGTGTCTTGGTAACATGCAAATTGCCACTTTGTTTATTATATATACACAAATGCGTAAATATTATATAAAGTAACTCTAAAATATACATCAATCATAAAACTATTGCTTACAAACATCCAACAATATGACAAAACAACTATTGTAAAAAATATACATAAGCTGTAAGTATTGGACTTCAGCCAGCATGCTTACTTGGTTGACAGTAATATAATTAATACTACGATGGGATAAAGAATGTGATTAGTATAATTACATTGCTGGTTTGCAATAAACAATTCAAGTGATAAACTAATGGAAAATGGACTAGGATCAACTTGAGCGAACAACACAAAATGCTGTTGTATTGTGGTCGGAGACTAAAAGACAAAGGGCTGGGTTGGTGTCGGTGTTACCTTCGCAGCAAAGATGTCTTTGAACGTACTGATTCTAAATAAATTACACTGCTACCTTCTAGCATAATTGAAATGTGTCTAGAAATATTCCATTTCAAAAAAGATTCATTTTGGTGTCAATGTGTCACTTACTGAAAGCGTGTTCAGGGACATTTGTCACCTGATAGTCTCAGCACTTGTTTCAAACCTGTTAACGTTTTAATTAGTGACTTACGGTATTCAATGGACCTCAATTCATCAGCTGCGCATTTGATAACAAATACAATTCCAGATTGAGAGACAAAAACTAAAATAACTACACAGTGGCGATATATATTTTAAAATTTGATTTCTTACAAGGCAATATATATTTTAACGCCTCATTTTTACTATTTTAAATGACCTCTTTGTTCAAGTTATATTTATACTGTTGACACAAATGTTATAGGAAAACATGAAAGGTAGGATTCATAAAAATGAAGTTACGTGAACATTTTCGTTGAATGTTTTGGGACATTTTTGGAAGAAAAAGAGACATTATTATGTATAACATGTCATATTTGATGTTTCTGACCATTTAACAAGAATTTAATTCAGTGATTTCTATTTCCTTCACATAAGAACACTGAACGAGCATAACTATCATAATTTTCCAATAAAAACTTACATTTTGCAACATTTCAGTGTATTGCCAGTGTGTTGTAAGTTGAAATCCAGTGTGTTGTCAGTGTAATTATTACCAGTGTGTTGTCAGGTCTGGCAATACACTGGTGACACACTGGCATCACACTGGCAGCACTAAAATACTTCTCATATTCAATCAGTCTCATCAGCGAATCATTAAGTAATTATTGAAAAAGAAAATTAGCAAAGTTTATCAGAAAAAGTCTGACAACACACTGACAATACACTGGTTTCACACTGGCACTAAAAAAACCACTAATAATACACTGACAATACATTGGTTTTGGTGTTTTCCAGTGTGTTGTCAGACCAACCAATACTCTGGCAACACACTGGCAATACACTGGCAAGAATATAAAAAAACACACTGGCATGGCACTGGGAATACACTTGCAACACACTGGCATCGCACTGGCATCACACTGGCAAGAATCCATTTAACAAAATGTTGCCAGTGTAAATCTATTGTGTTGTTAGTGTATTGTCAGTTTGCCTAGACGTAGATTTGTTTACCAAATTTTTCCAAGAAAAATTTTGGTTATTTGATTGGGGAATGTCATTGGGGGGGGGGGGGCGGGCGTAGTGGAGGTGTAAACTTGTTTCTGCTCCCCAACTTGAGAACGGATTGAGCTATGATGATGAAACTTCATACCTAGATACCTTATAGCGAGACCTCGCTTGGGATTGCATAATGGGGTTGGTTCGGGTCAAGGTCACTGTTACTTAAAATAGAAAAACTATTTCCGCTCTATTACTTAGGAATGCATTCAGGTATTTTGATAAAACTTAACACATAGATACCTTATATACCGAGACCTCGCATCAAGGTCACTGTTAATAAAAATAGAAAAATGGTTTCCGCTCAATAACTTATTAACAAATTGAGATATTTCAATGAAACAGCATATGTAAATACCTTATATCAAGACCTTGCGTGCGATTGCGTATGGGATCGGTGGGGTTAAGGTCACCGTTACTAAAAATAGAAACACTTTTTCTGCTCAATAACTTGAGAACAGATTGAGATATTTTATTGAAACTTCATATATCGATACCTTATATTGAGACCTCGCTTGGGATTGCATATAGGGTGGGTGGGGCGAGGTCACTGTTATTAAAAAAATAAAAAAAATTCCCTCAATAGCTTGAGAACACATTGAGACATTTTAATGAAACTTCATACATAGATATCTTATATCTAGATCTCGCTTGGGATTGCATATGGGGTGGATGGGATCAAGGTCAATGTCACAGTCACTAAAAGTAGACAGTTTCCGCTGATTAGCATGAGAAGACATTGTGATAGTTTGATGAAACTTAATACATACATACCTAATATTGAGACCTAGCTTGGGTTGGTGGGGTCAAGATCAATGTCACCATTACTTAAAATTTTATTTGTGTGCTGACTTTAATGCATTTTGTTAAAACAATTTGGTGTTCATGGAATTTTCATGTTTCTTGTATTTACATACCATGCAGTAAAGATTTAAAATTGACCAATCAGAAACAATGTGTTTGTAAAATGGTACAAGGTTAAAAGCCACCCTAAGGAGATGAAAATTAAATACAAATCCTTTTTTTTTAAATAGTAATCTGAAACAAAACATAAATTTTGTATTTCACATGTTTGCAGATACATTATTTAGATGAAATTGTATGAGTTGCCTATTACCAAGTTTTATAAACTAAGTATTTTGTTGCCAGTGTATTGTCAGCATTTGTTTTACATAATTTCAAAGTATTTTCCTGCAAGTGTGTTGTCAGAAAATAAGGCCTTATGAAATACCTAAGTATTTTGTTGCCAGTGTGTTGTCATATGTAGTGTTGTATCATATTTATTGCCAGTGTATTGCCAGATCGACTAAATATTGTTTTGTTGTTGCCAGTGTATTGTCAGATGTTGCCAGTGTATTGTCAGATGGCAATAACTGTTACTAGTGTGTATCCAGTGTATTATCAGCCTATTGTCAGAAGCTGACAATACACTGGTAATAATGACAGTGTGTTGTCAGATATGGAAAAATGCTGCCAGTGTATTGTCAGTGTATTGTCAGACAGACCGTTCCGTTACCAATGTATTACCAGTGTGTTGTCAGTGTGTTGTCAGAAACACGATTTTGAAAGGGTAACCACTGTATCCGCTTAATTGAATAGCCCATTTGTCACGTCCGAATATTCAAATAACCGGAGTATTCATATATGCGGAATCAGTCATATTTAAATTATTTCAATGTTAATCAGATATGTTATGATCTTATTTAATCCATTTTGATAATATAATGTCAAACCTGTTACGTAACAAAATGTTTCATACTTTAGAATGCTAATAAATATGCAGAAAAGTGTTCATAGATGTTTGTTATCCATTATACGGTGCATTTGAAAAATAATTCACTTGTAATAATCACTAACAGGCTACATTGCTTTCAAGATGTGTATGCGCTGTATTTGACCCGCAAATTACACCTGTTAGTCACGTGACATTCAACAGACGCTGCATTCTTGCATGGTGTGAAATGATAACAAATGCAGTCACAGAAGCGTGACTGTCAAAACTTGCGATATGATACGTATCCTCGGAGTTTATGAGATTATCGAGCGGACTATACGCCTACAACTGATAATTGGCTATTCAATTAACCGGAGGACACCATATTTTCTATCAGATTAGGCCGTGTTTTTACAATGGGAATGAATGCATATGGTTTGGTGTTTTCAATCTTTATTCAATTAAGCAAAATATTCATTATCCGATATTCAGTTAAGTGGAATCTACCGTATATGGTGATTAAGGTGCCGCCTACAGTTTAATTATATTTACTGGTTCCAATATACTATTTTAATACTATTGTACATTCAAATATTTGCTAAACATTCTGCAAAATATATCATTACATGTCTTTATGTGCCAATTTGGATAAGTTATTTGGACAAATCGGTAAGTTTCAACTGACATTATGTCATTAAATTTTATTGGAATATAAGTGCACAGTGCACTAAGATTTTCAATAACTACTAGTGAATGTTATAAAAGTCATTGAAAATATTAAAAACTGTAGGCAGATTTTAGTTTAGACAAAATCTCAACAATATCTTTCGAAACTTATCTGGTAAATTTAAATTTCTGTTGTTATAAACATTTGAAGACTGAGTAGTGCCCAGTGTTCAAAATAGCGAACAAATGGAGTGACTTCAGTGCTTTGATTCTGTATAATGTTTAAATTATAACATATTTTCAGATCAAGGTTCCACGCATCATTCAAGGAGTGATTGCAGCCTGTGGGGACCTTTACCTGTACAAGCTGTCATGGCTACTTAGTGACCGTGCCACTGCCCAGTGGTCACTGTTCTGCCAAATGACCAACTGGTTCATGCTGTATTGCTCCACTAGGACTCTGACAAACGGCACAGAGACTGCTCTTATAACTGCTGCACTTTATTACTTTCCTTGGCCAATGAAATTTACATCACAGTAAGTTGTATTAATTGGCCAAAAAGGCTTCTTTTTTAGCTTACCTGAGCATGAAGTGCTCAAGGGTGAGCTTTTGTGGTCATTGGTTGTCTTTCATCGTCCGTCATTTGTGGTCAACAATTTATTAAAATCTTCTCCTCTGAATTCATTTGGTTGCAATTAAACAAACTTGGTATAAATGTTCCTAGGGTGGTCCTCTACCAAAATACTTATATGGCTATATAGAAAACTTTAATATGCAAATATTTGATTGAATAAAAAAGTGAATATTCTGATTATTATTCTGTATAATACCAATTTTAGTATTTGAAGCCATCCCTAATTATTATAATGCAAAACACGGTTTGTAATTATTTGTCAAATGTTATAATTAAATCGTAAATGAAGATATATTACTTATTTTATAACTAACAATTTGGACACTGTTTCCTATTTTCATTTCTTCTTTCAATTTTTCAATTAAGTTACCAAAAAACTGTTTCAACATAGTGTAAGAGAACAGAACTTTTTCTGAAGCCATTCCACTGAAAGCTGTTTTGACAATGACCACACAATTGTTTGAAAAAAAGTGGCTTTTGCTACAAGGAAACGATTATGAGTATTTCTAGAAATGAATACCATGCAGATATTGCAGTTGTGAGAAGGTATTGTGTGTTTTTTCAGGCAGTCAGTGTGGAAGTTCCTGTCTCTGGCAGCTATGTCCATCATTGTGCGACCCACAGCGGCCGTCATCTGGGTGTTAATGTGTGCCTGGCACCTGCAGACCAACACACACAGGCTCACGAGAACACTTAAGCACTACATTTTTGTCGGGTAATAACTGCCTCAGAGTACAATGTTCAATTAATAAATTTGTTGTTCATTAGCTGATATTTTAAAATACATGACTAAACTTAGTAATCTTATATATAAGGACACTATGTTTTTTAGTCTGATTTAAATGCATGATTTCCAGAAAGGAAGATCAGACATGACACATTACAAGTTGCTTGGAGCTTTGGAACTTGGAGATAGTGTATACAGAGTATAGATTTTAAAACTTGTCTTTGTGCTTCATAGACTTGGAACACCATATATATTATATATAAGGTGAGATATATATATATATATATATATATATTTGTCTTTCAAAATGTTAAATTCAATTTATAGTGTACTATTGTATCTGCTTAACATTTCTATATCAGATACAATAGTTTTACGCATGACCCTCTTCAATTTGATTGAATGGAGGGCTCTGTTGGCAAAGCGGTCATCTAAATGTTACCTGTGGGTTGCCATCAGATCAGTGAACATTTGAAATGTGTTTACTGTGTACTGCTTTCTTGTGTAGTAAAACAAGTAAACAAATAAAATATATACCATACTACTATTTTAATTTTTGTATGAACACAACTTATTTTTATTAGAGTTTTTTTCAACAAATTTTCCATTACATAAAACAATGCTCAGCACTCAGTTTTTAGCTCACCTCAGCACAGCTTGCTCATGGTGAACTTTTGTTATCACTTTTTGTCCCACGTACATAGTCTGTTGTTTGTCATTAACGTTAGCCTTGTGAACACTCTAGAGGCCACATTTTTTGCCTGATCTTCATGAAACTTGCTCAGAACATTAATTAGCTCACCCGAGCACGAAGTTCTTGGTATAGGGGACCTCTCCCGAGTTGTCCGTCATCCATATGCCATCAACAATTTGACCTTTATCGCAATAAAAACTTTTTTTTTTTATTCAATCTTGATCTAACTTGCACAGTTTGTGAACATTTGTCCCAATGATATCTGGGGACATTTTCGAAACTGGGTCACTAGGTTAAATGGAAGAAAAAGTTTGTGAACACCCTAGAAGTCACATTTTTTGCCCAACCAACATCAAATTGCTCAGAACATTAATTAGCTCACCTGAGCACGAAGTGCTTGGTCTGGAGCATAACTTTGTCCAGCCTGGATGGATTTTCCAATTACTTATCAGAAGTGATAAGCATGATGAGACAGAGTGTCGTGCACAAGAACCAGGTCCCTTGGTCCTAGGTCAAGGTCACAATTCAAGGTCAAAGGTCAAATATAGGAATTCAATCCTTAACACTTTGTCCGGAGTATAACTTTGTCCAGCCTGGAAGGATTTTCAAATAACTTGGCAGAAGTGATAAGCATGATGAGACGGAGTGTGGGGCGCAAGAACCAGGTGCTTAGGTCCAAGGTCAAGATCACAATTCAAGGTCAAAAGGTCAAAGATAAGAAATCAATCCTTACCACATTGTCCGGAGCATATCTTTGTCATGCATGGATGGATTTTCAAATATCATGGCAGAAGTGACAAGCATAGTGAGACGGAGTGTCGCGCGCAAGAACCAGGTCCCTAGGTCCAAGGTCAAGGTCACAATTCAAGGTCAAAGGTCAAATTTAAGAAATCAATCCATAACACTTTGTCCGGAGCATATCTTTATGCAGCATGGATGGATTTTTTAATAACTTGGCAGAAGTGACAAGCATAGTGAGATGGAGTGTCGCGCACAAGAACCAGGTCCCTAGGTCCGAGGTCACGGTCACAATTCAAGGTCAAAGGTCACATTTAAGAAATCAGTCTGTAACACTTTGTCCGGAGCATATCTTTGTCCAGCATGGATAGATTTCCAAATAACGTGGCAGCAGTGACAAGCATGGTCAGACAGAGTGTCGCGAGCAAGAACCAAATCCCTAGGTCCAAGGTCAAGGTCACAATTCAAGGTCAAATTTACGAAATGAATCGTTAACACTTTATCTGGAGCATGTATTTGTCCAGCATGGATGGATTTTCAAATCACTTGGCAGAAGTGACAAGCATGGTGATGCGGACTGTCGTGCGCAAGAACCAGGTCCCTAGGACCAAGGTCAAGGTCACAATTCAAGGTCAAAGGTCAAATATTGTAATCAATCCTTAACACTTAATCCAAAAAATATCTTCTTCCAGCATGGATGGATTTTCAAATAATTTGGCAGAAGTGACGAGCATGGTGAGGTGTAGTCACGCCCCCTCAACCAGGTCTCTAGGTCCTAGGTCAAGGTCACAATTCAAGGTCAAAGGGGTTGTGGCAGCGTCAACTTTTCATCTCTGCTCTCTAACTCGGGAACGAATTGAGCTATTGCAATGAAACTTCATACATAGATACCTTATTTCAAGACGTTGCTTTGGATTGCATGAGGGGCGGGTGGGGTCAAGGTCACTAGAAAAAGAAAAACGGTTTCTGTTCAATAACTTGAGGAACGCATTGAGATATTTTAATGGAACTTAATACATAGGGTATTTATAACGAGACCTCGCTTGGGATTGCATATGAGTTGGGTGGGGTCAAGGTCACTGTTACTAAAAATCGAAAATAACTCTGCTCAATAACTTGAGAAGGCATTGAGATATTTTAATGAAACGTAATACATAGATACATTATAACGAGACCTCGCTTGGGATTGCATATGAGTTGGGTGGGGTCAAGGTCACTGTTACTAAAAATCAAAAATAACTCTGCTCAATAACTTGAGAAGGCATTGAGATATTTTAATGAAACGTAATACATAGATACCTTATATCGAGACCTCGCTTGGGATAGCATATGGGGTGGGTGGTGTCAAGGTCACTGTTACTAAAAATAGAAAAACTGTTTCTGCTCACAAACACCAGATTTATGGCCCCTTTGTGCAAAAAATTGAATAAATTACCTTTTTCTGCATGGAGATTTCATTTTTAGCTTGATTATTCACTGAATAGTTCGAGCTATACTACTCTCCCATTCGTCGGCGTCGGCGTAATGCGTGCAACAAGTTCATATCTCTGTAACTACTACAGATAGTCAATTGAAACTTCACACATGTCTTCGGGGTCATCATGTGAGGTTACTGACCAAGGCCCATAACTCTAACCAGCAGTTTAGCAGAATTATGCCCCGTTTTAGGTTATGATTCAGGTTAAAGTTTGCGTGCAACAACTTCCTATCTCTATAGCTACTACGGATATTCAGTTGAAACTTTACACATGTCTTCATGGTCATGGTACAGAGTCACTGACCAAGGCCCATAACTGTGACCAGCATTTTGGCAGCATTATGCCCCTTTTTGTACTTAAAAAATTCAGGTTAATGTTTGCGTGAAAGAGAAATTTCAGGTTAAAGTTTGCTAGCAAGCAGTACATATCTCTGTAACTACTACAGATATTCAGTTGAAACTTCACACATGTCTTCGGGGCCATTATGTAAGGTCACTGACCAAGGCCTATTACTCTGACCTACAATTTAGCAGAATTAATGATATACGTAATTCTGCGAGGTGTCTTTTATTGCTGTCACTTGCAACTGTTTTGATTATTGTTGTGTTAAAATAAGAACAAAACACCGTACATGGAATTCAGCTGGATGTTTCAAGCTAAAAAATATGCCATTGCATAGATTGGATGTCAACCTCTGTGTAATGTAAGTGTGATTGTGCATGGTTAACATATCTCCGATTGCTTGTGGTTTATCTTGGTCCCAACAGTGTCAACCGTAAATGCATCTGTATTGCGCCTTTTAATTGCCAGGTAAATAACAGAAGTAGGCCGGACAGGCATGAGACTGTATAGCGTCTATAGATTGCCAGGTTAGCTACAGAAGAAGGCTGGACAGGCATCTGTATTGCACCTGTCAGTTGCCAGATCAGGTTGTCTGATTTGGGTCATTTTGTAGGTGATGACATTTAGCTGGTCTCTGTCATTGCCAATACTCAAGCAAGTGCTTTGGGCCATCATGGCCCCCTTGTTTTCTCCTTATGATAATATCTCGGCCGAGTTAAAAATGGTTCCGCTCCATTGAAAAACAGGGCTTCCACATGTTGGGGCAGTTTTTCTTCTATGGCTATATTGAAACTTTAAAAGCTTGTGTACACTCTAGAGGTCACATTTATTGCCCAGTCTTCATGAAACTTGTCCAGAACATTTGTTCCAATGTTATCTCAAATGGTTTTGAAACTGGGTCATGTGGGGTCTCAAACTAGGTCATTATGTCAAATTGAAGAAAAAGCTAGTGAACACTGTAAAAGTCTTATTTTTTTACCAATCAACATGAAACTTGCTCAGAACATTTGTTCCTATGATATGTTGGTCGAGTTTGAAAATTGTTCTGCTCCAATGAAAAACATGGTTGCTAGGGGGCGTGGCAGTTTTCCTTTTATGGCTATATTGAAAACTTTAAAAAGCTTGTGAACACTCTTTAGGCAACATTTGTTGCCCAATCTTAATGAAACTTGCCCAGATCATTTGTTCCAATGGTATCTCTGAGGAGTTTGAAACTGGGTCATGTGGGGTAAAAACTAGGTCAGTGAGGCAAATTGAAGAAGAAGCTTATGAACACTTTAGAAGTGACATTTTTTACCCAATCATCTTGAAGCTTGCTCAGAACATTTGTATCTCGGACTAGTTTGAAACTGGGTCACGTGGTGTCAAAAACTAGGTCACCAGACCAAATTGAAGAAAACGCTTATGAACACATTTGTAGCCCATGTATCATGAAACTAGCTCAGAACATTTGTCCCAATTATATCTCAGACAAGTTCGAAACTGGGTCACATGGGGTCAAAAACTAGGTCAACAGGTCAAATTGGAAAAAAACGTGAAAACTAGAAACCACATTTATAGCCCAGTAATCATGAAACTTGCTCAGAACATTTGTCCCAATGATATCTCGGACGAGTTAAAAACTGGGTCAGTGGGGTAAAAATCTAGGTCACCATGCCAAATGAAAAAAAAGAGGCCACATTTATTGTCCAATCATCACGAAACTTACTAAGAACATTTGTCTCAATGATATCTCGGACAAGTTCGCAATTTTATCCCATCTTCACGCTGTCATTAACAAAATAACACCCCGTGGGATAAACAGCTATATTCCACACTGTGAAAATATACTTGTTGTGTGTAAGGACTACGTTTTCACGATGCAGTCGCATTGTTTACTTTTGCCAATCGCATTTTCTGGTCAGTCATTTGAAGCTAATTTACAGACATTGCATTTAAAATAGGCAAACATGTTTTCCAAAACAATCAGATTAAATTTGCAGTAACAGAGTTTTTGAAAACTAGCAGAAAGGTCTTGGTCATTTATTGTTTATTGATTTATTGTGTTGTGCATACCGTAAATTGTAAGGATCATTTCACAGTTGTCTATGTGTTGAATTTAAAGGTCTTTTTCATTGTGTAAGTTACTATTTTATTATTTTTTGTACTAGTAACACAAATGTATACAATAAAACGTGTTAACATCCTAACTTTTGTTTATTGTATCCTCGTGTCACCAGTTTTCGCCGATGTAAGAAACAAAATGTCTTTGTTTGACAATGCAAGCAAAACTTTTGAAAAACTAAATAACTTCGTTTAAAATAAACCACTTACCTTTAATAATAAAGTGAAGTTGTTTATTTATTTGTTTGCTTTATGCATTAAAAATACTCCAATGTCATTGCACTGTGTACAAAGTCAATGACCCGTGACGTCACCTATTTTCGCCGGTTACACTCAACTGTTCAATGAGGGTTGTTCAATAAAGTATAAGGAAGTAAACAACTGTAAGTTAACTAGTATATAGCTGTTACAACATTATGTTTCTGTTTTATATGTACACTTAGTGAAATATTTATTCTTCTTTGCTTGCACAACTTGGGCAAAGGAATTGATCTCCACTTCTAAGCACTTTAACTGGGGTGCAAAATTTAAGGTGAACCCATCTGTCACAAACATCACATTGTGCCCATTTCACAAGTGTAAGATTTATGCAGTACTTTAACTCTGTGGGTGTGAACAATTTACAAACACAGCATTTTTCAGATTCTGGAACATCATCCTCAGAAGTCTCTGAGTCAGTGTAGGTGTCGTGCAAGACATTTGACTTGTTCTTTGTAGAAGTACCAGGTATAGGGTTTATACCTGTTGATGAGTTTGATGATTTATTTTTGTTTTCTGTTGACAAAGATTTTACAGACTTTGCTGGTTTATTTTTACTCAAGTGTTCTTTTACTTTATTGTACACAATATCTTCAGTAATAGGTTTACCAGCTACAACCTTGCTAAGTGTTTTTCTCACTTTTGCAGCACGGACATTGTTTCAACAGCTGTTTCAAAGGATTGTTCAACCAACTTGTTTTGGTCAATGTTTGTGAAAGCTAGTGAGGGTGCAATGGCAATGTCACTCAATACAGTGTCATTGAATGGATATATTCCTCAACGCCGGAATGCAGATTGAATGTTAACTGGTGTTAGTGTGGCAGTGTAAACTTTACACGCAATACTACAAACATCATTTTTTGTCACAACATTACCACCAGAAACTCTTGTGTGGTGATGACATGCTGCATTCCATGCATTTTCAAACGGCCCAAAACAGGACACATCCATGGGTTGGAGTAGGTGGCTGCAATGCGGCGGGAGAACAAAGAGAATAATATGGTTTGCTTTTGCCCACTCAATTAAACCGATTGAAACATGACTTTTATGTCCATCATATAAAATGAGAACTGGGTTGTTAGCGTCACGTCTTGGTAACACTGGTTCTACATGGTATTTGATGTAATTTGAAAATATGTCGGTATTGGACCAGCCAGACTCAGACACTGTCCCTGATGTTCCTGGAGTTGATCCTTCTACAAGGGTAGCTGGCATTCTGGCGCCAGGAAATATAAAATATGGTGGAATTTGTTGCCCTAAAGCGTTACCTCCACCAATGAGTGTTACTGTTTGAGACCTACCAGCTGTTACAGCCTGCACTTTCTATAATGTACCAGTTACAACTTTAGGGGGTTTGTGATTTATGCTAAGGCCCTTTTCATCAATGTTGTAAATTCTACCAGGCTTGTCTGTCAAATTATACTTGGTTAAAATTGTGTGCAGTTCTATAAAGTAACTGTCAATGGTTGTTCTAGTAGCGATTTTGGCTCTTTCTATTTCTAGTGACTGTGGCTTTTTTACTTTTAAATCGGGCCATCTAGCTAAAAATCCATACAGCCACTTCAAACTAAATTTGTCCCCTTGTTGTTTAAGTCCCAAATGAATGGCATAATCTGTGGCCAAGTTAATTGTCTCTTGCCGAGAATATCCAAAACCTATTTCAGCCATGGTTTTAATATGGTTACATAGGCAAGCTTCCTGTTCAATAGTAAAGCATGGTGAAGGGCCAGATTTGACAGTGTCAGTATCAATTTTGCCTCGAACTCTGTCTTTTAGAGTGTTTATGGGAATGCCAAACTTTTTGGCAACCCTCTCTACTGGAAGCCCCTGTTCAATACACATTTTGTGAGCGTCCGATAAATCATCATGTGAATAACTGGCTCTGTAACTGCCTCTTGTCAAAGTAGGAGCCTGAAAATAGACTTCTAAAACATTAGAAATTATAAGGAGACACATGGTATATTTTTATTTGGCGTTCTCTCAAACTGACATAAATTTGACAGACAGCGGGAATGTGACGTCACACTGTGTCTGCTGCACATTATACATGTAAAACAATGAACAATGTCATAATATTTAATAATTAAAATAGTTAGAAAAAGAAGAGAAAAAAATGGCTGATGTTTTTTACGCATTTTTTGCAGTTCAATTTTCATCAGTCTATTTCTTACCTTTAGAGATTCCATTTTCGAAACAAACGCAGCGTACTACATCGTTTACTACATTGTTTACTCTCGGCGCAGGTCAACTGTGAAATCTCGTGAGACGATACATAGGTTACATTGCACCAAATGTTAGCGGCGAAAATAGGAGAACGGCGAAAATAGGTGACGTGACGATATTTCTAGAATCTTGGGACTACTTCTTTATTACAGTTTGTACATTTTGCCAAGGCTCGCGCTTCCGATGTTCTAAGCCTCGCAAGATAAACTTCTCTATATTCAACGCTAACCTAGTATTCTCTATGGGTCAAATGGGGTCAAAAACTAGGTCACCAGGCCAAATTGAAGAAAAAGCTTTGAAATCTCTAGAAGCTCATTTATAGGGCAATCATCATGAAAACTTGCTCAGAACATTTTTACAATAATATCTCAAGACTAGATTGAAACTGGGTGACGTGGGGTCAAAAACTAGTTCACCAGGCCAAAATATCAGTAAGCGAATTAGGGCATTATGGTCCCTTGTTACGTTTTTAACGATTAACACTGAAAAAAATCTATCTTTATAAATAAATAAGTCTTTACTTTACTCACTAGCTTATGGTAAATTTCCATAAACATGTTACCAAACAAATTCATTATGACACATGCAACAGTATAATGTCCCCCTCCTGTGGTTAAAAAAATAGAACAATGTTTTTTCCTTAAATCAAGGACGGCAATTACATAAGAAAATCTACTCCTTCTTGGTGAGCACTTATTAAAATATATGGAAAGTAACTTTCTTGACATTTAATGAACAAATTAGTAACTTTAATTGATGATTAAATAGGTTATCTTGCATAAGTTACCTTGTTTTTAGCTTAACTTTTCAAAGAAAAGGCAAGCTATTCAACTCGCCCCGGCGTTGGCGTCGGCGTCCGAGTTAGGTTAAAGTTTTTTTGTAAGCTAGTTACTCAGGAGTGGCCTGAGGGATTTCATTCAAACTTAAAACAGTTATTCCCCATATTAAAATAAACCTTTTGCTAGCTCTAGTTTGAAATTTGTCAAAATAATGGGCCTTTTAATACTGAGAAATTTTACATTTCCTTGGGTGGGGTGGCGGAAGCAACTTTTGATTTCCACTCTATTATTCGAGAATGAATTTTCATACATAGATACCCTAAAGCAATACGTTGCTTGGTATTGCATTTGGAGTGGGTTGGGTGGGGTCAAGGTCACTTTTACTGAAAAAAACAGTTTCTGCTCAATAACTTGAGAATAAATTGAAATATTTTAATGAAACTCATTTATAGATTCCGTATAGCGAGACATTGCATGAGGTTGCATATGGGGTGGATGGGGTCAATGTCAAAGTCACAGTTTTGAAAATTAGAAAAAGGCTTTCCATTCATTAGTGAAGAACCAAAGTAACTTTGCTTAATTGGCTCCTACTATCCAAGCAGTTTGGTTTAGAAAAAATGCCAGTAACTGACAAGTACACGAAAAGTCAAGCCATTGTCTTTCGACAGATCTTGTTTGACCATCTACCAAATTTCTTCAAATTGTTTTGATTCATTATTAAACATGGAAGTCAGGGGGTGCAGTAGTTTTGCTTTTATGACTATATTGAAAACATTGAAACTCTTGTCTATAACCACTTGCTGGATTTCAAAGAAATTTCACTTAAATGTTCTGTGTGTGACCCTGTACCAAAGTCAAATAATTTTGATTTGTTATTAAAGCCGACTAGGGGCAGGGCAGTTTTCTTTATATTGCTTTATTGAAAAGGTGTTTGAAATGAAATCACTTAATGGATTTTTTCGAAAAAACTTAACAGAAAATGTTCCTTGGGTGATTTGCATAGCAAACATGGATATGAAAACATTTTAATATGTTTTAGGGTTTCGTATACAAATTTGACATCACATGTAAATAATTGAATCAAATATTTAATAAAAAATAAAATAACGTTAAATCAAACACATCATAATTATAAACTTTTAACGTCCTGTCAAAATGTATGATTTGGCCACTATAACTATTATATAGCGCTGTGATTGTTAAAACAATAGTGCTTGTTAAGATAATCTAGAAAAGTTTAATTAAAATAATCGTTATTTCGAAGTACTTTCATCGGTTCCGACGACTTCTAAATAACGAGGTTGGACTGTATTGAAAAGCTACTGAGTATTATTTCCAATGCATGCTTTCTATTTTAATATAACACTAGTTTTTATCTTGGAGATAAGCTCCTTTAAGATGCTGCTGTGATTTCTATGGTTCACTTCTTCAGTTGCATGACTGAACATGTAATTCATATGATGCTCAAATTGAGAAATGCTAATGACTGCTTTCTATTCTACAGCACAGTTGCCCTGCTGATGTCAGCCTCATTGGACTGTGTATTCTATGGAGAGTGGACATGCGTGCAGTACAATTTCCTCAAGTTCAATGTTCTTGGAGGTGGTGGCTCGTTCTATGGGACCCACCCTTGGCATTGGTATCTGACGCAAGGGTACCCTGTCATCATGGCATTGCACCTGGTACCATTTCTGCTTGGGATATTGAGGGCAAAAAATAAAGCGCCTCTTCTGGTTATAATCTGGACCATCTTTATATACAGGTACTTGCATTGAACAGGAACACAAAGTGCTTGTCTTGATCTACTCAGATCACTCTATGTCCCTCTAATAGCATCATGCACTTGTGCTGTTGTGCATTTGTACTCAACGATTGCTTCAGATAGCATTTGCTAAGCCCCGGTCACACTGTCACGATTTTGGCTATGATAGCCCACGATTGATCGTGGACGTGTTAATCGTGATGAGGCGGGATGCACCATGTCCCGATTGTATCTTTCTACGTATACCTACGGTTGTTGTAGGACGAGACTACGAATATCAACGACACCTGTAGGCTACCGCAGCCGATTTACCACTGTTTCACCAAGATATGATACGACCTGCTACGGTTGTAATACGCTACGGTACCACACGATTGTTAACGTTTCTCCTAAGATTGTAGTAGGATGAAAGAAGATTCATCACGATAAACCTACGAGCAGCCAATAATCATCACGCTTCACTACGCTTCAAGGCGATTTTGACATCACGATGCCTCGTGCATAATATTGGCACCAACGTAGGCAAACGTAATGAGTGCATAGTAACATCGCCATCAACCGTACAGGCAATCGTCCCGTTGTCGTGGTGCGTTGTGCATATTCGTGAATAGTCTTGATAGTTGCCACTAAAGATCCTACTGGCATCGTAACTGAACCGTAGGGCAAGCGTAGAAATCCATACCATATACGTGGCAAAACGTACCATAACATAGTAAAGTCTTGTAATATATATGTCATAAAATTAGTCATGATTAATCACGACAAAGCATGAAAGGCAAAGAATGCTTCTACGATGGCTGTAAGAATAAGCCAGATTGAGAAACGATGGCACTAGGAATATCCTAGGCTTTGGAAAAATCATGGCGGTGCTACGATCAGCCACAAATGTTTTGAACATGTTCAAAACTGTCGTAGCGCTTCCCGATCGATAAGGATCACCCAAGAATCTTCAAGATTCACACAGATGCCAGTACGTATCTATTCACGATTTACCACACATCACCAATATTGTGTAAATTGTGGGTATCGTAGCAAAAATCGTGACAGTGTGACCGGGGCTTTAACCAAAGCATGTTTTGGTATATTTTCAGAATACTTTCAAAAGAACTGGTTGTCATGGCCCATGAAAGCGAAATGCAAACTATTGAATGGTTTAGTGAGATATTGGGATAGAGGACCTCTCCTGCATTGTCTGTCTGCTGTTAAATATTTGCTTGCACGCACGATACTTAAGTTTTAGCTTGACTTTCAAAGAATAGGGGAAGCTTTTCTACTTGCCCAGGTCTCCGCATCGGCATCGGTGTCTGCATCTGAACTTGTCTTGTAACTCAAAACTACATAAGTTATTTACTTGAAACTTGGTATGTACCTTTGTCATCAACTCCAGAATCCGGTGCAACACTCCCCATAACTCTGTTTTGTATTTTGACAGAGAAATGCCCCATTTTCACATAGATTTTCGGGTTAAAGTTTATATTCAAAACTACCTAAGTTATTCACTTAACACTTGGAATATACCATTGGCATCAACTGCAGCATCAGGTACAACATAGACCATAATTGTTTTGTATTTTGACAAAGTTATGCCCCTTTGTCACATAGATTTTCTGGTTAAAGTTTACATTTCAAAGTCTTGTAACTTCAAATCTACATAAAGTTATTCAGTTAAAACTTTCGATATAACCTTGTCATTAACTCCAGCATCAGGTGCAACACTCCCCATAACTCTGTTTTGCATTTTGACAGAGTTATGCCCCTTTTTAGCTCGACTTTTCGAAGAAAAGGCAAGCTATTCTACTCGCCCCGGCGTTGGCGTCGGCGTCTTAGCTAGGTTAAAGTTTTTCGGTAAGCTAGTTTCTCAGGAATGGCTTGACGGACTTTATTTAAACTTAAAACATTTATTCCCCACATTTAAATGAACCTATAGGCCAAGTTTGGTAACTCTAGTTTGAATTTATCAAATTTAGGGGCCTTTTTACACTTATAAAATTTACATATAAAGTATATCGACAGGTTAAAGTTTTTCGGTAAGCTTGTTTCTCAGGAATGGCTTAAGGGATTTCATTCAAACTTAGAACACTTATTCCCTATATTAAAATGAACTCATAGGCCAATTTTGATAACTCTAGTTTCTCAACGTTTCATTTCCACTCTCTAACTCAAGAACGGATTAAGCTATTGTAATGAAACTTCAAACATAGATACCTTATAGCGAGACCTTGCTTGGGATTGCACATGGAGTGGGTAGGGTCACGGTCAAGGTCACTGTTACTAAAAATAGAAAAACGATTTCCGCTCAATAACTTGAGAACTTATTGAGATATTTTAATAACTCTTAATACATATATACCTTATATCAAGACCTCACTTGGGATTGCATATGGGGTGGGTGGGGTCAAGGTCACTCTTATTAAAAATAGAAAAACGGTTTCCGCTCAATAATTGAGAACGCATTGAGATATTTTAATGAAACTTAATGCATATATACCTTATATTGAGACCTCACTTGGGATTGCATATGAGGTCGAGGTGTCAAGGTCACTGTAACTAAAAATAGAAAAATGGTTTCCACTCAATAACTTGAGAACGCATTGAGATATTTTAATGAAACTTTATACATCTATACCTTATATTGAGTCCTTTGCTTGGGATTGCATATGGGGTGCGTGGGGTCAAGGTCACTGTTACTAAAAATTGACAAACGGTATCGGCTCAATAATTTGAGAACGTACTGAGATATTTTAATGAAACTTAATACATACATACCTTATATCGAGACCTCACTTGCGATTGCTTATAGGGTCAAGGTCAAGGTCACTGTTACTAAAATAGAAAAACGGTTTCTGCTCAATAACTTGAGAATGCATTGAGATATTTTAATGAAACTTTATACATAGAAACCTTGTATCGAGACCTTGCTTGCGATTGCATATGGGGTGGGTGGGGTCAAGGTCACTGTTATTAAATATAAAAAAATGGTGTCCGCTGAATAACATGAGAACGCATTGAGATATTTTAATAAAACTTAATACAAAGATACCTTATATAGAGACCTCGCTTGGGATTGCATATGGGGTGGGTGGGGTCAAGGTCAAGTTTACCATTACTAAAAATGTTATTGATGTGCTGACTTTAATGCATTTCTTTAGAAAAAGTTATCGTTTTAGAAAAAACTGCCAGTAACTCTGACAAGCACAAGAAAAATCTAGCGCGCTGTCCTCAGACAGCTCATGTTTCACATTGATTTTGTTGTTAAAGTTTATATTCAAAAGTCTTATAACTAGAAAACTAGAAAACTACGTAAGTTATTCACTTGAAACTTGGAATGCACCTTTTTCATTAACTCCAACATGCCCCATAACTCTGTTTTGTATTTGGACAGAGTTATGCCCCTTTTTTGTCATCAACTACAGCATCAGCATCGATTCAGATTGCATCTGTGTTTTTGACAAAATTTTTGGAAGATAATTTTTTGTCATTGGATTGGGGTAAGTCGTTGGGCAGGTTGCATCGGGCAGGCGGTGTGGCAGCGTCAACTTTTCGTTTCCGCTCTCTAACTCGAGAAAGGATTGAGCTATTGTAATGAAACTTCATACATAGATACCTTATATCGAGACCTTGCGTGGGATTGCATATGGGGTGGGTGGGGTCAAGGTCACTGTTACTAAAAATAGGAAAACATGTGTTCACTCAATAACTTGAGAACACATTGAAATATTTTAATGAAACTTCATACATAGATACCTTATATCGAGACCTCGCTTGGGATTGCATATGGTGTGGGTTGGGTCAAGGTCAATGTTACTAAAAATAGAAAAATGGTTTCCGCTCAATAACTTAATCACACATCGAGATATTTGAATGAAACTTCATGCATATATACCTTTTATCGAGGCCTCGCTTGGGATTGCATATGGGGTAGTTGGGGTCAAGGTAAATGTTACGAAACAGAAAAACAGTTTCCGCTCAATAACTTGTATGGAGATATTTTAATGCAACTTCATACATAGATACCTTATATGGAGACCTCGCTTGGGATTGCATATGGGGTGGGTGGGATCACGGTCAAGGTGACCGTTACTAAAAATAGAAAAACGGTTTCCGTTAAAAAAATTGACAACACAGAGAGATATTGTAATGAAACTTCATCTGTATATACCTCATATTGAGACATCATATTGGGATTGCATATGGGGTGGTTGGGGTCAAGGTCACCATTGCTAAAAATATACAAACAGTTTCCGCTCAATACCTAGAGAACAAATTGAGATATTTTCATGAAACTTTATATGTAGATACCTTATGTCTAGACCTTGCTTGCGATTGCATATGGGATGGGTGGGATCAAGGTCAAGGTCACCATTACTAAAATAAAAAAATGGTTTCCACTCAATAACTTGAGAACGAATTTAGATATTTTAATGAAACTTAATATGTTGATACCTTATATTGAGACCTTGCTTTAGATTGCAAGGTCAAGGTCACTATTTCCTAGTCATAGATGTATGACCTTCACCTTGCACCCGAAACTTGTTTTCATTATTGTGCTGACTTTTATGCATTTCGTTCCAAAAATTTGGTTTTCGTGGAATTTCCACATTTGTTGTGGAAAACAAGTGTCCTTAATCTCAAATTTGTTAACGGCCATTTTGTTCTAACCTTCAAAAAATATAAGGACACTATAAATAACTAATTGTATTGATGCCTACTTCAATCAGTGGCGCAAATAATAGCCTACTGTGGAATCACTTGAATTTGCGGGGTACAAATTTCACACACTTGCGATCGCGGACATATTTGTGCTGTCTTAAATTCACTCAACTACTTTTTTGAAAAAACCAAAAACAAACGAGAAATGCTTTTTACACAAAATATGTGTCAATTAGGCAAACAAACGACCTATTGTAACAGCTTGTTTGTAGCAATTAACATGTATATTAGTACCGGATTTGGCTCTTAATTGATAACAGTGGTTGCAGATTTAGGCAAGACAATTGATGCAATTTACCATATTCTTACAAATATAATACACACTTTTTTACCCGAAAATTTTTATCAGAAGTAGGGGGTGCATATTATACTTGAATGTAAAGTTTACCTGAAAATTTCTAACCCTTTCCCCCTAGATACATATAAAACCGACCGTATCAATTACTGGATACATAAGACTATTCTATCTCTATCCATTACCCGATATATTCACAGCTTTCATTTTTAAAAGCAAATTCCGGCCAATATTGAAGATTAATGCGTTTAAGAATTACATAAACACAAACTGCCATTTTTCGGAAGTATCGAGTGCATTTTGGGATCTGTTTGGGATCTGTTTCTATTTAAAGATATGCTGTAATCGACGTCCAATCAGGATGGGGGTATTCCCATTGAACATGCGTAAATCACATACTGCAATGTGCGCGCATCGGGTAAAGGTCATATTTTAATCATAGTGACCAATCTAGTAGTGTATTGAAATTTAGATGTAGCTATCAACATGAAACTTCATAGGTAGATAGATTTCATTGAGGGGAAATCCAGTGCACAAGAACCGTTACTCTGCACCTCATACTTTTGGAGTTATTGCCGTTTGTTTATTTTCATACTTCATTTTTGTCCGGAGCATAACTCTTAGACTATGAAAGCAATCAACTTAAAACTTCATAGGTAGATTGATCTCATTGAGGAGAAGTGCAGTGCACAAGAACCATTACTTTGCATCTCATACTTTTGGAGTTATTGCCCTTTGTAAATTTGCATGCTTATTTTTGTGTCGCATTTTTGGTTTTAATTAGTCTTTTCTTCGCAATTAGCCAGAGTGCAGTGGTTTTGAAGATTTCAATAAATCTGTTTAACAAAAATTTGAGCATTAACCTAAAGTGCTTCTTCATTTGGATTCACGTAAGCTATCCAGCGTCAGATGACACATCCGACTCGCAGAGTTCTAGTTGTTAATTAAGTGCCGATGGAATGAATTTTTTCGGCTCGACATCGCTGGCGCTAATTGTTTACTCAGAAGATCAACTTGTGAAAAGTCACATCTTCATGTTTCTTTTACTCATTGCTTTATGAGTGTTCAAGGTCATGCCTTTGCGTAATTGTGTTCCAGAAATACAATTGTGTTGTTATGCGTGAAATGTAATATTCGAAAAGGCGTTTTGGATTTAGAATTTTTTATTGCGATTTGAAATTAATTACAAGGAATAAAATTAGATTTTCCATATTTTTATATACAGTGTATGACCGCATTTAAATGAACAAAAACACCCACAATTTAAAAGAAAAAAAATTCATGAATCAGAATGAAGCGGATGAAGACACCATTCAAAACTTTCATTAAAAACATTGGCATCATGACATATAAGCCTATCTGCCTATATTTACTAACAATTACCAACGCACGTTTGAACAAACGTGTAAGCTCCCAAGGTGTTGCTACATTACGAAATCAGCAAATATTAGTGAGTCCACAGTAATTAATTTTTTTTATTGCGATGTAGTTTAATGTTGGCATTTCACAAGAAAACATCGTAATGAGGTTATTAAAAATAGTAAGTTGAATTAAATACTGACTTACATTTGACAGCTATACATGTACAAGAAGATTGCCTCGCCCACCATAGCTGATTAACCAATGAAATCCATCCGTTTGCACGCAGCTTTTTGGGTTTAAAAAAAAAGGAGAACAATTTGCCTATGTCCGTGAATGTTATAAGGCCATTTTTGCCTTGTTGTTTTTAAATATTAGACTCAACTTATTGCAGAAAAAATACTATTAGAATATTTATAAAACACACACATTATTACCTATGCATAAAACAGATTTTTCCAGGGTAAACACATAAACTTTTAACTGTTTTCCATCAAACCACATTGTCATTCAATTATCATTCCAAGACGAATAATACATATTTTGTTATGTCAACCAAAACAAAAATCCAATTTACCCAAAGCCATAAATCTGTATTGCAAATTATTATCTGTTCGATTATTCGCCACCCCTTGAAGCCTAATTCATTAACTTTCCAACGACAGCGCTTGCATTGTTCAATGACAGTAATATCGATCAATACTTATCTGTTTACACTGTCCATGTGCTTATTGTGTAACAAGCTTTCAGTAACGAACTGTTTATAGACAGATGCAAGTGTGTGACACATCAAAGACATTTGAAGTCAAACTGACGCTGTTGCTATGGCTGTTGCTAATGGCCTTCAGTTTTGAATGCCTAATGATGAAAAGCTGTCAAATTGTAACAGTGTCAAAAATAACGACTTGTGTTGTAAGAGATTTTCATTTGTTTAAAAGCTATAATTATAATGCCAGGTTACAAGATTGTGGATTAATGTTATTAAACAGATCTCAATGTTACGAATTACAGCAATATGTTTAAAAAGATATCAGATATTTTGTCCCTACATTGAAATTGTAATCTGCCATATTGTCTAAAAGGATTTTTTTTTTGGCCATCCTATTTTTATGCCCCCGGCATCTTGATGTGGGAGGCATATAGTGATTGTCCTGTCCGTCCTTCCATTCGTCCTTCCGTTATAAGGTTAAAACACACTATTATGTGGAGTTGGAATAAGACATCAAACATAGAATAAACTGTTTTATTACAGCAATGTTTTATATGCAGTTTACCATTTGTAATATAAGAATTTTGTAGAGTAATAAGTGCAATAGACACCTGCATATATAACTGCATCAGTAAAATTGATTTTACCACAAAACTTTATACTTGTATGCATTTACAAAATGTTCACACAAAAATTGAACTGTGTTCATGCATGCATGAACACAGTTTATAAATACAGCAGAACTGATCAAAAGTATTGACAGAATACAACAAACATACATAAACAACATGAAATGCTCAGTTTTATGTAAAAAACATAACAAAAATCATGTCCATTTTATATGTTTGATGTCTTTTTATGACTTCACATAATACAGTGTTATATTAAGAACTATAACTAAAATTACGATATATTGAATAAGATCCCATGGACAAAGGCTTAAAATTAAACGAATCCCCATTTTAACATAGCGGAAGAAGAGTAACCCGGTGGAGATTTCGGTATTGCCAGTAAATTTCTTCCTGTCTGATTTAATTATATAAATCAGATATACACAAATTGTGCATGACTGTGTAAAGTTTGAAAAAAAATCATATTCGATTGGAAGCCTTTATAAATATTGTCTATTGGTTGATTTAAACTTTTGTTTCGTAGATGCTTTTGCTTGTGTAATAGCATTCCATATTAAGAAAATCTTTCAATATAAGTCCTATGGAAACAAAGAAAATGCCAGCTGCATTGACAAGTGTTGATTTCCTTTCCAAAAATTATTATAAAAATAGGAATTATTTATTGCAAAAATAATTATTATTTTTGACAGTTATAAAAATATGAATTACAAAATGTTAAATTCTATAAATAGAAGTAATTTAATGCTGATGGTAAATCAATTTGAAGGCACTTCTATTAATTATGAACCTTCCACTTTAAAAAAAAGCACCTACTGCAATACTTTGAACAGTCGAGCGTGCTGTCCTCTGACAGCTCTTGTTAGCTTGTCTGATTTATTTGAAGAAAAAAAAAGAACAAGGACCTATTGTCACTTGAGTGGTGTAGGATTTTATGCTCACCTGAGCAGGGATGTGCTACTCTTACTCGTACTCATACTTGAGTACTGATTTTCCAGTACTCATCAGTACTCAGTACTCATCTTAAATCAGGGGTACAAGTACTCATACTTAATCGAGTAATGCAGCGAAATCGTCAGTACTTATGAGTATTTTATGAGTATTCTATGAGTACTTTCTCACTTGGCGGACAATCCTGGCTGGATCGGGGTCTGATCTGTGTTAGGTCCTTGGCTGACCGTATTGGGTCCTTGTTGGTCCTTGATGTTCATTAATTAATTCATTAGTTCATTAATTGGGTCCTGCTTGGTCCGGGCACTGTCCCGAAAGTTTTATACATGCTTAAAACTACTGGGGTGGTCTGGGAAGGTCAATCAAACTGTGATGGTCCGTGTAACAGCCGTGTTGGTCCGTGTATCAGCCATGTTGGTCGGTGTTGGTACCGTGCAGGTCTGTAATGTTACTGTGCTTGTCCGGGGCAAACTGGCACGTTATGTCCAACAAGTTGTGAGCCCAGGATCACCCCGGGCGCAAGACGGTGGCATAACGGACCTTCAAGGATGTTTCATTTCGGAGGTACTAGGTTTGATCACTGATGCTCACGGTTCACCACGGAACCAACACGGTTTCAACAAAGATGAGCACGGATTGTCCAGGAACGCGATATGATACATGTGAAAGCCAAAGGTTTTACGGAAAATAATGCGTATTGTTCAGGTACCTTATTAGCTCACCTGAGCATAGCGTGGTCATGGTCAGCTTTTAGGATCACCTTTTGTCCGTCATGCGTCATGTGTCAACATTTTCATTCAAAGAACATTTTCTCCTAAACCGCTGGGCAGATTTTCACCAAACTTTGAAGGACTGATCCTTCGGTGACCCTCTTTCAAAATTGTTTAAATCGTTCCGGTCCGCTGCATTAAAGGTCACCAGAG
This sequence comes from Congeria kusceri, assembly GCA_027627225.1. Lineage (NCBI taxonomy): Eukaryota > Metazoa > Mollusca > Bivalvia > Myida > Dreissenidae > Congeria > Congeria kusceri. Next base: position 45,540,090 of record CM051032.1, on the reverse strand, counting down.
CTAACAAGAGGGCCCTGAGGGCCCTAGGACGCTCACCTGAGACCTTGTAACCCAATTGAAATTTGCATCCCAGAGGCATGGCTTATTTTTATTCCAGGGGCATAAGTTGAACAAATTGAACAAACCTCTGGGCGTTGCGGTTTCAGGTAAAGATTTTTTAAGTCATTTTGCTATTTAAGTCTATATAAATCATGTGAACCCTCGGGGGTGGCCAGATTTGACCCCAGGGGCATAATTTTAACAATCTTTGGAGAGGACCACTATGCAATGTTACATACCAAATATAGGAAGGCTGTGGGCCTTGCAGTTTTAGGTAAAGATTTTTTAACTCATTTTGCCATTTAAGTCTATATAAATCATGTGACCCCTCGGGGGTGGCCAGATTTGACCCCAGGGGTATAATTTGAACAATCTTTGGAGAGGACCACTATGCAATGTTACGTAAAAAATATAGGAAAGCTGTGGGCCTTGCCGTTTCAGAGGACAAGATTTTTAAAGTCATTTTGCTATTTAAGTCTATATAAACCATGAGACCCTCGAGGCGTGGCCAGTTTTGACCCCAGGGGCATAATTTGAACACTCTTTGTAAAGGACCACTATACAATGTTACATACCAAATATGAAACCTCTAGGCCTTGCGGTTTCAGAGGAGAAGAATTTTAAAGTCATTTTAAGTCTATATTATTCATGTGACCATTCGGGTGTGGTCTGTTTTGACCCTATGGGGCATAATTTGAACAATCTTTGTAGAGGACCACTATAGGATGTTACATGCCAAATATTAAACCTCTGGGCCTTGTGGTTTCAGAGGAGAAGATTTTAAAAGTCATTTTGCTATATATTCTATGTAAACCATGTGACTCCCATGTGTGGCCCGTTTTGATCCCAGGGGCATAATTTGAACAAACTTTGCTCAGGAACACTAAACAATGTTACATACCAAATATGAAAGCTCTGGGCCTTGTGATTTCAGAGGAGAATATTTTAAAAGTCATTTTGCTATATATTCTATATAAACCATGAGACCTCTGGGGGCGTGGCCAGTTTTGACCCCAGGGGCATAATTTGAACAATCTTTGTAGAGGACCACTATAGGATGTTACATACCAAATATGAAACCTCTGAGCCTTGTGATTTCAGAGGAGAAGAGTTTTAAAGTAATTTTGCTATATATTCTATATAAACCATGTGACCCCCAGGGCGTGGCCCGTTTTGACTCCAGGGGCATAATTTGAACAAACTTTGTAAAGGATCACTAAAGGATGTTACATACCAAATATGAAACCTCTGGGCCTTGCGGTTTCAGAGGAGAAGATTTTTAAAGTCATTTTGCTATACTATATAAACCATGAGACCCACGGGGCGTGGCCAGTTTTGATATTTGGTATGTGACATCCTCTAGTGGTCCTCTACAAAGATTGTTCAAATGATGCCCCTGGGGTCAAAACTGGCCACGCCACGGGGGTCACATGGTTCATATAGACTTGAATAGCAAAAAGACTTTAAAAATCTTCTCTGAAACCGCAAGGCCTAGAGGTTTCATATTTGGTATGTAACATTGTATAGTTGTCCTCTTCAAAAATTGTTCAAATGATGCCCCTGGGGTCAAAACTGGCCACACCCCAGGGATCACATGGTTTATATACACGTAAATGGTGAAATGATTTAAAAATTATTCTCTGAAATCACACGGCTGGGAGGTTTCATATTTGGTTAAAGCATTATATCGAGACCTCAATTGGGATTGCATATGGGATGGGTGGGGTCAAGGTCAAGGTCACTGTAACTAAAAAATAGAAAAACAGCTTCCGCTCAGTAACTTTAGAATGCATTGAGATATTTTAATGAAACTTAATACATAGATACCTTATATCGACACCGCATGGGATTGCATATCGGGTGGGAGGGGTCAAGGTCACTGTTACTAACAATAGAAAAACCTTATATCGAGTCATTTCTTGGGATTGCATATGAGGTGGATGGGGTCAAGGTAACCATTACTGTCAATAGAAAAACGGTTTCTGCTCAATAACTTGAGAACGCATTGCGATATTTAAATGAAACTTAATACACATATGTTATATCAAGACCTCACTTGGGTTTGCTTATGGCTTGGTGGGTCCAAGGTCACTGTTATTAAAAGTAGAAAAACGGTTTACGCTCAATAACTTATGAACGCATTGAGATATTTCAATGAAACTTCATACGTAGATACCTTATATCGAGACCTTGCTTTACGTATGTGGTGGGTGCAGTCAAGGTCACTGTTACGAAAAATAGAAAAACAGTTTTTGCTCAATAACTTGAGAACGTATTGAGATATTTTAATGAAACTTCGTATCAGGTGAGCGACCTAGGGCCATCGTGGCCCTCTTGCTTTCAAACCTGTTCACAACAGTACGTCTTCATCTGTGCCAGTTCTCAGTTGAGCCCTTTGGGCCATCATGGCCCTCTTTTTTCACCTTTGATAGAAAGGTGGCGGGGCTCTTCAAATGGGTAATGTTACGCAAAACGAGGAATTGTGGGTGGGTGCGTGGGTGCCTGCATTTTCCGTCCGTCCAGACTTTGTTTCTGCTCTTTAACTTTTTAATGTCTGGATGGATTTTGATATAACTTTACATTATTATTCCCCATGACTAGACGATGTGTCGCGTACAACTCCTATGCTCGTCGCTCAAAGGTCAAGGTCACAATTCAAGGTCAAAGGTCATACATTTTTGTTTCCGCTCCATAACTTCTAAACGCCTGGATGGATTTTAATACAAAATCAGATTATTATTCCACATGACCAAACGATGTGTCCGTGCAACTCCCATACTCATCGGTCAAGGGTCAAGGTCACAATTAAAGGTCAAAGGTCATGAATTTTTGTTTCCGCTCCATAACTTCTAAATGCCTGGATTGATTTTAATATAACTTTAGATTAATATTCCCGAAGACCAGACGATTTGTTGCGTACAACTCCATGCTCGTCGGTCAAAGGTCAAGGTCACAATTTAAGGTCAAAGGTCATGAATGTTTGTTTCCACTTCATAACTTCTAAACTTCTGAAGGGATTTAAATTTTACTTCATATTTTTATTCTCTTTGACCAGACAGTGTGTTGCATACAACTGTAAAAGGTCAAGGTCACAATTTAAGGTCAAAGGTCAAGGATTTCTGTCTCTCCACCAGAACTTTTAAACGTTTGGAAGGGAAGGATTTTAATATTACTTCAGATTATTATTTCCCATGACCAGGTAATGTGTCATGTACAACTCCCATGGTCCTCAGTCAAAGGTCAAGGTCACAATTCAAGGTCGAATGTCAAGGAATTTTCTTTCTGCTCTATAACTTCCAAAAGCCTTGAAGGATTTTAATATTACTTCAGATTATGACCAGATGATGTGTCACATACCACTTACATACTCCTCGATCATGGTCTGTGGTTTAAGGATACGCTTAAAAGGTCAAATATTAGAATGAACTTTTTGTAGGAAGCATCTTTTTTGCCAACATGTAATGAATGTAATAACTTTGTGGGAGTGAAGATCATTATGAGGCCGTGTGTCACAGCAACAAACAGCTGTGTTGCTGTGTTGCTGAAATCTCAAGATATTTGTCGAGTGCATAATATTGTACTCTGACATTGTTTTGCCTTCCTCTGACAAGCATATGCTTTGGGGGCTTATGTCACATCCTGTGACAAGCCTTGTTTGAAAATTATATAAAACATGTTTATATTCTACTTTGTTATAAAACATTAATGAATTGTTTTGCTGCAAATGATAACTTAGATTATATACTAACTTGGTTTGATAAAAAATTGCTGGGTTTGTTTATGAAAATTCCTTTATCTTAGTCAATTTTTGTCCGATTAAGGTCAGTTTTTTAGCTCACCTGAGCACAACATGCTCATGATGAGCTTTCATGTTCACCTTTATATATTGTGCAATTCCGGATACATAAATATGGCGGTCTATTTAATTGTTTCTATCGAAATTAACTTTAGTTTTTCGTTTATTTTCGAAAAAAATAGATCAATAAAAAAGATTTCAGGACCAAAAAATACCCTAAGCGCGTCTATTAGGTCATGGGCGTCAATAAGGACATTTACGGTAATAATGATGTTAACGTAAATTATTTAGGTTATTCATGTATCACGGGTGAAAACATGGGGCGGTATTATCACTTTATTCCAAGTACAAATATTATTGAATTAAGCACACATTAATTTTGGGATCTGAGAAGTTTTCTTATGGTGCTCAAAAAATCTGGGGTCCAAGAAGTCGCCTTGTCTGAGTGGGGACCGAAACATCTGGGGCCCGAGAAGCCACGTAACCGATCATCTTGGCCCTCTTTTATTATGTTTAGAGTAAAAATGATATCTCAATATTAATGTCAACGCCGATTGTCTTTTTTTAAAAGACATTTCTTGTTTATGATCATGCCTCATCACCACTACATCATCATCGTCATCATCGTTATCATCATCAGCATCATCAAAAACACCAAAATCACAGTATCATAAGCATCATAGCCGTCATCATTTTAATATGTATGATCATCTTCAAAAATAAGCAACATCAACAACAGCTTTAGCAATTTAAACCGTGGTCTTCTAGGCTACCTTTATAAAAATTTACCTGACCTACCCTAAAAAATGCCCAGACCATAGAACATTTTTATTAAGTTTGTCAAATATTTTGTTGTTTTATTTTTTTCAATAATTACATAGTTTTGGTTAATTAAGTGTTTTGTTTTGATAGCATCCACCTTACAAGGAATTTGATAGAGGGTCACCAAAGGAACATTATGTGAAATTAATTTGAAATTCAGCCAGTGGTTTTAGATTAGAAGATTTTTAAAGTGTTCAATATATCCATATAAAGAAAACTGCCCCGCCCCCTGGCGACCTTGTTTTTTCACGAATCAAAATTATTTCAAGGACTTTCGTAGAGGGTCACCCAAGGAACATTTCTGTGAAATTATTTTGAAATCCAGCCAGTGGTCTGAGACGAGAAGATTTTTTAAAGTTTTCAGTAAAACCATATAAGGAAAACTGCCCTGCCCCCTAGCAGCCATGTTTTTTGACGAATCAAAATGATATCAAGGAATTTAGTAGAGGGTCACCAAGGAAATTATTTTGAAATCCAGCCAGTGATTTCAGACTAGAAGATTTTTAAGTTTACAATATAACCACATAAGGAAAACTGCCCCGCCGCCTGGCAGCCATGTTTTTTAACAAATCAAAATGATTTGAAGGAATTTTGTAGAGGGTCACCCAAGGAGCATTTTTGTGAAAACTATTTTCAAATCCAGCCAGTGGTTTCTGACAAGAATTTTTTTAAAGTTTTCCAGTTTTTAAGCGTTTGGTTGCCATGGCAACCAGAGTTTCCAATATATTTTAATAAATTGAAGGAATTTGGTAAAGGACCATTCCAGGAACCCAGTGGTTTCAGAGAAGTTGTTTGAAGTAAAATGTTGACGTAGGACGACATACAACGGACACTGGACACAGACTGCCCACAATAAGCTCAGCCTTGAGCACTTCAGGTGAGGTTAAAAGAGTCCCCAAACTAAAGCCCTTACTTATATATACCATACAAGCAGCAAGTAGCATGGTGCACTCTAAATAGTGTAAAAATATTTCTCTATTAAGGAGAAAATGTAAAACAGTGTATAAGTATTTTTCAGTTAAGGAGAAATAATAAATCAGCTTCAAAAATCATGTAAGATAATTACTTGAGTTTCCAAAATCCCAATTCAAATGTAAAAGTCAGTTCAAAAGTTTCAGGCACTAGATCACATGATCTAGACCCTATATTCTGATTGCTTGTTTACAACATGAATTCTAGCTATTGATTATTGTTTAAATCTTTTTCCTGACTGGATGCCAAGACAGACAGTGGACAATTTTAATGCTGATCTCAAATAGAAGTATCATGTTGACTCAGAGTGATGTATTGATTTTGCTGATAAGCAGACTCCACTTACCCAGTGAGTTATTCAGGAATAGATGTATTTGGGGCAATAACTCTGGTGTTCCTGGTCTGATCGGGCCCATTATCGAACTCATCCAAGATTTTATGGTTATGCACAAACTATGCAAGTTATGTCAAGATTGAAAAAAAAGTAGTCTTTATCGCGATAACGGGCCAAATTATTGACGGCACATGGACGACGGACGCCACGGTAGAGGTCCCCTATATCAATAGCTCACCGAGCAATTCGTGCTCAGGTGAGCTAAAAAGCTTGTGAACACCCTAGAAGTCATATTTTTTAGTCCCCTACCGGTGTTTCACCAAAGGGGACTATAGGTTTGCCCTCCGTCCGTTCGTCCGTCTTTCACGCCATCCGTCCGCAAAATTTTGTTCCTCCAATAACTCAAAAAGTGCTGAAGATACTTCGATGAAACTTGGTATGCATATAAAGGGCAATGTGAGTATTATGCACGACCTTTTATTTTTTACCAGAGGTCAAAGGTCATGTGACTTTTACTAAAAATAGAAATAAAATTAAACAAACTGGATCCTGCGATAACTCAAAAGTATTGAAGATATTTCGATGAAACTTGGTATACATATAATCGGCAATTTGAGGATTATGCAGGACCTTTTAGTTTTCACCAGAGTTCAAAGGTCACGTGACTGTTACTAAAAATAGAAATAAACTAAATACTGTTATAATTCGAAAAGTACATAAGATGTGACCATGAAACTAGGTACAAAGATTGAACTATAGGTTTGCCATCCGTCTGTGTGTCTCTTTAACTGTTCGCCCGTATGTTTGTCCGTCAGTCTGTCTCCTTCCCCAAAACCTGGTTCCTGCAATACCTAAAAAAGTACGGAACTTATTTCGATGAAACTTATGCGCGACCTTTTTTTTTCACCAGAGGTCAAAGGACTGTTACTAAAAATAGAAATAAACTAAATACGGTAATAATTCGAAATGGACATAAGATATGACCATAAACTTGGTACAGAGATTGAACTATAGGTTTGCCATCTGTCTGTGTGTCATTCTGTATGTTCGTCCGTATGTCTGTCTGTCCGTCCGTCCCCAAAACCTGGACCCTGTGATAACTCGGAAAGTACTGAAGACACTTTGATGAAACTTTGTATACGTAGCAACAGCAATGTGAGAATTATCCACGACCTTTTTATGCCCCCCGCATCTTGATGCGGGAGGCATATAGTGATTGTCCGTCCTTCCGTCCGTGACAAGGTTAAGTAGATTTTACCGTTTCATCTAGCACCAACACCGCTTACTACAGCACTTGGATACTTACACTGTTGTTGCTTATGACCATTCCCTATCCACCCATATCACCCAACCTCATCTTGACCTTGACCTAATTTGCACTTAGAATAATTCAAATTGGCTGTTTTTGTATTAACTAGATTTCACCGTTTTGTCTAGCACCAACACCGCTTGCTACAACACTTGGATACTTACACAGTTGTGCATATGACTATCCCCAATCCACCCATATCACCCAACCTCACTTTGACCTTGACCTAATTTGGAATAAGAAATGGACTATCCAGAACCAACTGGGGGCATGTGAATCTTGTTTGATTTTTAGCTCGACTTTTCAAAGAAAAGGCAAGCTATTCTACTTGCCCCGATGTTGGCGTCGGCATCCGAACTAGGTTAAAGTTTTTTGGTAAGCTAGTTTCTCATGAATGGCTATTGGGATTTCATTCAAACTTAAAACATTTATTCCGCAGATTAAAATGAACCTATAGGCCAAGTTTGGTAACTCTAGTTTTTATGGGCCTTTTTACTCATAGAAATTTCACATATAATTTCACACATAACAGGTTCAAGTTTTTCGGTAAGCTGGTTTTCTCAGAAATGGCATGAGGGGTTTCATTCAAACTTAGAACACTTATTCCTTATATTAAAATGAATTCATAGGCAAATTTTGATAACTCTAGTTTGAAATTTTTCAAAATTTTGAGCCTTTTTGCACTTTGAAAGTTTACAAATAAGCATATAAACAGATTAAAGTTTTTTGGTAAGCTTGTTTCTCAGGAATAGCTTGAGGGATTTCATTCAAACTTAGAACACTTATTCCCTAAATTTTAAGTGGGTGGAATGGCAGCGTCAACTTTTGATTTCCACTCTCTAACTGGAGAATCAATCTTCATACATAAATACCCTAAAGCAACACTTTACTCCCATTTGCATTTGTGGTGGGTTGGGTGGGCTCAAGGTCAAGGTCACTGTTACTAAAAATAGAAATAAAAGCAGCTTTATAACTTGAGAACAAATTGAAATATTTTACTAAAATTTATAGATAGATACTGTATAACGAGACATTGCATGAGATTGCATATGGGGTAGGTTAGATCAAGGTCACTGTTTTAAAATTTAGAAAAATGCTTCCACCCAGTAACTCAATTAATAAATAAATTTTGTTTCATTGTAGAAATGGCTGTATAGGTGGGGGCATCCATGGCTGTGGACACATTTCTAGTCTTTTCAAGGGGTTTCATACCTCATCAGCTTAGGTTGAAATTGGTCAGATTGATGGCAACTTTCATTTTGACAGTTGATGTATGGATTAATTTAATAAAATAGGTCAAAGAACATGAAAATCTAGTCTACTTGCTATGAGGTTTAGTTTTCATCAGAACATGTAAATTTAAACCTTTTTATTTAGCTTGTCTGTGGTGAACTCATGATCTCCCAATCGTAAACACATTAGAAGGATATGCTGGAGGAAGTCTAGGTCAAGTTTTAAATGTGTCATGCCCAGTCAGAAATCTTGGTCACTAGTTCAAGATAAGTTATGTGCCAAATGCAGTTAAAAAGTTAGGTCACTAAGTCAGGTTCAAACGTGTGTCATGTGAAGTAAGAAATTAAGGTCACTAGGTCAGCTAATAAGAATAGACAGATAAGGTGGAAACTATAAGCTCCCCCCACCCCCACCCTGAAAATGTTTTGTGTAGCATATAAAGTATACAAAGGATTTGAATGAAATGATAAGTGTGCATTGGGAGGAAACACAAAGTACAATACCACTATATTTATAAGGAAATTCAGGGAAGCATTTAGTCGCAGCCTTGTTTGTCAATTAATCTTTCTGTCCATCCCATATTCATGAACAGGCTATTTCTCAGCAATCACTGGCCGAAATTCACTAAAAATTTATAAGCTATTTTTCCTTGGCATTTTGGGTCTAACATATCAGCTGCACAAAGCAGATTGTTAACAAATCTTTATTGTGTTTGTCTTAGCAATCACTGGCAAATTCAATGAAACTTTATGGGGTACTCAGTTACCAAGAGGAGGTGTACACGGTGTCAAGATGTTCTGCTTGTTCGATGAACGCTTCAAATAGTTTATGTTGTGTTGTGTATGTTGTACTTGTCGAGGACCAATAACCGAAGAGGACCAATAACCGAAGAGTAATTAATTAATTAAAGTCATTTTGGTCACATTAATCAAATGAACATTTTGTTGCATTCAAACGTTTCCAAGAATGCTGCAAATTGTCAATTATTGTCAAGTATTTATAAGAATGCACCAGTTAATAACTTTTGTTTACATGTGTTCTGTCAAACTTCGCTGGGACTTTCAGTTTACCAGTGCGCATGCACACGAACACAACATGAGGGAGGCCCTGCATGAGGTCCAGCATTTCCTTCTAATGAATGAAACAGCTGACAGCCAGTTATTCCAAATAATTATCAATTTTTGCCCATTTCATTTGTTGCATAGCAAATCCGCTATTTCATTCTGTTATAACCACCCATTAATTTATGTGCCAAATTGCCAAATTGCAATGAAAACTATTCATTTGTATATGCACATTGTTCCGATGCAAGGGGAATAATTTGTACAAGCTAAAACAGTCAAAATGCAATTCAATACAAATATTGTATTAAAAAAGTAACGTGTGTACATTTTGCGTAATTTTTTTTATATTTTTATTACAACGTCTTTATTCGTATACATATCATATACACAAGTACATATTACATATGTGATAGTACATTATTATACAGTGATGTACGCAAAACCACTCTTGATGTACATATGTGTTGCAATCTTAAGAGCTATAAAAAAACAAGAGGACTCTGAGGGCCCTAGGACGCTCACCTGAGGCCTTGTAACCCAATTGGAATTACGTCCCTGAGGCGTAGCTTATTTTTATCCCAGGGGCATAAGTTGAACAACCTTGAACAAACCTCTGGGCCTTGCGGTTTCAGGTAAAGATTTTTTAAGTGATTTTGCTATTTAAGTTTATATAAACCATGTGTTCCCTCGGGGGTGGCCAGATTTGACTCCAGGGGCATAATTTGAACAATCTTTGGAGAGGACCGCTATGCAATGTTACATACCAAATATAGGAAAGCTGTGGGCCTTGCGGTTTCAGGTAAAAAAAAAAAAAGACATTTTGCTATTTAAGTCAGATTTAACCCCAGGGGCATAATTTGAACAATCTTTGGATAGGACCACTATGCAATGTTACGTTACAAATATAGGAAAGCTGTGGGCCTTGCCATTTCAGAGGAGAAGATTTTTAACGTCATTTTGCTATTTAAGTCTATATTAACCATGTGACCAATGGGGTGTGGTCTGTTTTGACTCATGGGGCATAATTTGAACAATCTTGTAATGTACCACTAAAGGATGTTAAATACCAAATACAAAACCTCTGGGCCTTGCGGATTCAGAGAAGAAGATTTTAAGACATTTTGCTATATAACTTTATATAAACCATGTGACCCCCTGGGCGTGGCAAGTTTTGACCCCAGGGGCATAATTTGAACAATCTTTGTAGAGGACCACTATACAATGTCAGATACCAAATATGAAACCTCTGGGCCTTGTGGTTTCAGAGGAGTAGATTTTAGAAGTCATTTTGCTATATTTTCTATAAAAACCATGTGGCCCCCGGGGTGTGACCCGTTTTGACCCCAGGGGCATAATTTGAACAAACTTTGTAAAGGACCACTAAAGGATGTTACATACCAAATATGAAACCTCTGGGCCTTGCAATTTCAGAGGAGATGTTAAAAGTCATTTTGCTATATATTCTATATAAACCATGAGACCCCCGGGGCATGGCCAGTTTTGACCCCAGGGGCATCATTTGAACAATCTTTGTAGAGGACCACTATAGGATGTCACATACCAAATATGAAACCTCTTGGCCATGTGGTTTCAGAGAAGAAGATTTTTAAAGTCATTTTGCTATATATTCTATATAAACCATGTGACCCCCGGGGCATGGCCCGTTTTGACCCCAGGGGTATAATTTGAACAATCTTTGTAGAGGACCTCTAGAGGATGTCACTTATCAAATATGAAAGGTCTGAGCCTTGCGGTTTCATAGAAGAAGATTTTTAAAGTTTTCACTTTTTAAATCGATTTTTAGCTCTGGTGACCTACATATTCAGCGGACCGGAAAGATTTCAACAATTTTGAAAGAGGTCCATCCAAGGATCATTCCTGTGAAGTTTGGTGAAAATCTGCCAAGCGGTTTAGGAGGAGATGTTGTTTGAATGAAAAGTTGATGACGCACACACGCACGCACGACGGACAACGGGCGATCACAAAAGCTCACCATGAGCACTTTGTGCTCAGGTGAGCTACAAACACGAAGAAAAAAAAGGCAGGTTGCACAAAGTCTGATGTTATACATTTCATATGTACTTAACATTAAGCATTTAAATGTATTTCTTTTCTCCACAAATCGCACAATTGTCATAGTAATGATTATAATACAGTATTGTTGATGTTTACGATTTCTCCTTTTACTGACCATCTTTCCTTTTCTGTTTCTGATAGTTTAATATTACTATATATATTATAAGCCCATGCTAAACGTTTTATTAAACCATTATAATTTGGTATTATCTTATTTTTTCTACAAGCAAAAATGTATCTTTACACTTCAAGGCATAACATATCGATTTTGTCTTTCCCTGGTTTAGTATTTCCAAAATTAAGAGTCTTACAATTTAGAATATTTCTTATGTTTAATTTGTGTACCAGATCTTCGTTTAGATCTTTTATTAAATTTTCGATTTTTTCACAATTCCAAAATAGATGAAGTATTGTTTCTTCGTGCTCAGTGCAAAATGTGCATGTACTATTGCTGATTAATTTCATTTTACTCATTAAAGAATTTGTGCGTAATATTTGGTGAATAACCCTGAATTGAAACCATTGTAAATAACTATCTCTTGTTATGAAGAAAATGTTTTTAAAAATATAGTTCCATTCATCATCGGCAATAGCAAACATTGCCCATTTCTTTTGACAAATTGGTTCTATGTCATTTTCAATAAAACAATGTTGTATTGATCTAGATTGGCTTTATAACATACAAAACATTTGGCATAGCATGACAGGGTAGAATTGTGTACCAAAACATCTGTGGTACTAAACTGTAGGTTCAATGACTTAATAAATGTCCTCACTGAATGTATAAGGCCTTTATAATGAATAAAGTTCATCGTTTTACCAGTAAGAAGTTTTTTGCGTAATTTAGTTCCCTCCACTTGGGACTCACTAAATTCGCGTCAAAATCGTAACATCTGGTAAGTTAGTGTAATCGAAAGAAGAAACACTGACTTTGATTCAGTTGCAGTTTCATTTCATAACAAGGGGGCCATGATGGCCCAAAGCGCTCACCTGAGAACTGGTACAGATGAAGACCATACTGTTGTGACAGGTTTGAAAATTAAGGTATCTGAACAATACACAGTGGGGATAGGATCAATTTTGATTTAAAACATCGGTAAGTGCAATGGGCTAACTAAAGTATGAGTTGGGTAGTGGATGTGCGTTTTTTTGCTAATGGTTCTCAAATCATTTTTCTCGATATTCTTACCTGACCCTTTTTCATTCAGTCATTGACAATTCTGTAGATTTTGATGTCTTTTTCGCAAACAGTTTTGGAAAAATAGTTGCAATACGATAATTGCAATGGCTGTGCTATAAGGTAAAGTTGTGCTTTTTCTTTGATAATTTTCTTTCCAATGATGATAAATGATGTTAATGCAGACTCAGAAGACATCAAAGTTGCATGTACAAATAACTGCATGCAAGTCTTGCAACTGTTGGAAATCAAATTTTATCAATCAATTTTTATGGTTTTGTGCAAACTGTGTAAGTTTGGTCAACATTGAATAAAAAATCGTGTGTGGAAGCCAATAATTGATAACTTGTTGATGTTTTTTTCCAAACACAAGGGGCAATAACTCTGGTGTTTCTGGCCCAATCATGCTTATATTCTACTTTACCTGTAGTCTAACGTTCATAGACAAACTATACACGATTGGTGAAGATTGGATAAAAAATGAAGTCACTATCCTGAATAATATCCATTTTTGCATATTTTTTTCACAAGCGAAGGGCAATAACTCTGGTGTTTCAAGTCCAATCTTGCTTATATTCGACTTCACCTTTAATCTTATGGTCATAGACAAACAGTGCAAGATTTGTAAAGATTGGATAAAAAATGAAGTCTCTATCCTGTATAATGTCCATTTTTAGCTCACCTGAGTACAAAGTGTGTGCGTGTGTGCGTGCGTTGTCAACTTTTAATACAAACAACATCTCCTCCTAAACCACTTGGCAGATTTTCACCAAACTTCACAGGAATGATCCTTGGATGAACCTCTTTCAAAGTTGTTCAAATCTTTCCGGTCCGCTGCATATATAGGTCACCAGAGCTAAAAATAGATTTAAAAAGTGTAAACTTAAAAAACCTTCTCTGAAACTGTAGGGCCCAGAGGTTTCATATTTGGTATGTAACATCCTATAGTGGTCCTCTACAAAGATTGTAAAAATTATGCCCCTGGGGTCAAAACTGGCCATGCCCAGGGGGTCACATGGTTTATATAAACTTCTATAGCAAAATGTCTTAAATTCTTCTCTGAAACCATAGCAATATGACTTTAAAAATCTTCTCTGAAACCACAAGGCCCAGAGGGTTCATATTTGGCATGTAACATCCTATAGTGGTCCTCTACAAAGATTGTTCAAATTATGCCCATGGGGTCAGAACTGGCCACGCCCTGGGGGTCACATGGTTTATACAGAATATATAGCAAAATGACTTTAAAAATCTTCTCCTCTGAAACTGCAAGGCCCAGAGTATTCATATTTGGTATGCAACATCCTTAAGTTGTCCTTTACAAAGATTGTTCAAATTATGCCCCTGGGGTCAAAACAGGCCACGTCCCGGGTTCATATGGTTTATATAGAATATATAGCAAAATGACTTTAAAAATCTTTTTCTCTAAAACCATAAGGCCCAGAGGGTTCATATTTGGTATGAAATATCCTATAGTGGTCCTCTACAAAGATTGTTCAAATTATGCCCCTGGGGTCAAAACTGACCACGCCCCGGGGTCACATGGTTTATATAAATTTTAATAGCAAAATGTCTTTAAAAATCTTCTCTGAAACTGCAAGGCCCAGAGGTTTCATATTTGGTATGTAACATCATACAGTGGTCCTCTCCAAATTTTGTTCAATTTATGCCCCTGGGGTCAAATCTGGCCACACCCCGGGGGTCACATTTATATAGACTTAAGTAGCAAAATGACTTAAAAAATCTTTTCAGAAACCGAATGATCTAGAGGTTTCATATTTGGTGTGTAACATCCTATAGTGGTCCTGTACAAAGATTGTTCAAATTATGCCCCTGGGGTCAAAACTGGCCATGCCCTGGGGTCACATGGTTTATATAAATTTTAATAGCAAAATGTCTTAAAAATCTTCTCTGAAACTGCCAGGCCCAGAGGTTTTATATTTGGTATGTAACATCATACAGTGGTCCTCTCCAAATTTTGTTCATTTTATGCCACATGGGTCAAAACAGACCACACCCCAGGGGTCACATGGTTAATATAGATTTAAATAGCAAAATGACTTTAAAATTCTTCTCCTCTGAAACCGCAAGGCCTAGAGGTTTCATATTTGGTATGTAACATTGTATAGTGGTCCTCTACAAAGATTGTTCAAATTATGCCCCTGGGGTCAAAACTGGTCACGCCCGGGGGCTCACATGGTTTGTATAGACTTAAATAGCAAAATGACTTTAAAAATCTTCTCCTTTGAAACGTCAAGGCCGACAGCTTTCCTATAATTGGTACGTAACATTGCATAGTGTTCCTCTCAAAAGATTGTTCAAATTATTCCCCTGGGGTCAAATCTGGCCACCCCCAAGGGGTCACAAAGTTTATATAGACTTAAATAGCAAAATGACTTTAAAAATCTTTACCTGAAACCGCAAGGCCCAGAGGTTTGTTCAAGGTTTTTCAACTTATGCCCCTGGGATAAAAGCCACGCTTCGTGGATGCAAATTCCAATTGGGTTACAAGGTCTCAGGTGAGCGTCCTAGGGCCCTCAGGGCCCTCTTGTGGAAATAAGCTTTTCTAAAAAAATGCAACAAGCATGGATATGGCATTTCAAGAACATATCTGTAGTATAAATATAGAAAACTGACAACTATGATTTTACTAAAAATTATAACTTATTGATTTCATTATATACTACAATGTCTATAAACTAGGATGTTGAAGTTCTGAATGAAAGCTGTTGACTAGCAGTAAATATCTCTCAGTTGCCACTGTGTTGTTATTGATGAGAAGACAAACCGTTGCCAGAGAATTGTGACAGTGTTGCCTAGCAATGGTAATAAACATTCCCTGAAAACGGCTTTACACTGGACAGATTCATAAGCATGGTAACACTGTATTCTCATCTTCATACAGTGGTTGTTAAGAAAATGCTTTTATTCACACAGTAGTATTTAAGTTATGAATGCAAGCTTGAAAACAAGTACACAATTTTTTTTTAGCTGACCTGAGCACAAATCGTTACGGTCCGCTGCATATGTAGGTCACCAGAGCTAAAAATAGACTTAAAAAGTGTAAACTGTAAAAATCTTCTCTCAAACCGCTGGGCCCAGAGGTTTCATATTTGGTATGTAACATCCTATAGTGGTCCTCTACAAATATTGTTCAAACTTTGCCCCTGGGATCAAAACGGACCACGCCCGGGGATTACATGGTTTATATAGACTTATATAGCAATATGACTTTAAAAATCTTCTCCTCTGAAACCACATGGCCCAGAGGTTTCGTATTTGGTATGTAACATCCTATTTTGGTCTTCTACAAAGAATGTTCAAATTATCCCCCTGGAGTCAAAACTGGCCACGCCCCGGAGGTCATATGGTTTATTTAGAATATATAGCAAAATGACTTTAAAAATCTTCTCCTCTTAAACTGCAAAGCCCAGAGGTTTCATATTTGGTATGTAACATTCTTTTTTGGTCCGTTACCTAGTTTGTTCAAATTATGCCCCTGTGGTCAAAACTGGCCACGTCCTGGGGGTCACATGGTTTATATAGAATATATAGCAAAATGACTTTTAAAATCTCCTCTGAAACCACCAGGCCCAGAGGTTTCATTTTTGGTATGTAACATCCTATAGTGGTCCTCTACAAAGATTGTTCAAATTATGCCCCTGGGGTTAAAACTGGCCACGCCCAGGGGGTCACACGGTTTATATAAACTTAAAAGCAAAATGTCTTTTAAAATCTTCTTTTCTGAAACCGCAAGGCCCAGAGGTTTCTTATTTGGTATGTAACATCATATACTAGTAGTAGTCCTCTACAAAGATTGTTCAAATTATGCCCCTGGGGTCAAATCTGGTGGCACCCGAGGGGTCACATGCTTTATATAGACTTACATAGCAAAGTTACTTTAAAACTGCTCATGGCCCGGGGGTCACATGGTTGATATCAACTTTATTTGCAAAATGTCTTTAAAAATCTCCTCTGAAACAGCAAGGCCAGAGTTTCGTATTTGGTATGTCACATCCTCAAGTGGTCCTCTACAAAAGATTGTTCAAAGTATTCCCCATGGGTCAAAACTGACCACATGGTTTATATAGACTTAAATAGCAAAATGACTTAAAAATTCTTTTCCTCTGAAACCGCAAGGCCTAGAGGTTTCATATTTGGTATGTAACATCTGTATAGTGGTCCTCTACAAATGTTGTTTAAATTATGCCCCTGGGGTCAAATCTGGTCACACCTTCGGGGTCACCTGGTTTATATAGACTTAAATAGCAAAATGACTTTTAAAATCTTCTCCTCTGAAACGGCAAAGCCCACAGCTTTCCTATATTTGGAACGTAACATTGCATAGTGGTTTTCTTCAAAAGTTGTTCAAATTATGCCCCCGGGGTCAAATCTGGTGGCATCTTGAGGGGTCACATGCTTTATATAGACTTAAATAGCAAAGTTACTTTAAAAGTCTTTACCTGAAATCGCAAGGCCCAGAGGTTGTTCTAGATTGCTCATATTATGCCCCTGGGATAAAAATAAGCCACGCCTCAGGGATGCAAATTCCTATTGGGTTACAAGGTCTCAGGTGAGCGTCCTAGGGCCCTCAGGGCCCTCTTGTTGCATATTTTTTTCACAAACAAAGGGCAATAACTCTGGTGTTTCTGGTCCGATGTTGCTTATATTCGACTTCAACTGTAATGTCATGGTAATAGACAAACTGTGCAAGATTGGTGAAAATTGGATGAAAAATGTCTCTTTCTATCCTGAATAATGTCCTTTTTTGTATATTTTTTTAATAAACAAAGGGCAATAACTCCAGTTTTTGTATCACGATCTATCCCATTTTTGACCTCTGCTGAGTCTGATGGTAATACACAAACTGTGAAAGTGTGGTTAAGATTGGATGGACTATAAAGTCTATACGTTGGAAAAGGGCACTTTTGCACTGTTTTTGCATTAAAAATAACTCTGGTGTTACTGGTGTGATCTGACCCAATAACAATCCCATCCGAGATTTTATGGTCTTACACAAACTGTGCAAGTTAGGTCAAGATTGAATAAAAAATGTAGTCTTTATCGCGATAACGGTCCAAATTGTTGACGGCACATTGATGACGGACGACGCCGGAGAGGTCCCCTATACCAATAGCTCACAGAGCACTTCGTGCTCAGGTGAGCTAAAAATGCATATTAACAAAAGCAGATATATTTATGTGGTATTTTCCTTCAGTTATAGGTCCTCAACCAGTATGTGAAATTTGTTAGTATTTTTTTCCTGATACAAGTTAACCATTTAAATTTCAGTTGCCTGGCACACAAAGAGTTCCGATTTCTGATGCCTGTACTACCATTAAGCTTTCACTACTGTGGTTTGTTTTTCCAATCCTATTGCAAGAAACCCAAATTGAAGAAGCAACTGATTGAAAAGGAGGCTGCAGGTACATTGTGTTCTGATAGAAAGGGCATCCACGAAAGTTTAGCATGTTCAGAAGATGTTGCTGAAAGCAGTACAATAGAAATATCCCCAGCAACGAGTGGAATATTGCAAGACTCGGGTTTTAGTGATAAGGAGGGTCAAATCATCAGGAATATTAATATGAAGACATCTGACCATAGCACCTTCAACATAAAAAATGTCTTAGTGAAAGATAAAACTTCAGCGATCAATGAAACAATTAAACAGAAAGATGTCAATGACATGGCTGAAATGGCACGGAAGCAGGATGAAGATCATAAAACACATTTATTTAAAGCTAAATTTCTTGTCATATTTCTTTTACTCCTAAACATTCCAGCAACAATGTATTTTAGTTTGATCCACCAACGAGGGACCCTTTATGTCATGAAGTATTTGCACGATGTCAGTTATGAGCAACACATAGACGTTTTATTTATTATGCCATGTCATTCTACACCTTACTACAGGTAAAATATAACGTATTTTTACTTGAAATAGTTTTGTGGTTTGTTAAATTATGAATTAATGTCTTTTAATCATAGATATTGTTTAAAACAGCCATTTGCTGTTTTACTAATGTGGTGTAAGTATTTATATAAAATAAAGCTCATTATAACTGAACAATTTCCATAATATGCTTTCAGTTACCTTCACCGAAATGTCAGCATGCGATTTCTTACATGTGAACCAAATTTGAAGCAACAAGACAACTATATAGATGAAGCGGATGCATTTTACAGAGATCCAGTATCGTGGCTTAAGTCAGAGTATGCTGCCATTGCTAAACCATGGCCATCACATTTAGTATATTTCAACTCATTGCAGAATGAGTTGAGTATGTATTTAATGCAGAATGGGTACAAGGATTGTGCTAGTCTATTTCACACACATTTACCAGAAGGAAGAGTGGGTAGTCATGTTATTGTTAGCTGTAGATAACAATTAGCATTGGTATTACACAATATCTATATACACTAAATATTTAACAGAACTATTCAGTTAATTATGCCCCCCTCCATCAAAGATGGCAGTTATTTTGGTTGACTTAATGTCTGTCTGTCTGTCTGTAGGTTGGTTGGTAGTCCACTTTTGTTTCCACACTTAGTCCAACATCTAGACACTTTATTACAAAGACTAGGTGTGCAAATTGTCAGGACATTGTGCTTTCAATGATTTTTCTCAGATTAATGAACGTTATGGAAGATTTCTGAAATTAGTAAATAGTGCACAATTCTTGTCTGGGCTGTTTCTCAGGAACTACTGGCCAGATTTCAATAAAACGTTATGGAAAGCTTCATTGCCAAGAGGTGTGCATATTACCAGGATGTTCCGCTTCAATGATTTTTCACTGAGTTATGGAACTTTGAAAATTTCTGTAATAAGTATATAGTGCAAAATTCTTGTCCAGGCTATCTATCATCAACTACTGGCCAGATTTCAATGTAACTTTATGGCAAGCTTCATTGTCTCGAGGAGGTATGCATATTACCAGGACGTGCCGTTTCAATGCTTTTTAGCTCACCTGAGCACAACGTGCTCATGGTGAGCTTTTGTTATCGCCCTTTGTCCGTCGTGCGTCAATATTTGATTTAATCGACATCTCCTAAACCGCTTGGCAGATTTTCACGAAACTTCACAGGAATGATCCTTGGGTGACCCTCTTTTAAAGTTGTTCAAATCGTTCGGTCCACTGCATATGTAGGTCACCAGAGCTAAAAATAGATTTAAAAACTGAAAACTTTACAAATCTTCTTCTCTGAAACCACAAGGCTTGGAGCTGTCATATTTGATATCTGACATATTCTAGTGGTCCTCTACAAAGATTGTTCAAATTATGCCCCTGGGGTCAAAACTGGCCACGTCCCGGGGGTCACATGGTTTATATAGACTTGTATAGCAATGACTTTAAAAATCTTCTTCTCTAAAACCGCAAGCCCCAAAGGTTTCATATTTGGTATGTAACATTCTATAGTGGTCCTCTACAAAGATTGTTGAAATGATGCCCCTGGGGTCAAAACTGGCCACACCCCATAGCTCACAAGGTTTATATAGACTTGAATAGCAAATGACTTTAAAAATCTTCTCCTCTGAAACTGCAAGGCCCAGATGTTTCATATTTGGTATGTAACATTGTATAGTGGTCCTCTACAAAGATTGTTCTAATGGTGCCCCTGGGGTCAAAACAGGCCACATCCCGGGGGTCACATGGTTTATATAGACTTGAATAGCAAAATGACTTTAAAAATCTTCTCCTCTGAAACCGCAAGGCCCAGAGGTTTCATATTTGGTATGTCACATTGTTTAGTGGTCCTCTACAAAGATTGTTCAAATGATGCCCCTGGGGTCAAAACTGACCACACCCAGGGGCACACATGGTTAATATAGACTTAAATAGCAAAATGACTTTAAAAATCTTCTCCTCTGAAAGCGATAGGCCCAGAGTTTCATATTTGGTATGTGACATTGTAATGTGCTCTACAAAGAATGTTCAAATGATGCCCCTGGGGTCAAAACTGGCCACACCCCATGGCTCACATGGTTTATATAGACTTAAATAGCAAAATGACTTTAAAAATCTTCTCTTAAACCGCAAGGCCTAGAGGTTTCATAGTTGGTACGTAACATTGTATAGTGGTCCTGTACAAAGATTGTTGAAATGATGCCCCTGGGGTGAAAACTGGCCACACCCAGGGGTCACATGGTTTATTAGACTTGAATAGCAAAATGACTTAAAAAATCTCCTCTGAAACTGCAAGGCCCAGAGGTCTCATATTTGGTATGTAACATTGTATAGTGGTCCTCTACAAAGATTCAGTAATGCCCCTAGGGTGAAAACTGGCCACACCCCGGGGGTCACATGGTTTATATAGACTTAAATAGCAAAATGACTTTAAAAATCGTCTTCTCTTAAACCGCAAGGCCTAAAGGTTTCATATTTGGTACGTAACATTGTATAGTGGTCCTCTACAAAGATTGTTCAAATGATGCCCCTGGGGTGAAAACTGTGCACACCCAGGGGTCACATGGTTTATTAGACTTGAATAGCAAAATGACTTTAAAAATCTCCTCTAAAACTGCAAGGCCCAGAGGTCTCATATTTGGTATGTAACATTGTATAGTGGTCCTCTACAAAGATTGTTCAAATGATACCCCTGGGGTCAAAACTGGCCACACCCCGTGGCTCATATGGTTTATTTTTGACTTAAATAGCAAAATGACTTTAAAAATCTTCTCTGAAATTGCAAGGACTAGAGGTTTCATATTTGGTATGTGACATTGTATAGTGGTCCTCTACAAAGATTGTTCAAATGATGCCCCTGGGGTAAAAACTGGCCACATCCCGGGGGTCACATGGTTGTTATAGACTTGAATAGCAAAATGACTTTTAAAATCTCTGAAACCGCAAGGCCCAGAGGTTTCATATTTGGTATGTAACATTGTATAGTGGTCATCTACAAAGATTGTTCAAGTAAGTCCCCTGGGGTGAAAACTGGCCACACCCCGGGGGTCACATGGTTTATATAGACTTAAATAGCAAAATGACTTTAAAAAAATTCTCCTCTGAAAGTTCAAGGCCTAGAGGTTTTATATTTGGTATGTAACATTGTGTAGTGGTCCTCTATAAAGAATGTTCAAATGATGCCCCTGGGGTCAGAGCTGGGCACACCCCGGGGATCACATGGTTTATATAGACGTAAAGGGCAAAATGATTTAAAAGTTCTTCTCTGAAACCACAAGGCCCAGAGGTTTCATATTTTGTTAAGACATTATATCGAGACCTCGATCAGGATTGCATATGGGGTGGGTGGGGTTAAAGTCACTGTTACTAAAAATAGAAAAACGGTTTCCGTTCAATAACTTTAGAATGCATTGAGATATTTTAATGAAGCTTAATACATAGATACCTTATATTGACACCTCGCATGGGATTGCATATGAGGTGGGAGGGGTCAAGGTCACTGTTACTAAAAATAGAAAATAGATATTTTAATGAAACTTAATACATTAATATATTATTTTGAGACCTCGATTGGGATTGCATATGGGGTGGGTGGGATCAAGGTCAAGGTCACTGTTATTAAATATAGAAAAATGGTTTCCGCTAAATATTTTGAGAACGCATTGAGCTATTTTAATGAAACTTAATACATAAGTGCCTTATATCAACACATTGCTTGGGATTGCATATGGGGTGGGTGGAGTCAAGGTCACTTTACTGAAAATAGAAAAACAGTGTCCGCTCAATAACTTGATAAGGAAAGCATTGCGATATTTTTATGAAACTTATTACACATATCTTATATTGAGACCTCACTTGGGTTTTCTTATGGGGTGGGTGGGGTCAAGGTTACTGTTATTAAAAGTAGAAAAACGGTTTAAGCTCAATAACTTATGAATGCATTGAGATATATTAATTGAAAGGGGCATAACTCAAGTATGATAAGAGCAATTATGCCAAAAATCAAACTTAACCTTCCTTTTACGCCTGCTAACACTTCCATAAAGTTTCATAAAGATTGAACAAAAACGTTATATGTTATTGTCTGCACAAGCCTTATTTGAAGGATTTAAAAAAAAACGAGGCATAACTCAAGTACAATCAGAGCAATTATTCTGAAAATTGAACTTAACCTTCCTTTTATAGCTACTAACACTTCTATAAAGTTTCATAATAATAGCACAAAAACTTATCAAGTAATTGTTAGCGCAAACTTAAGGGGATGCCGCCGTGGCCTTAAAGTAACTACATTGTATTTGTTGCCTTTTCAGGTGACACAAAACTGGTGTCTGTTTTTCATGTCCGGTCAATAACTGAATGGATTTTGAAATTACTCGGCAGAAATGTTTCCCATCTTGAGACGGTATCTATGGATGTATTTTTCATTCCTTTATTTTGTTCTATAGGTCTATCTGTAATAAATATGGAATGGTATGTTTCATTCTGTAGATTATTGAATTTATTGAATTTAGATTTATTTTCTTTTGTTCTTACATCGTAACTATCTATTGTTAGTACTTGTAAATTAATATGTTTATCTGCACACAAAATATAGCAACATATTGTTTTGCAGTTGTTGTAGGTCGGTCTGTCTGTCATAACTTTTTACTGCATAAAAAAAACAACAACAGGTAGGCGACTGCACTAAAATCCCGTGACAAACACTTGTTTAGATTCGTCTAAAACATGGCCACCATTGGGTGGGGCAGGTTTCCTGATATGTCTATACTGAAAACTTAGAAAATCTTCTTGTCTGTAACCACTTGCTGGATTTTGAAATAATTTCACAGGAATGTTCCTACTATCTACCATATTCCTTCACATTGTTTTAATTCCCTAAAAACATTGGGTTCAGTGGTTCATTGTTGATGTCCATTGTCAGTGTTTTACTTCATTATCTCTGAATACGCTGTTTACCTATTACATGCCATTATGATTCATTAAACTCAGGTGAGCGACCCAGGGCCATTTGGCAGTTTTGTTTTAATATCTCTTCTCTTCTCATTGCATTTATGTTCCTTGACAGAGCGCATTTTGGAGCATCAGTTTTACTGGGAGTTCATTTAAAGAGGCACTGTCTGATTTTGATATATTTATTTCATGCCTCTTTCTTTACTCACTAACAAAAAACGTTTTATATAACATAAATAAGCGTCTTAATTGACAAATACTATTTCTTGTATATATTTTCTGTCTATACAAACCCATTCACCCTACAGCAATGGAAATTAGTTTTGAATGAGAACATAAGAACTGTGCATACGTTGTCTAATGATCTAACTTGTCTAGATGCTGTTGATTTAATAATTATTTTTAGCTCGACTATTCAAAGAATAGGTGAGCTATCCTACTACCCCCGGCGTCGGCGCCTGAGTTGGTTCAAGTTTTTTATTCAAAGTATTGTAACTCCAAAACTACATAAGTTATTCGCTTGAAACTTGGAGAATACCTTTGTCATCAACTCCAGTATCAGGGGCAATATTGCCCATAACTCTGTTTTGTATTTTGACAGAGTTATGCCCCTTTTTCACACAGATTTTCTCGTTAAAGTTTATATTCAAAAGTTTTGTTACTCCAAAACTACACAAGTTATTCACTTGAAATTTGGAATATACCTTTGGCATCAACTCCAGTATCAGGGGCAACATTCCCAATAACTGTGTTTTGTATTTTGACAGAGTTATGCCCCTTCTTTACATAGATTTACTGGTTAAAGTTTATATTCAAAATATTTGTAACTTCAAAACTACATAAGTTATTCACTTGAAACTTGGAATATACCTTTGTCATCAACTCCAGTATCAGGGTGAATGTTCCCCATAACTCTGTTTTGTATTCTGGCAGAGTTATGCCCCTTTTTCACACAGATTTTCTGGTTAAAGTTTATATTCGAAAATTGTGTAACTGCAGAACTATGTAAGTTATTCACTTGAAACTGACCTTTGTCATCAACTCTATAATCGGGGCAACATTTCCTTTAACTCTGTTTTGTATTTTGACAGAGTTATGTCCCTTTTTTCACACAGATTTTCTGGTTCAAGTTTGTATTCAATAGTTTTTTAACTTCAAAACTACATGCATCTTTGTAATCAACTGCATCATCGGGGGTAACGTTCCCCATAACTCTAATTTGTATTTTGACATAGTTACGCCCCTTTTTCACATAGATTTTCTGGTTAAAGACTATATTCAGGAGTCTTATACCTTGAAAACTACATAGGTAATTCACTTGAAACTTGGAATATACCTTTGCCATCAACTCCAGCATCAGGTTCAACAATCCCCATAACTCTGTTTTGTAATTTTAGAGAGGGATGGAGGTATGGAAACTTATAATAATTTGATGAAATAATTGCCATAACTCAGTTTTGTACTTTAACAAATATATGCCCCTTCCACTTTCCAAAATATGTACCAACTGAAATACTTCGAAAAGTCGAGCGCGCTCTCTGACAGCTCTTGTGTATTTCTGTCAAAAATATTAAACTGTTTATCATTTTGTAATCAACCTGTTTACTATTTAGGTAACATTTAATGCATATTTTTGCCAGTCAGCTTATTTGTCAAATTGTCATTATATAGTCCTTTACATAGAACGCACTTGTTTTGGGTGTCGCGAATATTGTTTTCAGTAACTATAAATACAACGAAATTGCTATTTCTTCTCAACATGTTCATAGTCTGGCAGAACCTACAGTGGACGGTGCAATTACTTATATACGAAATGTTTTTGTTTTTTCTTGTGTAAGGACCATGTCATAACAGAATCTGGATGATGACACCTTGTCATCCTTGAGCAACTCGCACAATTCAAGATGGCGTCCAATATGGCCGCCAAAAGTCGTGTGTAGTATAAAATTTGGTTTTGTAATTAATTTAATCAATAATTTTCTTGTTGAAAAACGATTATTTGATATTATTCTCTCAATATAATAAGAAACCAATGCAAAGTAAACACATAGTATCACTTTTAGAAGTTTAGTTATTTTCAAAAAATAAAGGTACGCCGAAAAAAGAACAAAAAAAACATTTGTATGAAAAAGTCATTATGTTATCTCTTTCAAACAATTTTTGAAGTTTAAAATGTATTTCACATATTTATGTTAAAGTTTATCTGAGCACTTCGTGCTCGGTGAGCTTTTGGTATGGGGACACCAGAGTTATTGCCCATTTTTCACGATAAAACCTGCAAAATGGACTTTGTGCAACATACAGAGTTCTTTTTTTTTTACCTGATCTTGATCAAACTTGCACAGCGTGTTTATGAGCAGACGATTTCAAAATAATTAAAAATGGCATAGATTGGGTTACAAAGACCAGAGTTATTGACCCTTGTTTGTGAGAAAAAATGACAGAAGACTTTTTTTTTTGTGCTCACCTGAAACTTCGTGCTCGTTGAACTATTGGTACAGAGGTACTGTCTTGCAACATCCATAATGTGTCAACAATTGTGCGCCAGTATGCGATAGATACTTCACTTTTCATTCAATCTTTACCAAACTGTCATATCAAGTATTTTCAAAATAAGCATTATTTTCAAAGTGACAATATAACGTGAAGCAGATAGATGAACATTAACATGTAGATGGAAACTCAAAAATACTGAATAGATCAACAAATATGAGTGTTGACAATTGCACCGTTTATTAGTGTTGTATAACTTAAAACAACTGTCAAGTCAATGTTTATACATGTACATGTATTGGAGTTTCCGGCTGTACAGCTGAAAACTAGTTTGTGATTAAAAAGTAGCCAATTATGTGTTATACAACTCGTTAACCTTTACTTTTCTTCCATGGTAAATCCAAGTATATGGTAATTAACTGTATTGGGTTGTTGATATATCACTGATAATTTATGTCACTATGCCTGTTGTAATATCGTACCTACTCTTTAATAATATACAGGTCCATTAACACTAGAATGTTAACTAAATGCTAATATCAAAATTGAGACATGTAGTTTCAAGTAATAAGCTTACTAGGGTGGCGCTAAGAAATCTGAACTAGTAGCCAACAAATTTGATTTTGCAAAGAAAACCCATTATTAAGAAATCTTTTCAGAAAATATGCTTCCTGTTTAAATATTTTCCAAAATTTGTAATAGCCAAATATAATTTTTAGTAGGAATTTAATTGAGTAGCCAATAGCTATTTCGGCTACTGGTAGCGCTAACATAGGCTTTAAACCTTCATCTTCATAATGTCCTTCAACAGTTGTACGCTAGCCTCCTTTTGTAATCCATACTCCAGGACGGTTGGGGCGAAACAGGATTCTAGATTAAAAAACAAGTATTACAGAATATAAACTAATACGACCTACTAGTCGTTTAAGTTTAACATTACTATTGTTCATGAAGCATTTCTTCAATCAAAACACGTTCAAGTTTCAGCTAGATTTATGTAGAAATCCGAGTCTAAGCCTAAGTATGTCACGTACAGTCGAAAACAACATCGAACGATTGATTCGCCAAATATAACATATGAAACACTTTCTAATTTATATATATGTATTTTATAGGTACATAATGTTATCTTTTGTTCACTTAACGAATAAAATGTGCAACAATTTTTGAATATTTCGAGCAAACTAACTCACCCACTAAGCGAATCCAACATGGCGTCCAATCTAAAAACGTTTGGTATCGGTCGTTGAACTAAGGTCGTTTTCTTGTTAGGAGCATGCGCAAAGCCGTGGACCATCCGTTTAGTGATATCGTTCGCCGCTTTATCTGCAGGTACAAATACGAATTTAGATTGAAGGTCTTTGAGTAATTAACAAAGTGTATCTTTATTGAATTTAGATTTGTTGTGGTAAAGCAATAGGATTATTATTATTAAAGCATATTTTATTAACAGCTATAAGCAATACTTTATTCTTTCATTCGTAAAGCGCAGATAAATGTGCATTTTCATTTCTGCACTACTTGTTACTGTATTCGTCTAATGATACTAATTTCTTTGATGCAATTGTCAAAATTAAGTGAAATTGGAAGTCGAAAGATAGGGCCTATGCGAAGCAAGTGTCGAAGGTTTTTATTTTAAGAAAATAAAGATCACCTGTAAATTACATGACCAACAGTTTTTTTAAAATATATTTAGAATGAACACATTCTCATGATGTATGACAGTTTTCCAAGACATTTTTATCGGATGTAACATAATTATAGTTAAAAACAACACTCCTTACTGGTTTACTGTATTTGTAACACATAAGTGGGGTTTGAGTATTACGAAAATAAGGAGGTATTAACTTACGTACAGTCTTATCATTGAATATTTTAGGAAGGT
Organism: Congeria kusceri; assembly: GCA_027627225.1. Classification (NCBI taxonomy): domain Eukaryota; kingdom Metazoa; phylum Mollusca; class Bivalvia; order Myida; family Dreissenidae; genus Congeria; species Congeria kusceri. The sequence continues at coordinate 45,512,034 of CM051032.1, read as the reverse complement.
CAATTTAATAAATTCCTTTATTACAGAAATTAATTTTAATACTCTTTCTCTTGTTCTATAGACTCTCAATGAACGGTTTAAGATAATAGTCAGTGTAGGATTGAATAATATTAGCACATTCATACAATGGGTAAGATTGCATTAAAATACTTTTACATTTATTATCAATATTTCTTAAAGAAGAAACAGAAAGGGAACATAAAGTACTTAATAGTTTATGTTTTCCGGCATTTTTTAATAAAATGAGACAGTAATTTGAAGATAGTATGCGTCTAAAGTTACGTCGTATGTTGCCATTTTTCCTTTTACTTTGTTTCTCACACGTTTATTAAAAAAAAGAGAAGGCATTTCTAGAGCTGTCTTTAGAGATATTTCCAACATTAAAAAATATTATCATTTAATTAGAGGATAAGCTGTTTGCAAACCTTTAATCCATTCAAAATCCAACATACACCTAGATTTAACTTGGTATTGACTAGACGTTATATTATCGAAAGTTAGCTGTTAAAGAGGTTGAATTAAAATATGTGTTATATCATGGCCGGTTTTGTAAAATTTTTGATAAATGAATTGTTAAATTTATTATTATTTTAATTTTATAAAACTGTTCTATAAGACGAGTTTTTAACGACCGACCTGTCTGACCAACGTACTGTGCACCACAGCAGGGCGCGTTTCGTGTTAAAACAGACACGATATGCATGGACTTTTATGAGACATTACTTTTAAATTTAACTGGAAATTTTCGATTATTAACTGATGATTTAATAAACGAAGTATTGTTTAAATATTTACAACCCATACACTTCCTGGAGTTGCACTTGTTTATCGTAGGATACCGATTACACGGTGGATTGATATGACTACTAGAAACTATGTTTCTAAAAAGACAAATGGATGATGTACGAAGCAAACTAATTTTAACACTAGGTTTAGAATGAAGTAACTGTCTATAATCGATAGTTAATTGAATACTACGTGCAAATGGAATCCTTAAATGTGAAATAAGGATTTTTTGTAATAAGCTTCTCCATATAATTAAAGGTAGACGAAACCACCAGTCTTGTATACAGTTACCTTAATAAACATTGCCCATAACTGATTGCATATAATAAGGCATCATGGCAAACAACGGTCTGTTAATATTCCGCATCTCTGGCAGAACTCACGATTGATGAACATACAAGTTAACAACATATATACAGAAAATGTATCAGAATCTAAGTAGCAGAAAGGTCTTAAAGAAGGTTTCCATAAAACAATAAGAATTGACTCTACCGCTGACAGCCTTTGAAGACTGAAAATATGACTACATTGAAGGTATGTGCGGAGATGCGAACTACTGCATCCACAGAGCACAAATGAACCTGTTGTAGTATTTAAATATAAACATAGCGAAACTCCAGTTGCGACAGCAGGATAGAACTCTTATTAGAAGCCCGAGGTCCTTTACTTATGGCAATTGACCAATGGCCAAGCAATTACAAATCTCATCACAAAAACACATAAACACAAAACACACATGAATAAAACTCGTTCTCCCATCTACTTCAGAGGCGAATTTAGAGGAGGTGGAAGTGGCGTTCGCCACTCGTGACAAGTACCTTCTCATCGACGTTTATCCAGTAAGATTTCTTTTCATGTACATGTCTAGAATCTCTGCAAAAAAGCTAAACTATGATACTAAGCATATAAACTGCCATTGTTTTGCAAAATACATCATTTATGCCCCTATAGGTTGGACGGTACTGCCGCACTGAATATTTCCGACCCCTCTTACTCCAATTCCTGTAACCGCGCCTGTACGTATCTGCAATCTAAGCTTTCCACGCAACGATAAGTTCGGTACCAGAACGAGGTCGTCAGGCACTATCTTTGCTGCACGCACCTTCTGGTCATATTGGCGTTTGTTTAGCTCTGCATATTTAGTCTCCATTTGCAAGGCCTTTTGATATGAGCTTGCCAGGCGTTCATGTAACTTACGTGAATATTCATTAGCGTACCTTGCATTATTATATTTGCAACGCAGCCTGAGAGCGTCTATGGCGAGTCTTGGATGACGACCAAACATCAGACGCTACGGTGAATAGCCTGTGCTGTCGTGTATGGCGGTGTAATACGCATGAACTCTGAGTCTAACGTAATCTTTCCAATTACTCGTTTTTATCTTCATCAAGAGTTCCTAACATATTTAAAAGAGTTATGTTAAATCTTTCCACCATGCAATTTCCCAAACGATGTGGTGCGTGACTGTTTTACGCCTCCCAGATGACACAGTTCTGTTATCAGACTTGACATCATGTTAGCTCCCTTGTCACTGTGCACAGGGGATAAACCATTTGACCATGTTAGTACACTGGCCACACAAAATGGCGTCGGATTTGGTCGATTCAAGGTAAAATTTCGTGGTGTACACATACACATCTAGGACTAGCTGCCACCTTGTCGCGGATAAATGTGTCCATTCCAGGCCAATAAAACCTTTGCTTCAACACTGATGTAGTGCGGTCTCCATGACGATCTCGGTCACGTATGTAGACCTCACTACATCAGTGTTGAAGCAAAGGTTTTATTGGCCTGGAATGGACACATTTATCCGCGACACGGCGGCAGCTTGCTTAAATAATGGTTTCGCGCATATGCTTGTGGTCACCGACCACTTTACGAGATATGAACAAGCGTATCCAACCACGAGCCAAACTGCCAAGATTATTGTCCGTGTGTTGTTTGAGATATTGCTTGTAAGTTATGGATATTCAGAACGGATTCACAGTCACAGTGGATAAACCATGTGACCATGTAAGTACACTGGCCACACAAAATGGCGTCGGATCTCGTCGATTCATGGTAGAATTTCGTGGTATACACATATATACGTATTAAGTATGAAATGCAGAATAGGCGCAGAGTACCCGCGCAACAACCAAAATTACTTAGACCATATTCCTTTTTCTGAGATTTTCGTCGTTTGGGCCTGAAAGCCCGCACACATTTAGAAAATTTTCGTATACTGTCCACTAAGGGGTTTTATTCCAGAATTTTCATTAGATAATGCAGATTTATGACACTCATTTATATGAAGACATGCTTCGGACAGCCAACGTAATACATAAGTTAAGTTTCGCTTCATTTGATTGAGCTATAACAGAGTAAGATATTCAATTTATGTACACTGTCCACTCGATTTAGATTTAAGTACACTGTCCATACGCTTTTTATCAGTACAGGAATTGTAATCTTCTGAGTGTTATGTACCGGTAATGACACAAATTATAATTTCTTGTTATGTAGTATAATAAATGATGTTTTATTTTGTTTCAGGATCTGTGTGAGAATATGTTTTTAAAATGGTATGTTATTTTGTTTACCCTTTGTTCATGATGATGTGAATGCGTTAAGTATATATAATACTATATATTTTAAAAGTTGTTTACACATACCGTTTCTTAAGTACCGTTGTTTTTCTTTCTTGTCATTTTAAAACAAATCTCAATTTATAAAATGGTAAGTTTAATTCAATTATCGGAATCAAATGTTATTTTAGGTGCTATAAGAAATATACTGAGCTGTGTAGTATAAAACAGAAAACACAACTTTGCAAAACAGTACTTTTTATGGGTAACATAGTAACATAAATATATGTATTTATATTGATTTAGCATTGTCGATTTCTTATTTTAGGAATCAGAAGCGCCTTAAAAGGCTTTGTTTGCGGCCAATGTGGCAAAGGGTATGAAAGTAGATCGGGGGTGGGGGGGGGGGATGCAGAATGCAAAAGTCGCACCGTACAGGTGTTTTGGACTGCTTTTTCTAAGTCAGGCCAAAATAAAATGACACATGTTCGCAAATTATTTGTATGACCACATTTTCGATATAATACTTCAATAATAATAAGATAATAACCTTTTATGTTTTATTAACGAAGTATACATATTTTTCATTCGTATGGAACCATTTTGATCTTCCGTTGATTGTGGTGAAATCGAGAATTTTAAAACCATTCAACTATGTTTTACCAGTCCCTAGATCGTCTAGGAGACATCAAGTTTAAATGCAATCTGAATCTTGCCTACATGTCACTTATAATTGAATCTACTAGCAATATGTTCTTATAAGAATTATTAATTTACTACAGATATATATTATGCAACATTTACTTTTAATTACAAATACAACCTATCCAAACAAAATTGTTTTACTTTTAAAGGGCTTCGAAGCACAGTGGACCAAAAGCATGCACGGGTGAAAATTGTGACCACATCTTTGCCTAACGGAGAACTAACCCAACACAGTGTACCGTGCAGAGAGTCGTTCGATGTAGTACCTGCAGTAAAGTCTTCAAGCTGAGTACTTGATCACCTTTCCTCGCATGAAGGCGTGATAAAGCACCATTGTTCTTGTGGATATTCTTACAAATACAGTCAGGGACTTAATAACAAAAATGTGTTTCTACATCATTAGATCCTTTTTAACATTTTGTTTGTGAGCATGTAACTTGGAAATCATTTTATTACTATTTTTCCAAAGAATAGGAACATGGTTGTTTAATACCTAAGTATACGTATTCAGTAGAAAACGTATCAAATGTTGTTTAATTGTCTTTGAAACTGATACTTTTTTACAATATTGTCATTGCATAGTCGACGTTGTTTGTAATAATTTGTAAGTGCTTTGTTCTAATGTCAATGTTTGTATTTTTTATATGAAAACTTTTTTTTGTAAGATAATCTTGTAAATCCTTTAAGAGTTGACCAGGATTTCAACCACTTATACATGCGGTTGTTGTTTAACTTTAAACCATTTACTGCCTTGTTGTTATGTCAATCACGGTTTGTGTCAGTAATTTAAAAAGATTTTTTGTTTAAACACGGCTATCACAGCTGTTTAGTGTTCGCAATTGGTTATGTATTCGAACCTTATCTGTTGGGGATTCTACTTAGAAATCTTTAAGTATCATAAACAATTTGCACTGGGCAGCTGTTTATTGTAATTATGTTATTTTATTATAATGTGATCTCATTTTATTCGATGTTTTGAAACTTAAGAGTCAAATCTTAATGTGAAATGTGAAATCCTAAGGTCCAGGCATTATTAGGGTTACATCTCTTTTAGATGAAGATCTAATGGAAGTGTAATAAAAAATGCATTTTATTTATTTTTACTGGACTTAAGGTTTCAATTTGAATCATATGCTGTCATAGCGCCATATTTTAAGATATAAAACTACGATATTGTAATATATTTTTAATCGCTTTAATGTTGTTATATCGACTCGCATGGGGAAAGTATCTTTTAAATAAAGATAACTCATTGAGTTTCAAAAATACTGAATAATTTACAAGAACGATGCATTTCCAAAACGAATGATAATTCACGTTTGTTTAAGCATTTTATTGTACAGTGCATACTAATGGCATTGTATAATCATGTTATTTTACTAATTTTGTGATAATTTTCTGTGATTTAAAGGCTTTACTTTATTTTAAATAAATGAAAAAAACAAATACATGAAGATTTTGGTTTTCCTTTTATATATGTCTCTACCCTTTTTCATTACATTACTAATACAATAAGTCCTTGTTATAAATACATAAATAACACAAAAATACAAGTTCAGCATGAGGAAAACATAATAATGAATTACCTAGTATAATATATAGATAACCATTTTAAACAATATAAATTGAATTAAGTATATTACATTTCACAAATGTTTGAAAAAACGAAGATAAAATTGAGTTCATATAAATAAATCACTTCATGAATGGTGTTGTCCGTTATTTAGCACTTTTCATAATTGACTAAAACATTTGCTTCAACACTGATGTAGTGCGGTCGCTCCATGACGATCTAGGTCACGTGTGCGGGCTTTCAGGCCCAAACGACGAAAATCTCAGAAAAAGGAATATGGTCTAAGTTGGTTGTTGCGCGGGTACTCTGCGCCTATTCTGCATTTCATACTTAATACGTATATATGTGTATACCACGAAATTCTACCATGAATCGACGAGATCCGACGCCATTTTGTGTGGCCAGTGTACTTACATGGTCACATGGTTTATCCACTGTGACTGTGAATCCGTTCTGAATATCCATAACTTACAAGCAATATCTCAAACAACACACGGACAATAATCTTGGCAGTTTGGCTCGTGGTTGGATACGCTTGTTCATATCTCGTAAAGTGGTCGGTGACCACAAGCATATGCGCGAAACCATTATTTAAGCAAGCTGCCGCCGTGTCGCGGATAAATGTGTCCATTCCAGGCCAATAAAACCTTTGCTTCAACACTGATGTAGTGAGGTCTACATACGTGACCGAGATCGTCATGGAGACCGCACTACATCAGTGTTGAAGCAAAGGTTTTATTGGCCTGGAATGGACACATTTATCCGCGACAAGGTGGCAGCTAGTCCTAGATGTATAAGACGGAAAGCATCACCTCAGTCAGCGTCGCTTGTAAACAACAATTTCCGCTACGATGGAAATGATCTGTTTAGACTACCATCATCAGGTACGGCGGTAGAACTGTCTACATCTAACAATGTGTGAGGATTGACTTTACTGAAGGAAAGTGGTGTTTCGTCTACGCTAGCAGTCACAGATGTACATACGTGTGTTATTTATTATAATGGTGACTGTTTCATGTTCTACTGTTACCAGGGATGTGCTACTCGTACTCGTACTTGTACTTACTAGAGTTCTGATTTTCCAGTACTCATAGGTACTCAGTTCTCATCTTAAATCATGAGTACAAGTACTCGTATTGTATGAGAACTCTATGAGTACGTTCACACTTTAATCAAAGTTTAATGTGAACTAATGTAACGTTCTGCCTCTTACTTAAACGGCTAGCTCACTTGACAGCGTACAAAACGGTTATATCAATTTTCCTTGTGGCTGCCTTGCCAGTATGATTGGTGAATAAACTATTAAACAAATGATTGGTGCATAAAACGGAATCAGAATTAGAATTAAACAATAACACAAAACCCTAAAGCATCAACCCTAACGCATCAGCCCTCAAGCATGAACCCTCGGGTATGGATCCTATGAGCATGAAACCTTATGCATGAACACCACATGCATGAAACTATGCACGAAACCCTATGCATGAAACCCAATGCATGAAACCCTATGCAAGAAACTTAGACAAAAGACAATTTTAAGGTCCTAATTCTCACACGCTGGCCTGAAAAGACTGTTTATATGCCGTTCCTTTTCAGTCGGTATCGCAATGATCCCAAGACCTACTAGTGAACGGCAGGTTTGAAGCCCGGGGGTTTCCTGATTGTGTTCCGCACGTATCGCAATGATCCGTTATAGGCAATAGTTATGGCCAAGAACCCCTTTGATCAGTCAGGAATGTAATAAGTTATTTCCCTTCTTTCTTGTGTTGTTCACTGTAAGACGGTAGCGCCGACAGCGATAGTACGAACCCTTAGGCACCGGGTTCCCGAAACCTCTGGTTTCTCAAACTACTAGCCTTTTACCCTTCTAGTCTACCCATACGCATGGTATGCAAGCAAACACAACACTTTCGAAATCCCTTTGGCTCCAAACAAACCCCGAGTACGAACCAAACTAACGAATCTTTGTTAAAATGACCGTAATTTTCAGTGTCCCTTATTGGTCAGTATCGCAATGATCCTGGCTTACAGAGTACAGAGGTTTTCCAGCCCAGGGGTATCCTGCGTCCTATCCCGATGCCGCTCGTATCGCATTGATCCGTTAGGCAGATAAGACTGTTCAACCTTTGATTAACAACGTTTTACTGCATCTTATTTCCTACCGTTCCGTACTCCTCGACAGCCACATCGAGAGTCCCTCCAAATTACTACTGTCACGCGCTTTTTATACCCTGATAGCTAGTGGGCGAGTCCATTTGACGGCTCAGTCTACTTTACGTTTAAATAGGGAGATCAACACGTATGTTCTCAATCCCGGGTTTCTAACATACGTTAATGTCACCATAGGTAGATTTATATAATTTTTAACCAAATTAGAAACACATCGGAATATATTTCACAAATATAATCATTTATAAACGGAATGATTCGACCCATTACTTCTTGTAAACAATCGAACAGTCAGTAGCTACTTTGCATGATTTCTAACTTAAAACGAAATGACAAATCTAACGAATGATTTTATATTACAAAATGTAAGCAAACTTCACGTACGAATGAGTTCCTAGATCCAAAATACAGTTTAGTAAGTTATTCCGGCTTTGTTAATACACAATCTGAGTCTCGAAATGTCCGAATTACTTGTTCCCGTATATAAACAATGATTCGAGTTTTGTGTTACATACTACTAAGATATTATTTATCAATTTGGCTTTACCGGCCCTCGCTACACTAAATTCGATTTATATAAAATTCAACCAAGTTATCTGATATCCAGTATTGATAATGTACACAGAATTGCGACACTGTGAATTAAAGGATTAATAAAATCACCCTAAGGGCATGCACTGAATAGCTATATGATTTACAATATAAACGAATTATGGCATTATTAACCTTTACAAAGTGGCAGATTGGGTGAACAGAAGTCACACATTCTAACCCTTATAGGCTTGACAGAGTACCCTGCACAAGATTTCTGGATTCATTTATAAATTAGTTACTGACTGTTGTTGTCATGTCGAAAACACTCTTGAAACACTTTGTAATTCCTGAGGGAACAGTTGCAGATGTATTAAATTAGCCATTCTTGTTATTGAGTGGTTATTATTTTGTAATTGAACATACAAGACTACAGTAACAATATACCTTTTGAGTGCCGACTGCTGACCTATATTGTACATAAAATTTGAATAACATACATGCCATGTATCATATTTTATTGTGACAAGCATTAATAACTTCTTTTAATTCTATAAACAATTGTTGTACTTAAAAGTACTAATTAGTACTCACGAGTACTTTATGTAGTACTCAGTACTTACTTAAGTAAAGACACTAAATTGAGTACTTAGTAGTTACTCAAGTACTTCGGAAATATCAAGTAGTTAGTGCTTACTTAAGTACTGACCCATCCCTGACTGTTACTAACGACTCGGCGCCGGCATTTTGACGTCCAGCACGATATCGTGGACTGAAATTGTAATTGGCATCCGTCGCTGACCTGTGGCATTCAGTTTTGCCGTCGTCGTGACATTCTTGAGCGGGTTGTTATCAGTCACAACCTCAAACGTTAAGCCGTACAAATATTTGTCAATTTTCTGAATATACTTAGTAACCGCCCATTTTAATGAGCTTGATAGATCTTTTCTGCTGGTTTCAAGCAACTACTAGCATAGGCGACTACTCCGTCTTCTCGTCTTGATCTTGGTACAGAACGGCATTAAAGCCTTGCGAAGAAGCTTCAGTGTGCAGAATGAAAGGGTATTCACAACTGGCATAATTATGCGAGTACAGGGGAAATGCTTCTTCAGCTTCCCTAATGCTTGCTGCTGTTCATCGCTCCACATGTATATATAATTGTTGCCTTCTTGATAGACGCAACCTGCTGGCTATTTTTTCGTCCATTTTCGGTGTTACCAACCAGGTCATTTAATGGTCTTGCAATGTTGGAGAACACCTTGACAAACCGCCGATAATAGCCAGCACAGCTGGGGAACGTCCTTATCTCCTTCACATAGTGATAGGCAAACTTCAGACGGCTTCTGTCTGTTTCGAATCTACACTACTTCCATCTGCAGAGACGACATGATCGAGGTAAGTTGTTTTTGTTTTAAAGAATGTTACTGGCTTTATTTTTAAATTGAATGATGCTCCTCTGAAAAAAAAACTTGGTCCAGTGGTGCAATATGGGAATTTATATCACTTTAGAAGATAATAATATCATCTATATATATAAGGCAGTATCGCAGGTTCTGTCTTCCATGCAGCGTTCCATCAGACGCTGGAAACTTGCCGATGCATTTCATAAACCGAAAGGTAATCGATTACACTCGTAAAATCCGAAGCCACCAACCTGAAACGCGGTCTTCTCATTGTCCTCCTCTGCAAGTTCAACCTGCAAAATAGCCGGATTTGAGGTCTAAGTTGGAGAAAAATTTCAACCCATTAAGTCTACGGTGTCTTAAATTCTAGGTGTGGCATAGCTATCCTTCTTGGTTGTCTCAGCTTCCGAAAGTCGATACACAATCGTATGGAGCCATTCTTCTTCCGATCAATGACTCAATTTGAGGAGTAGAGACTTTTGGAGTCTCGTATAGCACCCACATCGAGCCTGTCTTTGTGATGTTCACTAGCTTAGCTGAACACTGCTGTTGGAATTCTTATGTATGCGTCTGTGTATTGTTCATTGTTTAGACGTTTCATTGTATGTTTAATTTCTGAAATGTATCCAAGATCAAGTGGGAACTTCGGAATTGCGTCGTGTTTCTGAAACAGGTATTCTCTGTTTTTCCTTTTCCCTAACATACGTTTTTTCTTATTTGTGTAATTATTTCATTGCCCCCGAAGAAAACTTCGGGGGTATCGTACTTTCGTCCGTCCGTCTGTCACGCTTTTTGTGCGGAGCATAACTCCATTAGTATTGAAGGATTTCAAATGAAACTTCATATAATGATAGAGGACAATGAGAGGAAGTGCAGAGTACAAGGACCACAACTTTTTCTTCAACATTTACGGATTTATTACGGAGTTATTACCCTTGTTTAATTTTCTTGTGCGGAGCATAAGCATAACTCCATTAGTATTGAAGGAATTCAAATAAAACTTCATATGAAGTTAGAGAACAATGAGAGGAAGCGCAGAGCACAAGGACCACAACTATTTATTCACTATTTACGGAGTTATTGCCCTTTGTTTTATTTCATTATGTGAAGCATGTATTTTCTTGTGTAAAGCATAACACCATTAGTATTGAAGAGATTCAAATGAAACTTCATATAATGATAGAGGACAATGAGAGGAAGTGCAGAGCACAAGGACCATAACTCTTTCTTCAATATTTACGGCATTATTGCCCTTTGTTTAATTTTCTTGTACGGAGCATAACTGCATTAGTAACTAGAATTGTCACATAAGTGACGGATATACCCCCACAATATGGCCTTGTCACAAAACTATGGCATCCATTTGAAAGAAATAGACACAGAGAGAATGCTTTAATTTGTGAATGTTTAACCGTGTATTTGGACAAAATTAATTTCAATAGGAGACATAACTCTGTCAACATTTAGTAGTTTGTAACTGAAGTTGAACTTGATCTGTATTTTATGATGTAACACCTGTGTACCAAACATAATTTAAAAAGAAATGGGGAAATTCCACGAAAACCAAATGTTTCTAACGAAATGCAGAAGTCAGCACAATAATGAAAGAAAGTTATGTGTGCAAGGTAAAGGTCATATACCTATGGCTAGGAAATGGTGACATCGACCTGGCAATCCAAAGCGAGGTCTCAATATAAAGTATCTACGTTATGAAGTTTCATTAAAATATCTAAATACGTTCTTAAGTTATTGAGTGCAAACCGTTTTATTTTATTTTTAGTAATGGTGACCTTTACCCCACCCACTCCATATGCAATCACAACAGAGGTATCTACATATGAAGTTTGTAGTGTTTCTATTTAAAGAACACACTGTTAATAACACCATTTAAGGTACTAGTGAAAGGCTGAACACCATTGAAGGTAAATCTCTTTTTATTCACATCCGTACTCCACGAGCATACAATTCTAACTCCCTGCTATCGCAGAGGCATTCAAGCAATGAGCGTGTCATGCCTGTGGGCGTGGCCAGTGCACGCTACACCACAATCCCTCCTTTTTTTAAGCCATTAATAATACAAACACACGATTAAACAAACATATACAATGCATTCACATTTGATAAAACAAGATAAAACAATTCTTCAGCAACAAATAACGCATTCTATTTTATCAAACGATCATGCTAAAAAAAATATCAAAATAAAACATGACAATTATGCCCCCGTTGATAAAGTATCGTGCTGCTAGCAAGTCTAATGTTCTAATACATTTCGCATTAAACCTCGTCTGACATTAACGTGCAAACCATCTGACCGTTTATCAATTTCATTTTATAGCCCATTTGATACCCTAACGCTGATGCAAATGTCAGTCTAAATGAAATTTACTGGCACCAGCTGCAAATGTGTTTACAAGCACAGCGCAGTCTCTGATTTACAACATTAAATTATCACGCTAATTAACCAGAACGTTTAAGTCATGGCGTAGTCGTTGAATTTCTCAGGCATTTTTCGATTCCTATTCGGCCTATCTTTTCCATAATTTATTACTGAATGCTCGCTATTTTGATCATTTTCATTAATTGAAACATTTGATTCTGAGTCTGTCTGAGGCGCGTTTCGTTCATTCAGTTTTCTCATGTGAGTCACATTCCGCCGGTATTCGGTACCGTCGGCGTCGGCTCGAACATCAACACTATTTCCGCTCTTACTAACTACCGTATATTTATCAGAACTGAACGGCGTATCAAGTTTATTGTTTCGATTTTGCTTTAGAAGCACTCTGTCTCCTGACACAATTTCTCTGTTTTTCGCATTTCGGTGCGCATCGGAATATACTTTCCCTTTTCCCTTTTGTTCGGAATCCCGGTCACGGATTTCACTATCTTCCCGCCTAAATGTATTAATTTCAGGAACACGCGTTCTGATTTTACAACCGAACAGCATCTCAGCAGGCGACATGCCAGTCACTGCTTGGGTGTGCTTCGATACATTATCAGGTAATCATTGAGATCTAATTTCCAATTACGATTCTGACTTTGAGAGATGCGTAGACGCTTGAGAATTGACCGGTTTTGACCTTCAACCTCCCCGTTTGCTTGAGGCCGCAAAGGGGTATTTCGTCGGTGTTCAATGCCTTGTGATTTCAAGAAATTTTCGAAGTACTCGCATACAAAACTACTTGCATTGTCTGTTCGCAGAGACAATGGCAAGCCATGAGTCAAAAACCATTTGCTCAAAATTTACGCCAATTTCTCGCTCGTAATAGTTTTGGTCACCTCAAGCTCAACATATCGACTGTAATAGTCAACACATATAAATATGTAATCACCCGATGGTAACGGCCCTAACACATCCGCCGCTTAGTCTTTCCACGGGGCATTTGGGAGTTCTGTTCTTGTCATTGGTTCGGGAGACGATGGCTGGCTTACCAACTGACAACCATAACACGTCTTAAAATAATTTTCGATTTCTTTATCAATACCTGGCCACCATACTTTTGTCCTCAAATTGCTTTTCATAGACACGATTCCTGGATGGCCTATGTGACCTAAGTCTAACACGCGGTTGCGTAATTCTCGCGGGACAACGATTCGCGTATCCCTCAGTACTAAGTAACCAATTACGCACAGTTCATCCTTGATATGTATGAACTGGTTTTGCTCATTTTTCTCCCATGTCTCATACGTCACGCTATCTCGTAATTTGCTTATCTCAACATCACGACATGATACCTCCTCAAATTCTCGAGTGGTCATTGCGCTGGGCTTTGCTTCGCGCGCAACAAATTTATCATATTCATGGTCATCTGCACTGTCAATCGTCTTTGAACTGTGCTTGAGCGGAAGTCGCGACAGTGCATCTGCAATATTGTCTCGACCGTTCACATGTGTTTAACCGTAAATCGGTACGGTTGCAGCCTAAGTACCCATCGTTCAAGTCTAGCACAGGGTTTTGACTTTGGACCATAAATGAATTCAAGTGGCTTGTGATCAGTAAGGAGCTCGAACTCTATACCATAAAGCCACGTGTGAAAACGCTCTAGCGCCCACACCACGCTTAAACCTTCCTTTTCAGTTTGTGAGTATCTCCTCTCAACATCAGTTAAACTCCTACTTGCGTAACTAATTACGCGATTCTCACCATTTTGTACCTGCACAAGCACGGCACCTAGTCCTACCGGACTCGCGTCAACTATGACCGTTGTCGGCGCGCTTTTGTCATAATGACCCAGAGTTTCGGCACTAGCTAGCCTTTTTTTCAATTCATCGAACGCGCTGTGTTGAGACCGACCCCATTTAAACACCGCGTTTCTCCTCAACAGATCATTCAACGGCGCGGCTATTGTAGACAGATTCGGTATGAATCTCGCACAGTAGTTTACTAAACCGAGGAAACTACGAACTTCACTCACGTTTCGTGGCTCACTCGCGTTCACTACAGCGTCGACCTTGACCTGAGTTGCCCCTATCCCTAGCTCAGATAGCTCATGACCCATAAACACTAACTTATTCATGTAAAACTGACACTTGTCCTTATTTAACGTAAACCCTTTGTCTCTTAGTACACGTAGCACATTTATTTAAACATTTATCATGTTCTTGTTTTGTAGAACTACGGACAATAATATCGTCAGCAATGTTATGCACACCCTCGCAGCCTTGCAATGTTTGTTGCAGAATCATTTGGTACATTTCCGGCGCACACGTAATTCCAAACATCATGCGTTAATACCTGTATAATCCACTGTGTGTTGTAAACGTCGTGATTTCTCGTGATTCTGGAGAAAATTCGATCTGATGGTAAGCATTGTTTATGTAAAGTTTACTGAAATATTTGCTGTTGTTTAGTTCCTGCAACACTTCGTCTACTGTCGGTATCGAGTACCTGGTCCGTTGTATGGCGCGGTTTGCCTGTCTCATGTCCACACAGATACGAATGTCACCATCCTTCTTTGGTATTATGACGTCAGGTGACACCCACTTCGATGGTCCGCTGACTGGTTCAATGACGTCTAAGTCGAGTAGTTCCTTGAGTTTAGCGTCCAACTTCTCCCGCAACTGGTATGGCACACGTCTTGTTGCTTGTACTAAAGGCTTCACAGACTGGTCGATTGACACTTCAAGTTGATAATCTTTAAGTTTTCCAAGCCTCGTAAATAGTTCGCTGTACTGAGTGACGACATCTGGAACTTCCGGGTTTTCCATTTGGCGCACAATTTTGAGAACGCGCAACCTCATAGCTGTATCACAGCTTAATAAGGACTGTCCAGATCCTTCAATGACCACAAATTCGGTATCATCCACCGCTACTTCCTTGTAGTTAATGTCGCCCAAAACACTCCAGCTGTCTTTAGCGGTTCCTTGGAGCCATATGCATATAGCTCGGTTTTCCTGGGCTCGTTTCTGCATTTTATTCCAATGCTTTTTAAGAATTCCCAGGTTTTTCTATCAACAATATTGCAGCTGGAGCCGGAGTCAATTATCACTTTGGTTTGCACTCCACCAATTTCGATCATTATCGACGTTGCCGTAGGATATTTCCTTTGTACTGTAAATGTAAATTGGCTCCTGTCCTCTGGTGTGTCTTCAGCTTGGCGTACGGTACGCGGCTTTCTTTTCGATTTTTTCGCTGACCTACATTTTACCGCAAAATGTCCGATTTTGTTACAATTGTTACAGCGCTTTCCACGCGCTGGGCACGTGCTGTCTTTGGCTATGTGTCCTTTCTTCCCACACTTAAAGCATTCAATGTCTCGTTGTTTCCGGTCTTTCGATTTCTGTATAGACATTTTGTTAACAGAATGGTGAATTTCCTCCATACAGCTCGCTTGTTGATTAGCGTCTTCTAATGTTCTCGCAATCTCACGCATCTGTATCAACGTCAAATCACGACCACGTTGGAGTAACTTCCGCCTGAACTGCCTCGAGTTACATTTCTAAATAACCTGATCTCTAATTTGCTCGTCGATGTTATGAAATTCACATGTCTCCGCTTTCTGTCGAAGTCTTGTGATATACTGATCGACAGATTCCGTCGGCGATTGTTCCAGTTTCCGGAACGTGTGTCTCTCGTAAGGCACATTTGATTGCGGCGCGAAATGCTTGCCTAGAGCAACGGCGGCTCTAGCATACACATTGCCTCCTTCACCTTGCGACAAAGTGTAGAAGATGTCCTGCACTTCCATTCCCGCCATGTGGAGCAGTAATGCTCGTTTGCGTTCATTGTCCTTTATGCCCTTTCCGACCACATACAACTCGAACGCTCGAAACCACCGTTTCCACTTAGCCGCTAACCCCGACGACTCGCCACGCACATCAAATCTCGCCAAATAGTCACTTTCTCGTTCCATGATTTAACTGTTAAATGTCCAATTTTATTTTAATCCTCGTCGCCAAATGTAGTGTTTCTATTGTAAGAACACACTGTTAATAACACCATTTAAGGAACACCATTTAAGGTACTAGTGAAAGGCTGAACACCATTGAAGGTAAATCTCTTTTTATTCACATCCGTACTCCACGTGCATACAATTCTAACTCCCTGCTATCGTAGAGGCATGCAAGCAATGAGCGTGTCATGCCTGTGGGCGTGGCCAGTGCACGCTACACCACAAAGTTTCATTAAAATATCTCAATTCGTTCTCTAGGTGGAAACTTTGTGTCTATTTTTAGTAATGGTGACCTGGACACCAGTGCGGTACATGACCCTCTCCGTTAAAAATAAACACGGAAACTACCGGTAGATCACTTTCACTTTAATATAATAGTTTTTTATCGCTAAAATTCAAGTTTTATTTGTTTCACGGAACATCTTGGACATTGAACTGCTTATGTATCATGGATTTTATTCCATAAAACAGTACGTTTTCTAGAAATAGCGAAAACAGTTGTAAACTCTGACTGACATTTCAGTGATGGTTTCTGTCGTAATTTCTTTTGTTTAATTAAAAGCCGGTGTTTTATGGACCAAACTTAGTTAAAAAATGATTCCATTATGGATGTATGTTGTTACCGATAGCACAATTAGTAGAAAAAATGGTATAAATGCCATAACCTTAGGCCACGACACAGAATAGGCAGGTTCTGGTAACCTCTCCGTATGAGGAACCGGTACCCTCTCCGTTCCCACAGCTTTTAGTGATACTTTCGCTACAAAACAAAACATGTAAAACATATAAATTTTGCATTAGGTAATTTTTTTTCATAAAAATGTATGGCATTAAACATAATTTCTAGCTGTCTGCTGCCCTTTCTGAAATTGAATTGTTTTCAATTTGAATACGAGCTTTTACGTCATCAACTTTTATTGAATTTTATTCAAGGTTAGATACCAGTAAATCATTGTGGTCCATTCAAGGTCTAATTACCCCAAAACGGAAGTCACATCCTCAGGGTTACATGCTGTCAGTTAGATAATAAGCACATGTGGCTGAGTGCAGGATGCATATAATTTGTAAAATACAGATTAAATGATATGTTTTGGTATCATTTTAAAGGTATATATGTAAGCAATAAGAAAAAAGGCTGTTTTGTGCACTACTTGTTTGTCCAGTGGTTCCCAGCTTCATAACTTTTGGCCCATGTATTCATGCGCAAAATGGCAGCCTCCATGCCCGTCAAAACCGGTGTGTTTTTTCTAAGGTAAATATTTTGAGTTACAACGCATAGAATTTTTTGACATGCTGTTTTTTCAAAAGGTTATGTCCTCATCTTTCCAACAATGTATGGTGATATATTGGAAAGTAGCTTGGTCATGGTGAAAAGTGAGATCAAATTTTGAATATTTTATATGTAACAAAGAAGGAATTTATTTGCGCATGCGTAACCTTCAAAAGTAGTTCCTGTTACTAAAGAGTTCCTCTTCTCTTCTCTTGCATAAAAGCAATTTAGCAATCTCAGACATGGCTTTTGTGCTTATTTCTAATATCCTATGCGTGTCTGCATCATTTTGGTGCATTTCATTGGGAGCTAACTTGAAAGGTGAACTTTTGGGGTGTGTTTACTGTGGTATGGGGCTTTGTCGAAATATGACTGCCGAAACCCTGTTTTCTACCGGTCCCTGCATTCAAGTGAGATGCATTGTCTTAGAAGTAACATGACATATCTTTTTTATTGCAAATTTTGGAAGAGGGAAGATTGATCTTTAAATTGATACCTGGCTTGCACAATCTGAAATAAAGGAAATGCTAGAAAAATGCTTGGACAGTTTGCCGTTTTATAACGGGACCCTATGGGAATTTGATTTACTGGTATCTAACCTCAAAATTGTTGGTTATTTGGGTACTGCAATGTGATTTAAAGGGGCGTATTGACGGTTAATACGGAAAGTTATTTTCTGAAGAAAAAAAAAATTATTTTAAGAAGTATTTATTAAATGATTGCTTAACACATAGGTCTCGTTTTTTATAACCAAACAGTAAAATATTGTCTTTTATAATTATTAAAAGTGGTCACCGTGACACTTTGCGTGGGCGCGGGAAAATTAGTAGTAGTAGTTAAATCGATATCAATGAAATGTACATGAAGTACCGCTATGTGCATGCACACTATTTATAACTGTACTGTAGCGTGAGAAAGATTTCATAGAGGTGAAAGATTGTGTAGGCGTGAGTTCAAATCTTACAGGAACCCCGTGTATCAAAACATAAATTTTTGACATTGTATTTATTTTTTCTTAACGATTCCATCAGCATATTATTGCTATTAGAAAATTATAGAAAAAGAGCCTTCGGGTGCTGGACACTCGACTTCCTCGTATTTAATAGTACTCTGGCCTATTTTTTATAAAATAGCTTAATCACTGTGATAAAGTAGACCTATGTTGAATTTTAAGTCTATACCTCTAATGGATATTGAAAACTTTGACCTAAAATTCTAAGTTGAAAAAAGGGCAAAAACTCCACCAAAATCCTTGATATAGGTACCTCATCTTGTCTACAAAATGGGTTCATAACTGTGATCAAGTATTTTGAGTTTCAAGTCAATACCTCTTATAGATATTGTGAAATTTGACCTAAAGCAAAACTTCTAAGCCGAAAAAGGGGAAATAACTCAAACAAATCCTTGATACAGTTACCTCCTCTTGTTTACAGAATAAGTTCATCACTGTGATTGATTACTTTGAGTTTCAAGTCAATATCTCATATAGGTATTGAGAAATTTTACCTAAAGCGGAAATTGTAAGTTGAAAAGGGTAATAACTTCATCTTGCTGCAGAATGGGGGCAGCACCATAAACAAGTACCTTGTGTTTCAATTTCATGTCTTTGATATTTATTGGGAAATTTTATATTTACCAAAAATTGTCAAAATATGCCAAGTGTTAAGTCCAATCAAGGCCAGATAACTCTGGAAATACAAATCACAGAGTTACCTGTCTTGTTGTAATGGATTATCCGTTGCTTGTGAACAAGTATTGAAAGTTTCAAATGGATACCTTTGAAATGGACTCTGACAAAAAACTTAACCAAAAATCGTCGAGTTAAAAATGGTAATGTGCCTTGTTAGTAAGTAAGTCAGTATTTTATTATGATATATGGCCTCCAGCCCAATCATATATACAATACACATACATTGTTACAGTAGGCAACTGATCAGATAATACATATATCAATAGTACACTATATTTTACACATATCTAATTATTTATAATACATTCTGAAACAGGATTATTTCACAGTATAAAAGCCTGGTAAATAAACCAATACTCACATTATGTGTTTATAAAGATTATATATTGTTAATACGTTTCTATATTTACGGGAATTACCGTCAATATGCCACTTAAATTCGCAAAATGGTACTTTGGTATCATTATTTTTTTCAGTTGATCTTTGACAGTTGTTGCACTGCGTCTTGTGAATATTGTAAGATTATAATAATTTTCACTTGTAAATAACAGCACGGTTTTTAAACTAATAAAGAAAATTTGTAACCGAGAAATAAAAAAAGACAAAATAAAGAAAAATGATTTTGAATTAAAAAAAATATGAAAAGTTGTTGGCAGGACTCGAACCACAGTCTAATATCAACCAAGTGCCACTTGGGTAGATCGGATGAAAAATTGCTTGACTTTGCCTTGACAGAAACGAAAGTGATCTACCGACCGACAGACTGACCGACCGACATAAAGCAATCCAATAGTTTAATTTAAACCTAAGTATTTTAGCTCGATTGCATCGAAAGCCTAAGAGTCATTGAGACATTCTCGAGTCCGTTTCCTGGGTAAAACCAGTACTTGGTGTCTTAGAGGGATTTCTTGAGTACGTTCTCAGAGTGGGGATCGAACCCGGAATATCCCAGTCGCTAGGCGGACACCAAATCCACTACGCCACCGCGATCTGAAGCAAATCAATACATCGATAAGGGGACATAATAATTATCAAAACAGTTGAACATTGTAGGATTGTGTATTTTAAGTGAAATAATACATGCATTTGATACAATTAACACACGCGCATTTATTGCACACACATTATACAAGTCATATTATTAAAATACATAATTTTTTACTTTGTCAAACTTTTTTCGATTAGTTTTTTTTAAAAGCTGACATATTCTCAATGATTATACTTTAAATTTTTAATAATAATTTTCATTTTCTGATGTTTTTGAAGGAAAATGTCAATGTAATAATTTGTATTGCTGTATTTTTACTGAAAATCGCGTGTATCGTTTAAATTGATCACCAAAGTGGTAGAGTTCTACACATCTTGAGTTGAAACGGATTTTAAAAAAGAAACATCTCCCTATCAACAGCCGTATAGATAAGAACTCGTGTATTAATTAGCTATAACGTAAAGGTTGCAGGTACCATACACGTAGAGAACACAGGTACCACAAACAATGAAGTAACGGAGATGATACAGGTGACGGGGTGATACTAATTACATTCGTTTTGAACATATTTAAGACAGTATTTTTCATTTTTGTGGTTTTTACTAATGAAATATCAGTTGAGAATGCACCCAACAGGAATTGACAGAAATCGATACACATATATACACAAACTTCAAATGTAAATATGTGGGGTTGACGACTGTCTGAAATTGTTTTCTTTAGTTTAAGTTCCGTATTGCATTTGTACAAAAAAACAAAAACATGCTGTTTCAAAGCTTAATGATGCTAATGTTCCGTGCGCCATATATTTTCAAGCAACTTACCTCATAACGCCCGTTTTTCTGTGTTGATCGATGCCTCCCTACATCCAAACATCCTGATTTAACGGAGAGTGACAGGTACTGTAACGGAGTGGGTGCTTTTTTGGTTAGTTTTAACGGAGAGGTGACCGATTCGTTTTAACATCGTGATGCAATCCCAATCAAGGTCTCAATGTGAGGCATCTGCATATGAAGTTTCATTAAAATATCTCAATGCGTTCTCAATTTATTGAGCAGAACCAGTGTTTATGCCCTCAAAGGAGGGCATATAGTAGTCGCACCGTCCGTCTTTAGGTGGGTGCGTGTTGAGTCTTCCGTCCGTCCTGACTTCGTTTCCGCTCTGTAACTTTGTAATGCCTGGATGGATTTTAATATAACTTCAGATTATAATTCCCCATCACTAGACGATGTGTTGCGTACTACTCCCATGCTCGTCGTTCAAAGGTCAAGGTCACATTTCAAGGTCAAAGGTCTTGAATATTCGTTTCCGCTCCATAACTTCTAAACGCCTGGATGGCTTTTAATATGGATTTTAATATAACTTCAGATTATTATTCCACATGACCAGACGAAGTGTCACGTACAACTGCAATGCTCTTCAGTCAAAGGTCAAGGTCACAATTCAAGGTCAAAGGTCATGAATTATGTGTTTCCGCTCTGCAACTTCTTAACGCCTGAAAGGATTTTAATATAACATCAGATTATTATTCCCCTTGACCAGACAATGTGTCGCGTACAACTCCCATGATGGTCGGTCAAAGGTCAAAGGTCAAGGTCACAATTCAAGCTCAAAGGTCAATTATTTTCGTTTCCACTTCATAACTTCTAAACGTCTGGATGGATTTAAATGTTACTTCAGATTGTGTCGCATACAACTCCCATACTCGTCTGTCAAAGGTCAAGGTCACAATTCAAGGTCAAAGGTTATCATCAGAAAACCATAATTTTAGGGAATTTAAGTCGAAAAGGGGCCATAACTCTGTCAAAATTTAGTGGGTTGTAACCTTAGTCGAACTTGACCCGTATTTTATGATGCTACACATGTATACAAAAAAATATTTGAAGATGTCAAGCCATTCTTGAGTTATCGTCCGGAAACCATGTTTTTAGGGAATTTAAAAGGGGCCATAACTCTCTTAAAATTTAGTGGTGTGTAACCAAAGTAGAACTTGACCCGTATTTTATGATGCTTCACATGTGTACCAAAAATTATTTGAAAATGTCAAGACCTTCTGGAGGAATCATCCGGAAACCAAAAAAACCAACTGTAAGACCGTCAAGCTCACTCCTATATACCACCCGTAAAATTCGTTTGTGGGGGTATAATGAAGGGATTCAAATAAAACTTCATACAATGATAGAAAGTGCAGACCACAAGGATCACAACTCTTTCTTCAATATTCATGCTTTTATGGTATTTCCTGTTTCAATGAAGTCTCTTCTAAACATAAATCCACTGTAGGCGGAAAGTGCCGTCCTGGATTAGCCTGTGCGGACTGCACAGGCTAATCCGGGACGACACTTAACGCACATGCATTAAGACCGGTTTTCCCACGACGCGCATCATATTAATGCTCCTATCCATCAAACTATAATCCACTTTTATTACGTCGCCAATCTTCAATACTATCCACCTATATTATCCACCTTTATTAAGTCGCCCTATCTTCCTTTGACGGTAACCTGAGTTTGCCGCTTTTCCTGTTCCACAGAACGCAACGCTCTGCGAAAATTACTCTGCATACAAACCTTACAGTACCAACGTGAAGATATTAATCAGGTCTTTAAATAAACCGCTCGCGAACTACACAACTCAAGATATGTCCTGCTCGAGAGTCAATTCACAACTGACTCTTCTAATATGTCGCGCTCTTTTATACTCTTCGTGAGTCACTGTCTTAATGATCGTCTGAATTTACACGCGTTGTCCTAATTAAGCGTCCAAGTTATTACTTGTCAACAAATTGCTCTATTCGATATTCCCCGATTTTCGATGTTTAATTCGGTGTTTCACAGACAACATTAGAAGAAATAAGATCGGACTGCTGACAGCGTCAGGTACAGGTAAAGTATTAAAGAAATAATGGTATGTACATTTTATTTTTGCTGTCCTTGCGGTTAGAGACTGACCGGATTATTTTGAGCTTCTGAATTGTTGAATGCGTTGTGTGTTTCGGGCTTTGGTTATTGTGCACATGTTTTATGGTCGGCCCTCTGAATGACTTGTCCAGTTTGTAACACTTGCTATTGCTGTTGGAAGTACAGTGGTTCATGAAAGGCATGGAACGTGTGCAGGTAGTGTAAAGACTGATATTGGTATTGTTGGGCCCAGCATATGGGGCTTCTGTTTTTCCTCTTAAACGTCGATATAAGATAAAGACAAGAAGTTCAACGCTTTACGTTTTAATTACCAGTCAAATTAATGACTCGCAAAACAGCGTTAAAAAAAATACAACCTAACTTGCCATATAACGTCAACTTTCAATAAGTTCATTTATTAAATTTGAGTGTCCACGTCGTTTGTACTACAACTAAGGCAACAATCCACTATTGTATGAAGTACAATGACTCTGGTCTTTTATACAAAAGTTACGTATTTTAATGCACTATAATGACAATTTCTTCACTTAATATGATTAGTAGAGATAAACTTTATTTACTTTTTAAAATAGAATTAGTTCCGAACCTTTAACCAAAACACGACTCTCCAAATGATGTTAAGAGAAACCGCTCCTTTTATACCCAGGGTGGGCGAAAACCCCAAATTAACCCTAAAGGGAAAACGCCCAAATAATTCCCCACTATATACCCGTTTTTGTCCCATCCCCGAAACCTCCCAAATAATGACCAAATAAAAGAACGCTGAGTCCCGAAAATAACCCATCTATGGAACGCGCTCCATGGATACAAGTAGGAAGCGGACAAGAACGGTCGCCATATTGGAATTCAATAAAAATCTATAGAAATATTATATATTATTAACATGTGATGATAAAACATACCAAATTCATGGTTGTATAGGATCTTTTCATATTTGACAAGGATATATCGATACTCTGAGACAGCAACTTTATAGTATGATGTAACCTACGTCCCAGAATTCAAGACACAAACGGTGGAACACATGTTTGCAACAATGAATATTCTGACAATACAATGGGATAAAAATAGGGTACAGTACTATGTTTGACATTAAATACTTAGCAAGTATGTTCAACATCATTAGATTAATAAATCGGCCAACCAAATAGTGCCGAAGATTCCTACAACTTGAGTAATTTATGTTAAACAACAATGTCAACGCGACACAATAAAATTATTGGAGAATGAAAAGCAATTTGCAGTGCATTTTGCCTGAATGATTACTACTAACAAATGGTCATCAGGTAAAAATGTATATGGGAGTTGTGAAAAATCTACAAAATAACGGATTCGTGGACACTCACATGGATAGACACAATTGGACAATAGCTGTTGTGCATGTACAAATGGAATTCAACAAGTAAGTACATTAAATTATAACAGTCTTATAAAGCACCAAAATGCAGGGCACTTCACTACTCCCTCCATTTGAGAATAGTTTGGCACTCCGTTGCCAATGTTCAGTGTCTTTTCATAGTGCAAGTTAATTTAACAAATAATAATTAATTAAAATTTCAGAAGAATAACTGTAAACAATAACTTGTTATAATTTCTTAAAAAGTTCATAATTAAAATGTTCGCGTCTGTTCACATCACAGTATAACTGTCTGTTTATTTTATTTTTACAGTTTTAACCACACTCTTCACTGTTGGACCATCCTCGAAATCTGTGAAACGCCTTTCCATTGCTGAAACCTTACGCTCAACCCGCCTCACGTCACCCTGAATCGTTTCGGTCATTCCTACCAGCCGTTTCATCAGGATGTTGGTTTTGTTGGTGGCAGCCAACACCTGACTGAGGGTGTCCGATACCAGTTCGGCCGCTTGTCTCATGGCGTCATCGATCACCGAGTCGGGGTTTGGAACCAGGGTCTATTCCGTCCTTCTGCGCTTGGTAGCAACATGCTCCTCATCTTCCGCCTCGCGCATCAGTGGATCAGCCTTATCCGCCTCTGGTAACAGGTTTGGTAGAACCTCCTCTTCTAACAACGGGGTTAGCTCACTGACAGCACTAGTAGCTGCCACTACTGGGGTCAGTTTGCCCTCTGTGAGTGGCATGTTGAACAGGTCCATGAACGACCTCCCGTTTAGAAACCCACTCTTGTACTGCCTTATATATGTTGCCTATGTAAATGTCTTCTGATTGCATCTTGCAAATTTCGTCCTGCGTGAACATGCTTGCCCACAGCTTAACTGGGTGATTGGTGACATCCAGTGCACTGCTGCGTGAGGTCCCAGGTTGTTGGTCGGACGGCGTGTTAATGGTTCTGACAGCTTGGCACGAAACGGTATTTTCTTGCTCTTTTACTGATGCAGTAGTGTCTTGAAACATGTTGTCTTTATCATAGGCTATTTCTGGTTCTTGTTCTCCTTGTGGAATTTCATCTGTATGTTTTCCATTAACTTGTTCACATTTCAGTTGCATCATTTCAGCTCTACGCTGGCATTTCCTGCAAGGACCACATTTAAGCGGTTCGCTTGTGTCTACTTCACTGCAGCGACAGTTACGTGGGTTTTCGCACCGGGACAGGGCATCACAATGCGGCTGTTGACTTCCTCTACGATACTCGAACTTGAAGTCATAATCAGCTAAGATTTCGAGCCACCGTGCCACTTTGCCACTGGGTTCCTTCAAGCTGAATAACCATACCAGAGCCTGATGGTCTGTACGTACAATGAAGGGTCGACCAAGGAGATACTGGCGGAAATACGGTATAAAGTAGACAGCTGCAAGCAACTCCTTCTCTGTAATACAGTAGTTCTTTTCTGCTTTACTCAGGCCTCTGCTGGCATATGCCAAAACACGCTCCCTGTCTTCTTGGACTTGTGCTAAAACAGCTCCTATGCCATGACCGGATGCATCCACATCTAAGAAGTACGTGCCTCCATCATTAAGTGGGTATCCCATCACTTCTGGACTAGTGAGTGCTGCCTTAATGGAGTTGAAAGACCGTTCACACTCTTCGTCCCAGATGAATGCAGCAGCAAGTTTGGTGAGAGCTGTAAGTGGTCTGGCAATTTGTGCGTAGTTCCTGATAAATCTTCTATAGTAAGACCCAGTTGCAACGAACTGTTTAACTTCTTTTGCATTCTTTGGATGTGGCCAGTTGACTATCTTCTCAACGTTTGATGGATCTGGCCGAACCCCATCTATCGAGACAATGTGACCTAGGAACAACACCTCGCTCTGAAGGAGATGGCACTTGTCTGGTTTCAGCTTCAGTCCCGCCTTGTGTACACGTTCCATGACTTGAATAACCCTTTCCATGTGCTGACAGAAATTAGCGCCAAACACCACAATGTCATCTATATAGACCAGACATGTGAGCCATTGAAGACCTTGAAGAGCCAATTCCATTGTGCGTTGAAATGTGCTTGCCGCATTATTGAGACCGAAGGGCATTCTTGTCATTTCGAAATGACCAAACTTACAGCAAAAAGCACTTTTAGGAATGTCTTTATCTTTTAACGGTATCTGAAAGTAGCCCGATGTAAGGTCAAACGTGCTGAAGTAGCAAGAACCAGACACGGCATCAAGGCAATATTGGATCCTAGGAAGCGGAACCCCATCTGGTTTAACGAGTGCGTTTACACGACGATAGTCGACGCATGGACGTATAGCAACTGATTTCTTTTTCACCAGTACAATTGGGCTCGCCCACGGTGAGGTACCCTTCCGTATGACCCCCTGGTGTAGTAAATCGTCTAACGCTTTCTTTTCCTCCTCTGCATACGCTAAAGGGACTCGCCTTGGGCGTTGCTTTATTGGAGCGGCGTCGCCTGTATTAATTGAATGCTCCGCAAGATGTGTCAGCCCGAGATCCCACTCATCTTTTGAAAAAGTGTCTGAAAATTTCACCAAAAGACCAGCAACCACACTTCTTTCTTCTTCGGTTTTGCCTACGGTTGAATTTTCAAACAATGACTTCAAGTGAGTTGGAACATCTTTTTCATTTGCGATTGGTAAAACCACGGAGGTGTTATGTTCACCAACTGTATTTAGCTGAGCCCGTCTCACAGCATCTAGATTGCCTTCTTCTGCAATGTCCTCTTCAATCGCTACAACGCCTGCGCATTGATCAACCCTCTCTGCTGCTCCGATATCTGCATCATGCCGCAATGTTACGTTAGTTGAAAACGGATTGAGTACTCGTACTTTACATGTCAGAGCTCTGTTAACATTCACCAACGTAGCTGCCATTATCAGTGGGTAGCAATGTGTGAAACCTTCAGTGGGCTCAATGACATAATTTGCCTCTTGGTCGCTGTCGTCTGTCTCATGACGTTCAACATACACGTCCACCAAAGCCTCCGAGAGCGCTGGAACCACAACATCATCCGCTACGGTCACCTTCCTCAGCCTTTTGCCATCCTTCACTAACGGGATCTCCTTCACTCTCAAACTGATGACATTCTTGCTAAGAAAGATATCTGCCTGCTCGCCGTTACCTCCAGCTAGTACGTCCAACCATAACAGTACTTCATCCTCGATGTCAGCTACAACTGCTTCTTTGGTCACCGCCACGGGGCCTAAAGTCATACTAAATATGCCCTTCCCCTCTCCCGGATAGGTGAACCACCAGCGCCACGCAGCTTAACTGACCCTTTCAGGACCGGCTTGTCCTCTGCACTCAGTTGATCGTACACTCGACTGGACACTATCGTTCTATATTCACCTGTGTCGGCAGTAAAGGTCACTGGCGTTTTACCAATCCAACCTCTGATGTAAACGCCAGTACTCAACACCTCTCGATCCTTCACTCCTAGACAGGGAGCATCCGCCTTTGACTCGCTGACCTTAATTTGATGTTCATTGCCCTCTACTTTGCTTGTAACTTCATCTAACAGGACCTCCCTCTGGGCTCGAGAGAAGCCCCCTTCACGTTTAAAGCCGGTGGCTCCACTCTTGGTTGACTCTGGTTTCTTTTCGGACAGTCTCTGGCATAATGTCCTATGTCATGACATGCAAAACACTCAACCTCTCTTGAACGTTGGTCTTCTCTTGTCTTTGTCTGCTGTGCTTCTTCTAACTTCTCAATCCTTTTAAGAAGTTTGGCTATAAGCTCACTCTGGTTTTCCGCATTATATGGTTTAACTGTTTGTTGTCTGGTATTCTGTGTTGGATAACCGCTCTTCGACTCTGTCTGTTTATATGGTATTCTGTTAATTGGTCCTTGGTCGTCATTGTCACTGTCATGAATTTCACTTGCGGTCACAGTTACTGCTCTTAGCACATGTTTGTTGTTTCTATCGGACCTTCAAGCATTCTTTGTCTGGATCATGTTGACCAAACTGCTTCGTCTATGTCCCTGGGTTCTTTGTGAAACTCCACCGTGAACTTTACATCTTGATCTAGAAGTCCGTCTAGAAATCTTCTTACAAGGTCTTCGTCTCTTGTTAAACGGTCTATGTATCCATGTGCCTTGTCATACAGCCTCTTGAGTTCAGCTGCATAGTCCTCGGCAGTCTCCCTGTGTCTTTGGCTTCTTCGACTAAACTTGGCGGCAAATGACCGCGGTGTTTCAATCACCCTGTAGCGGCTTGTAAGTTCAGTTATCAGTTCTTCGTAGTCTGACAATGTTCTTGGTGGCAGCTGCGCAAATACAAAGTCACTTGCTTGGCCCTCCAGTCGCGGTAAGAGGTGGTCAAGCTTGTCCTCCTCGTCCCAGCCATATCTTCTGGCGCTGGCCTCAAACTTGGAATACCAAACATTCCAGTCTTTCTTGCCCGTAAAGGCAGGAATCTTTGGTGGCGGTCCGTTCTTTCTTCTACCATGCTGTCCCGCTCGAACACGATATCCTTGTCTGTTGTCGATACCATCACCGAAAAAACTGTATTGATCTTGGTGGAAGGGTCTATTTCCCGTTTCTGGCCTACCACCTCTGTAACAGTTGTTAAAATCTCGCTTTCCATCTGAAGCGTAACAGTCTCGCCAACGCACGTGTGCCAGCCCATCACCCTGTTCTTCTCTGCTATTGCCCGAGACGCTTTGTCGCGGTCGTTGGTTTGTACCATGACTTTGCTGCTTTAACTCTGGCAGCTCCTGGACATTCGTTTGTAAAATATTGGCCACTTCATGTGACAAGCTACGGTTACTTCCGTTGGTGTTGCACTCCTTGTTTGGTCGATTGCGAAGGAAACGCCCATCTGCCTCATTCGCTGTATCAGCTTCGTCATCAGAAACACTCCTGTTGTCTTCAGTTTCAGTTGACAACCACTTCAAACTAAATTTGTCCCCTTGTTGTTTAAGTACCAAATGAATGGCATAACCTGTGGCGAAGTTCATTGTCTCTTGCCGAGAATATCCTTAACCTATTTCAGCCATAGTTTTAATATGGTTACATAGGCAAGCTTCCTGTTCAATAGTAAAGCATGGTGAAGGGCCAGATTTGACAGTGTCAATATTAATTTTGCCGCGAACTCGGTCTTTTAGAGTGTTTATGAGAATGCCAAACTTTTTGGCAACCCTCTCTACCGGAAGCCTCTGTTCAATGCACATTTTGCAAGCGTCCCATAAATCATCATGTGAATAACTGGCTCTGTAACTGCCTCTTGCCAAAGTAGGAGCCTGAAAATAGACTTCTAAAACGTTAGAAATGATAAGGAGACACATGGTACATTTTTAATCGGCGTTCTCTCAAACTGACATAAATTTGACAGACAGCGGGAATGATAACGTCACACTGTGTCTGCTGCACATTATACATGTAAAACAATGAACAATGTCATAATATTTAATAATTAAAATAGTTAGAAAAAGAGTAGAAAAAAATGGCTTATGTTTTTCATGCATTTTTTGAAGTTCGATTTTCATCAGTCTATTTCTTACCTTTCGCATTTCCATTTTTAAAACAAACGCAGCGTAGTACATCGTTTACTACATTGTTTACTCTGTCTACATTGTTTGCAGGTTAACTGCGAAATATCGCGAGACGATACATAGGTTACATTGCACCAAATGTTATCGGCGAAAATCGGAAAACGGCGAAAATAGGTGACGTGACGATATTTGTGCAAAATCATGTCATTTAGTTGCAATGTCCTTATGGATATATATATATTCCTTTTTTATTATATTAATAAACATATTGTTTAAATTTTGTCCCAAATTGTTTTATGCTTTTCAAAAATGGGTTATTCTCTACGATTTACACAAAGTCAGTCGGCAAAGGGCATGCTTGGTAGGTCACCTATTCATGTATATAACATGGTGGAAAGTTCAGTATATTTTTTATTATGTTTGATTCACATTTGATGGTTAGACAGGGCTGTTTTATTTTTTACTTTCATGAAACCCGCAAATAAGGAATATAGCAATAGGTTATCTAAAGAATACTTCAGCGAACAGTTTATATAGTACTGACTAGACCTGTTCGCTAAAGTCAATCCCGTATCGAAAGTCAACCAGAGTCGTAACATATTTATGTCACGCTATAAATCCATAGTTTTGCAATTTCTGGAGGAAATCACTACACATACAGGTAAGTCAATATAAACTTGTGACTTGTGGCGTGTTTTGAGAATCGAAATTGTCAAATGCATCGAATAATACCCGAAAATAACTCTAATCAGCACACCGTGTACAATTACGCCGCCATTGTTGCTTTATCACGTGCATACGAGATTTTCATTCGGATATTTTCGGTTCGACCTTGGCCTTTTCGCGTGCTAAGAATGTAAACATGATTTATGTTTTCCGTAATGCATTTTTGTGTGCAATTACTCATGTCTGACTAGCAAACATATTGTATTTATATTAATGTAAGTAATGTTTAATCTATTATTCTTCTGCTAGGTATTAAAATTATAGTGTGTTCACAAAACAATCACCAGTGAAGTAAAAATCCAGGACATGTCATTTCCGTTTCAGGCTGTGTTTGACAACCGTCACGGCACATGATGTTCTGTTACTGAAAATAGATAAAAAGTCACATGACCGTGAAATCCCGTGAGATTCTCATTTGACAAATGTCTTCCATGTGGCTGATTTCCTCCAAATTTTAGTAACGAACCGGTAATTTAGAAGTGTTTTAGACAATATTCTGTCATAAGTATGCTAACTAGATGTAAAAATTATCCATCTATCCAATAATGCTGCTTATTGGTTCAGTAGTGCATTTAAAAGCCGTTTTGGAAGTGTTTTTTTTTGGTGACTGTTAATAAACTGTCAAATTATCTTTCCTTACTTAAAACAAACGAAGCACCTTCACAACCATAAAAGACAAACACATAGTTCTTAGGAGGCGGTCCGATTTTCTTTTATTAGTCTATAACACCGTTTTACTGTACAAATATATAATACATTAGTATAAAATTAGTCTGCATATCGTTCACGCAAATAAGCTAACTTGCTACGCACAAAAAGAGTAACAAAGACAAATCCCTAAAAGAACTACACACACTAATAAACGCATAAACATAACATAGTCAACTACCAATTATATGTAATTCTTTAAATAATTAATGTAAAGTGCAACGTGACTCGCCCAGGAAAAACCAGAGATAAAACCATTTGAACTGCATTTGGGAAAAAACTCTGTGCTCGTTTGTCAAATGTCACATCGCAGAGTGTCAGGCCTCACCCATATTAACATTAACAATCATTACGGATACATCTCATACATCGAGGAAACTAGTTACATTGCAATATAATAAATGTGTATACATAATTAAACAGAATGAACAAAATGAACAAACCTATATTAATATACATACTAACGTTATTAACAACAACAACAACAAATGAACTGAAAAGAAACATACATATATTAGAATATTAATTTTATCTCCTCGTTCCCTTATGTTTTTTAAGTTGCTTTAGCAATTTAAAAATATGCTAAACCACGTGTTAACTCTTTTATAAGCGAACCTCGAATGACTCTATCCGCCAAATCGAACGAAAAACTCGTGCAAAGGGAAATACAGAATGCTTACTGAAGCGTGACGAAAAGAATAGCAATTATGTCGGGCTCTCTCAGTCCAAAAATATAACAAGAGGGCCCTGAGGGCCCTCGACGCGCACCTGAGACCTTGTAACTCTTTGGAATTTGCATCCCTGAGGCGTGGCTTATTTTTATCCCAGGGGCATAATTTCAACAATCTTGAACAAACCTCTGGGCCTTGCGGTTTCAGGTAAATATTTTTTAAGTAATTTTGCTATTTAAGTCTATATAAACCATGTGACCCCTCGGGGTGTGGCCTGTTTTGACCCCAGGGGCATAATTTGAACAATCTTTGGAGAGGACCACTATGCAATGTTACGTACCAAATATAGGAAAGCTGTGGGCCTTGCCGTTTCAGAGGAGTTTTTTAAAGTCACTTTGCTATTAACGTCTATATAAACCATGTAACCCCCGGGCGTGACCAGTTTTGTCCCCAGGAGCATAATTTGAACAATATTTGCAGAGGACCACTATACGATGTTACATACCAAATATGAAACCTCTAGGCCTTGCGGTTTCAGAGGAGAATAATTGTTAAGTCACTTTGCTATTTAAGTCTATATAAACCATAAGACCCCAGGGGTGTGATCATTTTTTACCCATGGGGCATAATTTAAACAATCTTTGTAGAGGACCACTATAGGATGTTACATACAAAATACAAAACCCCTTGGCATTGTGGTTTCAGAGATTTTTGAGGACATATTGCTATTTAAGTTTATATAAACCATGTGACCCTGGGGCGTGGCCAGACTTGACCTCAGGGGCATAATTTGAACCTGAAATAAGAAACTTCTGGGCATTGCGGTTTCTGAGGAGAAGATTTTTAAAGTAATTTTGCTATTTAAGTCTATATAAATCATGTGACCCCAGGGGCGTGGCCAGTTTTGACCCCTGGGTCATAAATTGAACAATATTTGTAGAGGACCACTATAGGATGTGACATACCAAATATGAAACCTCAGGGCCTTGCGGCTTCAGAGAAGGTTTTTAAAGACATTTTGCTATTTAAGTTTATATAAACAATGTGACCCCCGGGGCGTAGCCCGTTTTGACCCCAGGGGCATAATTTGAATAAACTTTGTAAAGGACCACTAAAGGATGGTTCATACTAAATATGAAACCTGTGGGCCTTGCAGTTTCAGAGGAGGATATTTTTCAAGTCATTTTGCTATATATTCTATATAAGCCATGTGACCTTGGGGCGTGGCCAGTTCTGACCCCAGGGGCATAATTTGAACAATCTTTGTAGAGGACCACTATAAGATATTAGCTACCAAATATGAAACCTCTGGGTCTTGTGGTTTCAGAGGAGAGGAATTTTAAAGTCAGCATGTCAATTTTGCAAGATATATATGAAATCAATTGTATTTGTCAAAGTCCCTTCAACGTCTTCAACACAATCGGTGACGATCAAGTACGACGTTATGACTGTTTTGGGAAACAGATACAGCAATCGCTGTCATAAAATATTTTTGACCAAAATTTTCACCGGACAAAAGGACCAGTATTCGGAAAGTTTTTCCCGGACCTCGCGGATTTTTATCGGCAATGTCCGAGGTCCGACGGTCTTTCGCGGAGACTGCCCATTGGTAGATTTAACAGTGTGGACAAAAGCCCCCGGATGATATTGTGTATATTAAGTTCAATAAAGAATTTCATCCTATCAAAGGACAAATTTTGACTATTGCAATGATCAAATTGATAACTGCATTTAAGTACAACTAGACTTCAAACAACAACATTTTATTTATTCCATCTGTTTATTTGAAGATGCCCTTAATATTAATAAATATAAACTTTATATTTCAATGAAAATACAAGGGATGTAAGCACAACTTGAAATCATCAAGGGGCTTTTGTCAACTCTGTCATATCTACCAAGGGGCTTATGTCCAGTCTGGGGCTTATGTCCATGTGTGCATTTTTAAACCAATGGGTTTTGGGCAAGGGGCTTTTGTCCGGATACCTAAAAATGACGTTTTTTATACGATAAAATTCATTTTAAATAGCTGTTGTGACATGTTAAAAGTAACCAGAACGCAAGCACAACCACTAACAATACCTTAAAACAAAATATTGTCATAAAAGAATTGCTTAAATGTCAATTTTTGTTAAAGAAATTTCGTAAGTAGTAATGGCGACCTATCTTATTCATGGAGCGTTGGGGATTAACTACGTCATCAAGAAATTGGCGGCGGAAATTACCGAGTGGCGTACGGAGATTGCCGATGAACAAAATCATCGTTTTTAAGCATCAAACTAATCCTTTTCAAATTTTACATCAGCAACATTGTAATCTACTGACTCTTATGTACACAATATCAAAAGTATGTTAAGACTTAGCCGTTCACCTTTTAAATATTTATAAAAAATCTTTAAAAATACTTAGATGCTTTAAATTGCCATATTAATTCGCTGTTTGGAAACAAATTCGCGAAAATATCAGTTGATAACACCACCTTACCGTTTGTCAAATCAAGTCACCTATGTTTACATTTCGGAACCGGTTTGGAACCAATTGTCGAACGTTCATTTATTCGGGTCAACAAAAAGTTCCAACACACATGTAACAGGTAAAATAAATTTATTTACATCGTAAATGAAGGGCAGTATTACTATTGATGATTTTTTTTACATAAACAACAGATAATGCAGAACATTTCATATAAGAAATACATATAATTATATCACTCTACTTGACATCATACTGATCACATATTGACAGAGTTTTTTTAATATCATGTGTAGATCAAAAATGAATAAAAGGGACTCAAACATTGTGTTCGTCTAGGAAATGCTTTCATTATTCAATGACCATTACAAATACCGGTAATTGTATGTAACCAAAATGAAATAAAAAATAACTTAGTTGTGTGTAACCTAATCAAATCTACTTAGAGCGCTTTAACAGCATTATTGTGATAAATACGTCATTTTGACAGTTGTAAACAAAGTATAAGGCCTAAATGTTGAATGACAGCTTCGTTCCAAGTGTTTAAATCTTAAAACCAATACTACTTTTGTGACAAAGAATGATTTTACTAAAGGAAACACGACATTTCCCGGTCACATACTGAAAATTTGTGGTTAATAGAACTTCGTCTGCAGATGTGCTACCGAAAAAGAGGCTGTGAAGTTGGAAGTTTGCCAATACAACATGTGTATATTAGACTTACTTTAAACGACAACATCTTTTAATTTCAATGATTCACATGTGAATAAGTTTCATTAATAATAAAAATCGTTCGAGAATTGGTACCGTTCGATAATTGGTACCCTGAGGCTAAATGATTAATTCCCATACCCCACCCACGTTTAGAATGTTAAATTTTAACCTATTTTAAACATAACAAAGTGCATATAAAGCATAAATATGTATAAAAGTCGACTTACATATATTTCTCCACAACACGTAACAGTTTTCTTTTCCAGTCATATAGTTAAATGAGCAAAAATGCTTTCATCACGCATTCTACGCAGAGTGATCTCCTTGGAATGTCGAAAAAGTCAATACTGCTTCAAAACACCGTTTACACGGTGTTGTTATCCCATCGGATATGGACGAAATACTAAAAACCTAATTTCGGAGGAATAGTGTTAATGCTGCAGTTCTCAAAGATAATAGCCAACACTGCGCAAAGGTCATGTCATGCTTGCCGGCTTGTTTCAATGAGTAGAGTGTATTGCCATTTACCCGTCCTATATTGAAAATCGCTTTAAATTTTATGGTCATCGACAAATTGTGCAAGTTTGGATCAGACTGGTTGAAAATGAAGTCCCCGTCTTGCAACAAATTCATTTTTATGCCCCCACTTTAGAGGGGGGGTGGGGGGCATATACATTTGCCCTTGTCTGTCCGCCCGTCCGTCCGTCGGATTTTTGTGTCACGCGTAACTCAAAAAGTATAATTGCTAGAGTGATGAAACTTTATAAGCATATTCATCTGCATCGGGGCTTGTGCACCTGTGTATTTTTGTGAATTTTTTTCCGACATAGGCGGAGTTATGGCCCCTTTGTAGGAAAAAAAGACATTTTCGGACTTGTGTCGTGCGTAACTCAAAAAGTGTTGCTGCACAAGTGAAAAAAACTTATGAATCAGCATGTGAACCTGTGCACCTGGGTATTTTAGTACAGTTTTTTCTGACTTCAGCGGAGTTATGGACCTTTTTTTAGCAAAAATGGCATTTTTAGCTCACATGAGCACAAAGTGCTCGGTGAGCTATTGGTATAGGTATTACTGCTGGAGTGATGAAACATATTTATCAGCATGTGAACTTGTGCATCTGGGTATTTTGGTGCATTTTTTTCCGACATCAGTGGAGTTATTGACCCTTTTTTAGCAAAAAACTACATTTTTGGCCTTGCCCTATGTAACTCAAAAAGTAATAATGCTAGAATTTTGAAACTTTATAAACATATTAATCAGCATGTGAACTTATGCACCTGTGTATTTTGGTGCATTTTTTTCGGATATCAGCGGAGTTATGGCCCTTTTTTAAATAAAAAATGACATTTTTGGACTTCTGTTGCGTGTAACTCAAAAAGTATTATTGCAAGTGATGGAACTTAATAAACCTATAATTCAGTATATGAACTTGTGCACCTGGGTATTTTGGTGCAGTTTTTTTCTGACATCAGCGGAGTAATGGACCTTTTTTAGAAAAATAAATTTTTTAGCTCACCTGAGCAAGAAGCTATTGGTATAGGGGACCTCTCCGGCGTCGTACGTATGCCGTCAACAATTTGGACCGTTATTTTTTATTCAATCTTGACCTTACTTGCACAGTTTGTGTATGACCATCAAATCTCAGAAGGGATTGTTATTGGGTCGGATCACACCAGTTATTGCCCCGTTTTCACGCCAAAAAATTGCAAAAATGACCTTTTTCAACGTATAGACTTTATTTTCCATCCAATCTAAACCAAACTTGCACAGTTTGTGAATGACCATTAAATCTCAGCAGACGCCAAAAATGGTCTATATCGTGTTTCAAACACCAGAGTTATTG
Source organism: Congeria kusceri (assembly GCA_027627225.1). Classification (NCBI taxonomy): domain Eukaryota; kingdom Metazoa; phylum Mollusca; class Bivalvia; order Myida; family Dreissenidae; genus Congeria; species Congeria kusceri. Next base: position 45,475,043 of record CM051032.1, on the reverse strand, counting down.
CCCTTTGTTTATAAAAAAATATACAAAAATGGACATTATTCAGGATAGAGACTACATTTTTCATCCAATATTCACCAATCTTGCAAAGTTTGTCTATTACCATGAGATTTCAGTTGGAGTCGAATATAAGCTAGATCGGACCAAAAACACCGGAGTTATTGCCCTTTGTTTGTGAAAAAAAATATGCAAAAATGGACATCATTTAGGATGGAGACTTCATTTTTCATTCAATCTTCACCAATTTTGCAAAGTTGGTCTATGACCATAAGATAAAAGGTGAAGTAAACAAGAGATGTTTGTAAAACATGTATGCCCCCCCCGACTTGCAGCCAAGTTGTGAATATGTGCAATTGTTAAGAAATTCTTTTAATATGCAAGCCCAAGCGAGGTCTTGATATATGGTATCTATGTATGAAGCTTCATTAAAATATCTCGATGCGTTCTCAAGTTATTAAGCGGAAACCGTTTTTCTATTTTTAGTAATGGTGACCTTGACCCCACCCACCCGATATGAAATCCCAGAGAGGTCTCAATATAAGGTATCTATGTATGAAGTTTCATTAAAATATCTCGATGCGTCTTCAAGTTATTGAGCAGAAACCGTTTTTCTATTTTTAGAAATGGTGACCTTGACCCCACCCACCCCATATGCAATCCCAAGCGAGGTCTCAATAGAAGGTATCTATTATGTAGTTTCTTTAAAATATCTCGATGCGTTCTTAAGTTATTTAGCGGAAACCGTTTTTTCTATTTTTAGTAACGGTGACCTTGACCCCACCCACCCCATATTCAATCCCAAGCGAGGTCTCAATAAAGGTATGTATGGGAAGGTGATCTCCCTTGAATGAGCATGTTGATTTCGTCTTGTGTGCAACACATTTAAAATGGTTTAGGAGTTTAAAACCTAAGTGTTGGAAATTTGGTGTGGATAAGGATGTGTGATATAGTTTAATGGATATATGACATTAACACATAAGGTATGAATATAAATAATTTGTAATTGATGAAGAAACAAAGCCTTATTTAAAAACCCACTGTATACTGTTCATCAAAGATATGGCATCACAACCAGAAGACATTGAAAAACAAACTGATGTGGCAGTATCAAAAGTATCTGATAATGACCAAGAATGTGATGACAAAGACACCAATAAACGCAAATATATCAGCAGTGTTAGCGAACATGAACGCAGTATAAGCACACCAAAAGCTGAAAGTAAAAAGCAAACAAAGAAAACGGCCAAACATGAGAAACAGAAGAACAATGAGCTACAAAATAATGATGATACAACAAGCATCGGCAACAGTGACATTGTAAGACAGTTAAGTGAAATAAATGAAAAACTGTCAAATGTGATGATGAAAGATGACAACTGTCTGGAAAAGATGATTGAAAAAATTGTAGGAAAAATGAAAAAGAGTCTACTTCATAGAATTGAACTGTTAGAACAAAAACTGTTTGATAAAGAAAATGAAAATGATACCCTAAAGAAAGATATAGATAAACTACAGAAACAACTTCATGTTGAGAAAGAAGAGAAAAAGCAGATACTGGTCGAGTTAAAAAAGGAAAAGGATACGAACAAAGAAAATTTCAATGAACTTGAACAATATAGCAGGATCAATAATATAGTATTTCATGGCCTCCCAGATTCAGATAAGGCTGAAACTCCTGAAACCACTATGAAAATGGTGGCAGATGCTGTTAAAAAACATACCGGGATTGAAATCAGAGAAAGTGACTTAGATTATGGACAGAGGCTAGGCAAACTTGAAAATGGAAAAAGCAGACCAGTAGTGAATAAATTTATCTCTAGATCCAGAAAGATCCAAATTCTCAAAATGAGCAAGCTGCTTAAACAGGGCAAAATCAACCTAAGTGGACACCTTACACCATTGAACCAGGCAGTCTTCAACTCTGTTCGCTTGAAGAAAAAGGACACTGTGGAATCGGTTTGGACTAGAAGCGGAAAAATCTTTTACAAGAAGAGAGACGGAGGCCTACATAGAGTTCTTTATAAAGAGTATGATGACTGGCTAAACCTACCTTGGTCTTAGAATAAGACAACAAGGACAGAACTGTGACTCATAGTGTGCACCTTACATATTTTGAGAAGTATACCATCATGAGCGGCGATATACATTAACAGAGATGTCCCAATCCAGGTGCAGTTGTATAGGTAAAGGATTAGTGGTCACACAAATGTAGCTAGTGAAACAAGTAATGACAGTGTAGTGTATGTAATAAGTCAGTTATTTATAGCATACACACAATGTTAACCAGAAAATTTAATAAACCAATATAAAACTAAAATGTATATATGTGGTGCTAGGTTTAGCATAATTGTTAATTCACAAATACTAATACTCTGGATAAATGAAAATTAATGCATAAAAGGTCATTTATAATATATGATTATCATTTACATTAGATTTTCCATAGTATTCTTAGATATAAATACATTACAACAACTAGACTAATTACACATCACATGTACTTGATGAAAGCCTTCCTTTTGCATTCAATAGAAAGGAACGACCTTATGTACATGAAACATGTATTTAATTCCTTCCCTTTCGCTTTTGTTTTTAAGGAATAAATACAATAACTCATGCCTAATCACTATCATTGTCAGGAATCCTTATCATATAAAAGGATCTCCAACATTAAAAGTACCAACTTAAAGACACACACGGGATAGGTGTTTACCTCTTTGTTTCTTTTTGACCTACAAATGAAATAAATAGGCCAATTTTATTAATATAAGTATAGTTTTCTCTCCTTTGGTGTTTTTATTTTACCTTCAAATTATATTAATAGGACAATGTGTAAGTATAAGAAGGTTGCCCTCCTTTTTGCCCCTTTATTTAAATTAGTAGGTCACTGTGCAAATATAAATATAAGCCATGTAATAACAAAGCTTTGTAAATATTGCTCTTTTTATGTCTGTAAGTATAAGGATTACCCATTTAACCCTGTCTATATTTTGTAGACTGCATACAATTTTATACAGACTGTTATTTCTAGAGACAGTGATTTGAACATGGTATCTTCCATTGAGAAAACAACAAGCTAATAAATATTCAAATATTTAGAGAGCTAATATAAAATGTAGTTTGGTGTATATGACACTCTTAAATCCCAGGAAAATAACGCAATCCCTTTTTTGCAACATAGGTTTTTGCAATAACAAATATGTGATATTTGTTAAGTTATATGTATCAACTTAACAAATTAAGTTAGAGTACATGTAAAATATATATATGATACTTATGCGAATTCACTGCCATGCGTGTCTATACATTGTATACATTTGTATAGACATCACAAACATTATATTATTTTGGCAGCACAGGTTTAAGTAGTAAAATGTTCCGATGCCTATACGATATTTGTGTTGACTTATATAAAATACTATCACATTAATTTAGACATTTGGTACGGATAATTATAAAAAGAATTACTACTATGTGAAATACACTACCATATATGTATAAAATTATAATATTTCACTTAGTGAATATTTAAATATACATATCTTTACTACATTAAAATACACGTAGTATCTAATACATGTTATTTCCATTATGTATGTAGTATGATGGCAATTCATATTTGATAGTTTTGCATTTTCAGATACTAATATCATAATTACACGTATATTAGTAAGGCATTTCAATTTTTTTCAAGTACTGGTATAATATACTAGCTAGGCTACTTTCATATTGTTGGTATAATATGTTGGTATATATACAAACAAATGTATGTACATGTATTAAATACCAGCTAGGCTACTTTCATATTGTTGGTATAAGATGTTGGTATATATACAAACAAATGCATGTACATGTATAATATGCCAGCTAGGCTACTTTCATATTGTTGGTATAATATGTTGGTATATATACAAACAAATGTATGTACATGTATAATACACTAGCTAGGCTACTTTCATATTGTTGGTATAAGATGTTGCTATATATACAAACAAATATATGCACATGTATAATATACTAGCTAGGCAACTTTATTATTGTCGGTATGAGATGTTGCTATATACATATATAATATACTAGATATGCAGCATTAAAATTGTCGGTATGAGATGTTGCTGTATACATGTATAGTACACTGGCTAGGCAGCTTTAAAATTGTTGGTATGAGATGTTGGTGTATACATATATAATATACTAAATAAGCAACTTTATATATACTAGATATTCAGCCTTAAAACTGTTGGTATGAGATGTCGCTGTATACATGATTGTATAGTACAATGGCTAGGCAGTTTTAAAATTGTTGGTATGAGATGTTGGTGTATACATATATAATATACTAGATAGGCAACTTTATTATTGTAGGTAGGAGATGTTGGTGTATACATGTACATATATAATAAACAGACTGCTAATACATAGTTGCTTCTCTACTATTTATTATGTCAGCATCATACATATAAACATTGCTTAATAGTAAACCATACTTTTGTTATAAACTAGTAGCACGATTACTGGTAAGCTAGTGAGTAATTTTCAATAACTTAGTGCATTATTATACTTACTAGTTTAATAAACTGGCCAAGTTAATTTAATATTGAAGGTATGAGATGTTAGTGTACACCTGTATAAAAATACAGAAGACTGCCAATGCATAGTTTATTTTATTTATTTTTTTAAACAGCAATACTAGTATTATAATACCAAACAGTATTTAGTTTATTGGCAACTCATTTGTTATTTTAACATAAATAATGGTTTAATTACCATTAATATAATAAGGAATATCTAATATTTTATTATTTTACATACCGGCTTTTTCATAATTTATGAGAGAGGAAAGTGCATAATGAATGGTGAGATAAGTTGATTTATACATAAGCATGTACATGTAGCGGACTCCTAATGCATACTTAATAAAATAATATATAAAATAAAATAATAAAATAAAAAGGACCTGGGTACTTTAAATTTAATAATACCATGCTTTTGAATGAAGATTATCAAAATCAAATTAAACAGGAAATACAAACATTAGTAGACAACAATCAAAATTGTAACCCCTATACCTTATGGGAACTGATAAAAGGGACCATAAGAAATGTAAGTATAAAATTTTCAACAATGACTAAAAAAAGAAATAAGGAAAAGGAACAAAAAATTACTGAAAAAATAGAGTCACTGGAAAATAAATTAAGTACAGAAAATGACAATGACGAAACAATTATAAAATTAATAAAAGAAACAAAAATAGAACATGATAAAATTATAGAAGAGAAAATAAGCGGTATGCTATTACGAGCAAGAGCTATTCACATTGAACATAATGAGAACATTTCCAAATACTTTGCAAATCTTGAAAAAAGACATTACGAAAGTAAAACCATCCATAAGTTAAAAATAAATAACATAGAAATCACAGACTTCAAAACTATAATACATGAACAGAGAAATTTTTACTCAAACCTCTATAGTAAGAAAACTTACTTTGATAAAAATAAGTTAAACACTACAACAAATTTTGAATTAAATATAAAAAAGCTCACAGAAACCGAGAAACAATCATGCGAAGGCTTGCTTTCAGAGTATGAATGCCTAAATGCTTTAAAAGAGATGGATAATAATAAAAGCCCAGATTCAGATGGTTTGTTAGCGGAATTTTACAAAGTATTTTGGGATGTTATTAAAACGCACTACCTTAATTCTATTAACTATTCATTTGTAAATGGACACTTAACTCAACTTCAAAAACAAAGTATTCTTACACTGATTCCAAAACCAGGAAAAAAACCTTGAATCACTAAACAACTGGAGACCTTTAAGTTTATTAAATATTGATTTTAAAATAGCAACCAAAACAATAGCAAACAGAATGAAAAAAGTAATTTCGTCCATAGTTGAATCAAGGCAAACTGGATTCATAAAAGGCAGATATATAGGCGAAAATGTAAGGACAGTATTTGAAACTATACATTATCTTAATAATAATAACAAACCAGGCTTGCTCTTCTTTGCAGATTATGAAAAAGCATTTGATAGTTTAGATCATGACTTTATGCTACATTGCCTTACACAATTTAATTTTGGACCCGAACTTATACAATGGATTAAATTATTCTACACTGACATATGCACTATAATTATAAATAATGGGCATTTTTCTGAACCAATCTTTATACAACGAGGTGTAAAACAAGGTTGTCCCTTGTCAACCACACTTTTCATACTAAGTATAGAAATATTGTCAAATTTTATTGAAAAAAAAAAAAAGATATTGAAGGAATAAAAATAAACGAACACGAAATAAAACAAACACTTTTTGTGGACGATACAAGATATTTTATAGATGGAACGCTTAATTCGTTGTCTGCATTGACAGATGCCATTCAAGATTTCTGTGAAATATCTGGGCTTAAACTAAATACACAAAAATCAATAGTAATGCGAGTTGGTTCACTTAAAACTACGCAAACTATATTTAACAAATACAAACACTTTTTTTGGACCTCTGAGGAAGCCAAAACGCTCGGCTTTGACTTTACAAATGATGAAAATCTCGATATAGCAAAAAACATTCAACCAACATTACAAGATATCATAAATTGCTTAAAACAGTGGCAACACAGAAAATTAACACTTCTTGGAAAAGTTACAGTAGTTAAGACATTTGCCTTACCGAAGATTATGTATGCATTGTCAATGCTTCCCACCCCCAAAATTGATACAATACAAACAATTGTCAAATCTGTATTTCAATTTGTGTGGAATGGGAAACCTGAAAAAATTAAAAGAACAACTCTTGTTAAACCAATAGAACAGGGTGGACTTAAACTCACAGATATTACTGCTTTTATACATGCAAATAAGGCCAGTTGGGTTAAAAGATTAACAGACATAAACAACAAAGGACAGTGGAAAATTTTCTATCAAAAAGAGCTCAATAAATATGGTGGAAACTTTGTTTTCGATTGTCCACTTAAGGAAAAACATAGTGTCTAACTTTAAAAATGAATTCCTCAGAGATATACTTTTATCGTGGAATAAAGTTAAATTTAATGAAAAAGCAGGACAGATAAATAAAACGATTATATGGAATAACTCAACAATACAACTAAATAATCAACATACCTTTTTTTACCCAAATTGATTTAATAGGGGCATTACATTTCTAGAACATCTATTTGACTTCAGGACAAAATCATATTATACATTTGAAGCATTTAAAAACATGTATGATATACTTACAAGCGATTATCTAAAATATTACACACTGATTAATAGTATACCAGAAACTTGCAAAAAACAACTACCTGAAACAGACCTTTTTAATTTTAGCAACAGCACATTACTTGAAAGTGCAAAATACAAACATGGTGTGTAAATATTGATATAATTTTCAACAAACTTTTGATGAAGTTAAAACCATACAGCAACAGAAATGGGAAATTATAATGACTTCCTATAATCAAAGTATTGACTGGAAAAATACATATTTAATACCATTTAAAGCCAACATAGATAATAATTTACGCAACTTTCAGTATAAGATTCTACATTGTATATTACCCACTACTGCATACCTGTATAAATGTAAGCTAGCAGCTTCTAACCTGTGTACATTTTGTGCAAGTTATAAAGAAACTATTACACGTTTTATTTGAATGTAATATTGTACAACCCATCTGGCGGACCTCACAATTTATTTAAGCAGTAAAGAATTACATCTTGATCTTAATGTAAAAGATATTGTCCTTGGAACACAAAAAGGTGGCGCTAATAATTCAGTTATAAACTATATACTCATTCTGATGAAGTCATATATATTTAGCGTTAAATCAAGAGCCGAAAATCCAAATATCGAGACTTTCAAAAACGCTCTCAGAATGAAAATACATTTAGAAGAGCAGATCGTTTTTGAAAAAAATAAAATTGATATGCATTTTAAAAAATGGCAAAAATTTGCACATCCTAATACTTTGAAGTGAATCTTGCCTATTCTGTCTTTTTTCCCCCCTTTTTTCTCAGGATTGTTGTTTTCTCTTTTTCTTTATTTTTTTTCCCATACCTTAGGGAAGCTGTTGCGTATTTGCGCCAACACATGTGCCTTCCCATAGCAGTCTTCCAGTTTTGAAGACAATAAGTCAAGCATCTCTATTAAAGGGAACACCTTGCCTTTTTATTATCCTCTTTCCTTTTTAGTTTTTTTGTATATCACTTTTTTATATCTAGCATCATCTCAAAACTAAACATTGAAACAATTTTTTTTCTAGAAACAATTTATTACGCAAAATACACATAAATGAATGTATTACAAATACTGATTTTAGTGTATTAAAATGCAATCCCAAGCGAGGTCTCGATGTAAGGTATCTATGTATAAAGTTTCATTAAAATATCTCAATGTGTTCTCAAGTTATTGAGGGGAAACAGTTTTTCTATTTTTAGCAACAGTGACCTTGACCTTTGACCCGTTGACCTAAACATTTAAAGGGTTCTTCCTTTCCTCCCAAGTAACCAGCGTACCAACTTTCATGATCGTAGGTCAAAGCGTTCCCTAGATATCGTGCGGAAACGAAATGGTCTTCCGTTTTTTTGTTTTTAGTAACGGTGGCCTTACCTTGACCCCACCCACCCCATATGCAATCCCAAGGGAGGTCTCAATATAATGTATATATGTATGAAGTTTCAGTAAAATATCTCGATGCGTTCTCAAGTTATTGATCGGAAACCGTTTTTCAATTTTTAGCAACTGTGGCCTTGACCTTTGACCTGTTGACCTCAAAATGTAAAGGGTTTTTCCTTTCCTCCCAAGTAACCAGCGTACCAACTTTCATGATCGTAGGTCAAAGCGTTCTCAAGATATCGTGCGGAAACGAAATGGTCTACGGACAGACCTACCTACCGACCGACCGACCGACGGACGGACAGGTGCAAAGCAAGATACCCCCACTTCTTTGAAGGGGGGCATAAATATAAGCAAGATCGGACCAGAAACACCAGAGTTATTGCCCCTTGTCTTTGGAAAAAGAAATCAACAAATTATCAATGATTGGCTTGCACACTAGATTTTTGATTCAATGTTGACCAAACTTACACAGTTTGCGCATGACCATAAATTGATTGATAAAATTTGATTTCCAATAGTTGCAAGACTTGCATGCAGTTATTTGTACATGCAACATTGATGTCTTCAGAGCCTGCATTAACATCATTTATCATCATTGGACAGAAAATTATCAAAGAAAAAGCAAAACTTTACCTTATTACCTAAACTGTTTGCAAAAAAGACATCAAAATCTACTGTTTCTGCATTTTCCAGAATTGTCAATGACTTAATGAAAAAGGATCAGGTAAAAATATCGAGAAAAATGATTTGACAACCATAAGCAAAAACAAAATGCCCCTCTACTACCCAACTTATACTTTAGTTAGCCCATTGCACTAACCAATGTTTTAAATCAAAATTGATCCTATCCTCCTTTGCGTATTGTTCAGGTACCTTAATTTTCAAACCTGTTACAACAGTATGGTCTTCATCTGTACCAGTTCTCAGGTGAGCACTTTGGGCCATCATGGCCATCTTGCTGGACTTGTGTCATGCATAACTCAAAAATAATTACTGCTATAGTAATGAAACTTTATATACATATTAATCAGCATGTGAGCTTGTGCACCTCGGTATTTTGGTGCAGTTTTTTTCCGCCATCAGTGGAGTTATGACCCCTTTTTTAGCAAGAATGACATTTTTGGATTTGTGTAACTCAAAAACTGCTAGACTGATAAAACTTTATAAACATATTCATAAGCATGTGAACTTGTGCACCTGGGTCTTTTCTGTGCATTTTTTCCGACATCAGCAGAGTTTTGTGACAACCTGCGGAATGTGGGGGCATCCGTGTCCCATGGACACATGCCTAGTTGCATTAATTTTCACAATTAAGGGGATATAACTGCTGCCTTCATAGCCTGTCTCATTTGCTGATTGTGTTGAGATCTTATGGCGATACAAAACGTGTTTTAAAACAAGTTTGATCAGGATTGAATGAAAAATGAAATCTCGATGCACGAATAAGGCATTTTTTGCATTTTTTTCACTAACAAAGGGGCCATAACTCTGAAATTTGTTGCCCAATCTGACCCATTGTTGGCTTATGCTGCAGTCGTATGATCACATACAAACTATGGAAGTTTGTTCAAGATTGAAAGAAAAATAAAGTCTATGAAAAGGCAATTTTTGCATTTTTTTTCCACATACAAGGGGACATAACTCCAGTGTCTGTGGCCTAACCTTAGGTTAGATACCAGTAAATCATTGTGTATCCCTCCGTAGTGCCTATTACTAAAGAGTTCCTCTTCTCTTCTGGCATGAATGCCGTTTAGGTATCTCAGACATGCCTTTTGTGCTTATTTCTATTATCCTATGCGTGTCTGCAACATTTTGGTGCATTTCATTGGAGGCTAACTTGAAAGGTGAACTTTTGGGGTGTGTTTACTGTGGTATGGGGCTTTTGTCGAAATATGACTGCCGAAACCCTGTTTTCTACCGTGCCTGCATTCAAGTGAGATGCATTTTCTTAGAAGTAACATGACATATCTTTTTTATTGCAAATTTTGGAAGAGGACAGATTGATCTTTAAATTGATACCAGGCTTGCACAATCTGAAATAAAGGAAATGCTAGAAAAATGCTTGGAAAGTTTGCCGTTTTATAATGGGACCCAATAGGACTTACTGGTTTCTAACCCTTACCCATGTTTGGCTCCTGCTGAAATATTTGGTCACGCACAAACTGTGGAAGTTTGGTAAAGATTGGAAGAAAAATAAAGTCTTAATCACGGTAAAATGTAAAGTTTTGCCTATTTTTCAACAAAAAAAGGGGTATAACTCTGGTGTTTGTGGCCCGATCCGGCCCAATGTTGACTTGTACTGTGAACTTTTGATAATACACAAACTGTGGAAGTTTAGTCAAGAGATTGGAAGAAAATGAAGTCTCTATGAACAAAAAAGGCAAATTTTTGCATTTTTTCCCACAAACAAGGGGCCATAACTCTAAGGTTTCTGGTCTGTTTTGGCCCATTATCAATACCAACGGAGATTTTATGGTCATACACAAACTGTGCAAGTTAGGTCAAGATTGAATAAAAAATGTAGTCTTCATCGCGATAACGGTCCAAATTGTTGACAGCATTCGAACGACAGACGACGCCGGAGAGGTCCCCTATACCAATAGCTCACTAAGCACTTCGTGCTCAGGTCAGCTAAAAATAATAGCACATTCTGTCTCTGTGTCCGCCATCTTGGCACTGCGTTAGGGTCGCTGCAGTGTTAGGATTATCCGGGTACAGGCCGTGTGCAATGTAAAGTCCTCAATCGCGGATAGACAGTGTGTCTCTGATGATGGTCCATGTGTCGGAACCTCTATTATTTAATGGACTGGATATTATAATTCGTTAAGTATACCTAATATAAAATTATTTATCAACATAATAATGAATTGCATACATAATGAAGGCGCATGTATTAATATTGCTTATTCTCTTAAGTTATGAGTTTTATTATGTTAAATTTTTAATATTATATTTTAATAAAGTATAGAGTTGCACGAGTAGAAATGTTTGAAAGATTACTGACTAATTTTTATTATTAAATCTCATTTGAATCTCTGATGTTTAAAGTCTAAGATAAAAAATCCATTGATGAAATTTTGGTATTTTTCAGGTTATGTTTTTATTCTGGGTGGAATGCCTAGAGAGTTTTTATGTACTCTGCTATTCACGGAATGCCAAGTAATGTGTTTGCAATTGGCGGAATGCCAAGTTATGTGCTCTGCAATTGGCAGAACGCCAAGTTATGTGCTCTGCTATTGGCGGAATGCCAAATTATGTGCTTTGTAATGGGTGGAATGCCAAGTTCTGTGCTCTGCAACTGGCTGATTTGCTATGTGATATATGGTGCCTTGTGCTGATTAGACGGCCTGATGTCCGCGATGAGTCACTTACGGTGATCTTCTGTCTAACGGACTGGAACGAACTGTTATTGGCTAAGTATGATTATATATTTGTCTTTTACATATATCGGCATTTTACAACAATATTGGTCTGAAAAGTAAATAATTGCTTTCTTTGTTTTACTCGAATTGCTGCCAATAACAAACCTTATACCTATTTGCTTTGTGAGTAAATAGAGAATATATGGTTGGTGACTTTTGATATCATGTGATATCAGACGAGTCTGATATGGCGTAGGAAAAGGCGAGGCTTGCCGAGCCTTTTCACACGCCATATCGGACTCGTCTGATATCACATGATATCAAAAGTCACCAACCATATATTCTATTTATTATGCCACATTTAATGCAAATTAAAAATAAATAAAAACAAGAAAAAAACAAATAACATCTAAATTTTATTGATTTACAGTAGTAGAATATGCAAATGAGGGACGACCTGATGACATCCGCTAGCGTCTGTGCATATTTACACATAATAAATAGTTCGCAAATAAACAACAAACAATAACATTTTAACGCACATAATTTAACGAAATAAAAATATTGAAGTGAGAAATCGATACTTAAAATTACAATTTCTTTACTACAAATACATTTACAATAGTTTTATATTTACACATTCGACATGTACTTCTACCAGCTGTGTACCGGCTAACGGCTACTTTTCAAAGCGAACGTGTAGTGTGAAAATTGAAACAACAAAACTTAATAACAAAATGAAACGGGATTTTAACGTAAAGTGCACATTGGAATTGATAACAGTGATTTATTTTTCAACTTGTGCATCTCCGCAGTATACGTTTAAGTGTGAAATGTTAACGGTTGCCCCGAAAAACAGCCCTCCACGTGTACAGTCTAAGTGGGTGGGGAACGCGACTGCTGCTGGATTTCGAGGTGCAGGAACTTCCTGAAGAAGCTGCTTTTGTGCGGGGTCCACAGATGCTGTCAGCTGTGTGTTAGACGAAGATGCTGAAATGGAGACGTTTTTGCTTTGCATGGTGTTTTGAGACTTGCTGGATGAAATGATGGATTCATTGCTGTTTGAAATGCGACTGCCTGATAAAATACTGGAACATTTTTTCTGTGTTTGGAGAGATATGTTGCTGTAGTTGATGATGCTTTGTACGTTTTTGTGACCACTGAGCTGCATAATATCAGTGGGACAGCATCCTGAATCCCGCAGCTTCTGCACCATGTGTTTCCTGGCCGAGTGGTTGGTAAGTTTCTGTGTTATACCTGCACAAATGCACATATGTTTCATTATTTGTGCTATTTTTTTGACACCCATTCTCATGCTGATGAACCAACGATCAGTGCCAGTGGCCCTACTGTCATTGGTCTGCGTGCTTGTTGACAGGTAGAATGGGTCGTTTAGCTCGGATAACCCATGGGGCCGTTTTGACGCATATAGTCTATAATAAAAATGTTTAATTTTAAAGAAATGCTAAATATTTTTTTTATTTAATAAAGTGGTGTATTGCCAGCTTATACATTATCATTTTTTAATACAAAATATTTGGTCTAAGTTGTAATTCTTTCTAGTCACGCTATAAAAATGTTTATGGATAAACACTATTTTGACATTTCATGTCATGTTGTTTTTGTTATATTTTATTATAATATTGTTTTTTTTTTAATGGCAGTGACACGAACCTGTAAGTTGCGACCACACATTTCGATGGGTCATGATCATTCGCCCAAATTCTTGGCGGCACAGTTCTAGTCTCGTCAGTTGCACGGGTCCGAGTCTTCGTCTGCCTCTCGACCAACTCGAGATATTCGTCTCCCTCTGCATCTCGGCACAGCTTCACATCACCCCATCTAATTAATTTGTCGGAAAGGTGAAACAAATTGTTTTTCAAAAATTAAATTTTGAGTGTATTTTTTTATATTATATTATATTATTGTTTTATCTTTGAATTTTATAGATCTAAATTAAAATAAATTGTTGAATTCAACCCATGCGAAAGACACAAAAAATCCATAGGACATGAGGTCCTGTTACAGGACCTCATCAGATTTTACCAGACCTTGTTTGATATAATAAAGATGCATTGTGAATATTTGTCCCTCAATTCTTCTTTTGAAAAAGTCGAGAAATTGTATTTTTTACCGTAAATTGTAGTGTTCCTCAACACTTCTCATGCCGAAATTGGTGGTGAATCGGAACCATAATGTGTTGATAATGGCCTGTGGACTGCCATTCCCTAGTTGCCCTTCATTACAGAGCTTTTCAATTTCATGCTCTTCTATTGGTTGGGCCGCATTACCCTTGTTTCCTTTACCTTCTTTTTTAATTTTTTTCATTTTAGACTGAAAGAACTTTAAACAATCAATGAAAATTCAATCATTTTGAATGATGTCAAAAATATTCTGGATATTTTTTATGTAATTAATTAATATGATAAATTGCTAATGTCAGTTTTACAAATATGCTGTCTTAAAAAGATTTGTATTTATTTTTCTTAAAAAAAAAAAAAAAAAACATTTTTAACGAAGCTTATTATTTGGCTTTTATTAGACTTACAGCAAGTGTTTCCCTGAACCTTGGGAATCCTTGGCGCTCACCCTTACCAATGGTGAATGGATAGTGATTGATTTGCAGTTCCTTTTCAATGGTTGATACAAAGGATCTGAGTGAAGTTGTTTCATATTCCTCACCATTTTCTTTTCTTATCGACAAAATAAACATGCACAAGATGTCATCTAGTTCTTTCATTTCAACTTTTTTGATATCGGATGGTAATTCTTGCTGTTTTAAAAATGTTTTAAGCTTTTTCAGATTTGAGTCATGCTTTCTGACTGTGTTTTTGTTTTTTTTGCTGAGCATTGTATTTGTCAATGTCTCCTAGGCTTATTGGAACAAACCCTTTCACCTCTTTTGATTTGTGTTCAGTTTTATTGAGCTCAATAGAGACTGGCATTTGCACCTCTGTTGATGTTTGTTCATTGTCGATGATCGCATTAGAGGCTGGCATTTCCATGTCATCATCGAAAAAAAAGGGTCGATACTGAATTCTGCCAGTACGTTTGAGTTCACTTCACTCACATTCAAAATTACCTGTTTACTTTCAGATTCATTTTGCCAATCCCAATCAGTGATGAAATTTGGAAAGTCTGACATGTTTATTAATTTAAATTAAAAACGCGTTTAGTCTAGTTGTTTAAGTGTAATAAAATGTTTATTATTACTGTTTTAATTTTCAATCCGTTATGTTCGTCTGCAACAAATGATGGTAGCGGCCCAAATTGGTATTGTTAATTATTTATTGTATTTTTTTCCATTGATTAAGGCTCAATTTATTCATGTCTCCCTTTTTTTGTATATTTTTTATAAATGCTATGGGGTTTTTTGCAAATAAATACTACTTGTATATTATTTTTCTGAATAAAATATGAATCGCATAGTTTGTTTACATTTTAACGACATAAGCGACATTCCACGCCTACAAAAAAAGTAGTTCTCAGTGTGGGCGGGACTAAACAAACATCGCACGCGACAAAATGGCATGATATTCTTTAATGTGGGCGGAGTTAAAAAGTGTTATCGGTCAGGGACATGATAATTTTGGAAATGGGCGGAGTTAATTTGTGTTATCGGTCAGGAGCAATAACGCTTAAAAATATTGGGTCAGCGTCTCCAATGTAATTGTGCATTAGTGGCATAATAAATGTTATTACTTACACATATTATTCACTCACAATCACTTACATGTAGTAGAGACCATAACTGAATGAGAAGTTGATCTAAGAATTTGACCCTATTAAGATCAAGCCCCAAACTAGTGGCGAGTCATCTGTGGGATGCTTCAATGATATTAAATTGAATTAAATTGGAATACAATTATTTACAGGTGCTAACGCTATTGAAACAAGATGTCTCTAAATTATCACTGATGTAGAATTTAACTCATGGCATTAATTGCCTGAACTGGCATTTTGAGCGTGTTTACTTTTTGAAAAAAATATCTATTGCCATCACTTTATGAATTATGGCCCAGCTGTCAAACTTGGTATACTTCTTCAGCATGACGGTATGAGTGTGTAGAACAAGAACCATAACTCTGTCATTTATTTTGATTGAATTATGACCCTTTTTCATCTAGATTTTTTATTAAGTTTGCGTTTAGGTACTCTATTCTTGAAAATTATTTGACCTACAGCTTTCAAACTTGGTGTACTTATATCAAAGGATGGCATCAAATACCAAAATCGCTATTCGAATATTAGCATTTTCATCAATCGAATATTTGCATAGATTTTGATATTAACTACTTTGAGCTTTGTGATCTAGTCGACTTCCTATAACTATTTTGTACAAATTTTCAGTACCAATTACCGAATAACATATTCATTAACGAATTGCACAAACATTTGAATAAATTCATGATGAGCTGTTAAGAATTAAATAAAGAAATAAAGGTTCCAGTTTTAATTATTCTTTTTTCAAAGATGTTATTCATAATCCCCAATCCACATAGTTCTAATCTGTTTGGATACATACCCCGCAATAAGCATACTTTTAATTTGAGCAATATTTATCAGCTATAATGCTTAATGTGTGATCGCACTTCTGTAATACATTTTTGTTACACTTTTAATGTGTTATTTCCAATTAACCCTTGTGGTTTCACGTTGTCTGATGAAGGTGTGTCTTACTGGCAACTAGACGAGTGACTGCTGACACCTACTCGTATATTCTATATCTCTTACATGTAGTCTGACATGATACAGGACCATTCAATTGAAAACACGGTATAACTTGAGGTATCTATTGGTGTTATACTTTTTTTATGTTGAACTAAAAATACTTTTTATGATCAGGTTTTTAAGGCAATACAAATTTGCGAATATTTGAATGGCGTTTTAACTATTCTAATAGTGTTCATTCAATTGAATATTTGATTATTCAAATAGTTTTGCCATACCTACTTATATCATGCTGAATATGGCAAGAACAATAACTCTATCACAGATTTTGATTAAATTATGGCCCTCGTCCGACTTAAATTTTTTAAGCCCCTGAAGGAGGGTATATAGTAGGCGCACCGTCCATCTGTCGGTGGGTCCATCCGTCCAGACCTCGTTTCCCCTCTATAACTTTTAAATGCCTGGATGGATTTTAATATAACTTTAGATTATTATTCCCGATGTGTTGCATACAACTCCCATGCTTGTCGGTCAAAGGTCAAGGTCACAATTCAAGGTCAAAGGTCATGAATTTTCCTGGATGATTTTAATATAACTTCAGATTATTATTCCACATGACCAGACAATGTGTCACGTGCAGCTCCCATACTCGTCTGTCAAAGGTCAAGGTTACAATTCAAGGTCAAAGGTCATGATTTTTGTTTCCGCTCCATTACTTCTAAATACCTGGATGGATTTTAATATAACTTCTGATTATTATCCCATGCTCGTCAGTCAAAGGTCAAGGTCACAATTTAAGGTAAAAGGTCATTAATTTTTGTTTCTGCTCTGTAACTTCTTAACGCCTGGAAGGATTTTCATATAACTTCAGATTATTATTCCCCGTGACCAGACAGTGTGTCGCGTACAACTGTCATGATGGTCGGTCAAAGGTCAAGGTCACAATTCAAGGTCAAAGGTCAATTATTTTTGTTTCCACTTCATAACATCTATACGTCTGGAGGGATTTAAATGTTACTTCAGATTATTATTCTGTATGACCAGACAGTATTGCGTATACAACTCCCATGCTCGTCTGCCAAAGGTCAAGGCCACAATTCAAGGTCAGAGGTCAAGGATTTCTGTTTCTCCATCATAACTTCTAAACTTTTGGAATGATTTTAATATTACTTCAGATTATTACCAGGCGATGTGTCGTGTACAACTCCCATGGTCCTCAATCAAAGATCAAGGTCACAATTCAAGGTCAAATCTAATTTTCTTTCTGCTCTATAACTTCCAAATGCCTTGAAGGATTTTAGTATTACTTCAGATTATTTTTCCCATGACGAGATGATGTGTCACATACCACTCAAAGTCTGTGCGTCCAAGGTTACACTTAAAAGGTCAAATATTAGAATGAACTTTTTGTAGGAAGCATCACTTTTGCCAACATGTAAGGAATGTAATAACTTGGTGGGAATGAATATCATTATGAGGAAGTGTGTCACAACAACAAACAGCTGTGTTGCTGAAATCTCAAGATATTTGTCCAGGACATAATATTGTACTTCCATGTTTGCTTCGGAGGCATATTTCACATCCTGTGACCAGCCTTGTTTTATGTTTTTCCTTTAGGTCCCCTTTTTTTGAAAACTTTTTGAACTACAATTTTCATTCTTGGTATACTTATTGAGCATGATGATGTGTATATGACAAGAACCACAACTCTGTCATGGATTTTAATTGAATTAAGGCCCTTTTCGACAACTCTAGTTTTTAATTAAGGTGCACTTTCCTGAGCATGTTTTAAAACAACAGCCTTCATGATTAGTACTTATTACTGGTTTTAATTTTTTCAAGCCAGTGGCATCACCTTATCTTAGGATGTTCAACACACGAGCTGTAAGCACCCGTTGCTCTTGCGTAGCCCAGGAGTAGCTCAAGCAACTTCTGACCAATATTGGTAAAAGTACCATAACGTGATGCTACATAACAAGTACAAACAGCTGTAGGCCTTGTAGTTTCTGGCAAGAAGCATTTGACGGTTTTGAGCCCCGAGTTGGGGCCATTTTTAGTAACTTTGGTAAAGGACCATACAGTGATGCTACATACCAAATATCAAGGAACTATACCTTTAAGAAATTTAAGCTCCTGTGACCTAATTATGCAATGGATTGGAACCATATGAACAAATTAAAATCTCTATAACCCAAGGGTGATTTCTGTATCATTCGGATAAATTCTACCCAACAGTTTAGGAGATGTTTAAAGTGTTAACAACGCACCAACACATGCACCCACATACGCCATCTCATAAGCTCTCTGGCCTTAGGTAAGTAGAGCTAAATAAGAAACAAAATTACCTCATCATTTTATTTAAGTTGTATTTATTTAGATAAGTATTCATTTATTAGATAAATAATAATCATGTTCTAAACATTACACACTTATTTGGGCAATGTTGTAAAATACTATTGAAACAAGAGATGCAAAGGCCGTAAAGCATAATTTGAACAATCTTTGTAGAGGACCACTATAGGATAATACATACAAAGTATGAAACCTCATGGCCATGTGGTTTCAGAGGAGATTTTTTGATTTTTCACTGTTTAAATCTATTTGTAGCTCTGGTAACCTATATATGCAGCGGACCAGAATGATTTGAACAGTTTGAAAGAGGGTCAACCAAAAATCATTCTTGTTAAGTTTTGTGACAATCTGCCAAGCGGTTTAGGAGGAGATGTTGTTTGAATGAAAAGTTGAAGACATTAAACGGTCATCACAAAAGCTCACAAATAACAAGAGCTGTCGGAGGACAAGTGCGCTAGACCTTTCTTGTGCTTGTCAGAGTTACTGGCTTTTTTTTTTCTAGAACTAGAAAAATGGAAATTCCACGGAAACAACATTTTTCTAACAAAATGCATTAAAGTCAGCACATCAATAAAATTTTAAGTAAAAGTGACCTTGACCCCAACCACCCCACATGAGAGGTCTCGATATAAGGTATGAATGTATTAAGTTTCATTAAAATATCTCAATGCGTTCTCAAGTTATCGAGTGGAAACCGTTTTTTCCTATTTTTAGTAACAGTGACCTTGACCCCACCTACCCCATATGCAATCCCAAGCGAGGTCTTAATATAAGGTATGTATGTACAAAGTGTCATTTAAATATCTCAATGCGTCTCAAGTTATTGAGCGGAAACTGTTTTTCTATTTTTAGTAACAGTGACCTTGACCCCACCCACCCTATATGCAATTCCAAGCGAGGTCTCGATACGAGGTATGTATGCATAAAGGTTCAATAAAATATCTCAATCCGTTCTCAAGTTATTGAGCGGAAACCGTTTTTCTATTTTTAGTAACAGTGACCTTGACCCCTCCCACCCCAAATGCAATTCCAAGCCAGGTGTCAACATAAAGTATCTATGTATTAAGTTTCATTAAAATATCTCAATGCGTTCTTAACCCTTGCAGTGCTGAATTGATTTCCACTGTATTATTTGCCAGTGCTGAATTGTTTTATGACAAACTTAAATAACACTATGGGTGTACTAAAAGTGCTGTAAAATTAACATTACATGTACAATTTACACAAAAATTGAACTGTAGAATGGGTATATTATGACCTTCCCAACTGATGAAAAAAAAGGAACTTTACTATCAATCAGTTACCATGGTAACAATAAGAATAACTAAAAACAACATTTTTGAAGGTGTTTGTTTCTTTTTATTCATAACTAATTTGTTCTTTCTTTAGGAATTGAATGTTGATAGTTAAAGAAATGTCCTTTAAAGACGTTCGCAACAATTTCCGTAAGTTTTTTTCCAACGACAGATTTTCTTAAAACATGCATTAATATATCCTAAAACTAAAACAGTCTAAAAATATAGGGGTCAGCGGCTTTTTTTCCAGAAATATTGAATTTCGGTACCTGTCGAAGCCTTTTTCAGTTTGTGCTACTTAGAATGTTGAATTATATAAAGCGTTTATATTCAAACAAAGATGGAGATTTTTAAATGCATCTGTTTTTTACATGTTTCGTTTGGTTATATATAAGTGCAGTTTAATGATAAAATGCGCTTTATCTACAGTTATCATTTAACAGATGACTTGTAATGGATACTTAACGAGGTTAATTATGCATTAAATATGCCTGTGAAAACATCAATAATTTATCAAATATATGAATATCTTTTGTTCCAAACGACAGATTTTGTTAAAAGATCCCACATACATGCGTCATTATATACTGAAACTCAAACAGACTTAAAAAAATAGGGGTTAGCGGCCTTGTTCCGGAAAAATTGGGTTTTAAATATGGTACCTGTCGAAGCCCCTTTTTCAGTTTGGATTTTTATGAATGTTTAAAGTATATAGGATAGTTTTTTCAAACAAGGTTAAGGTTCTTTCAAATTATATGTTTGTACATGCTTTGTTTTGCAATATACATGTGTATGTTGATAATAAAAATGCTTTACATACATTTACTTTTATCAAATGCATATTTTGTTCCAAAGGACAGATTTTCTTAAAATTTTGCACATACATGCATCAATGTATACTTACAACAAAACATAAATAAAAAGAATGGCTCACCGAACTTGTTTGGGAAATATTGGATTTCATATAGGGTACCTGTATAGCCTTTTTCCTGTTTCGTTTTAACATACATAAACAATGTTTCAATAGAATGGAGATATTTAATGGATCATTTATGAACTGAATTTGTTTGGAAATACATTGCATAAGTGTGTTTTTGATTATTATATATGCTTTATGAACTTTTACTATTAAAACTATTTATTTTGAATGGACATATAGAGATAAAATTAGTATATTGTAAGCTATATACAATAAACAAAAAATGAAGTAAAAGGAGAAATTAACCCATTGTTTTTCTTTTTGTTGCGAACGTCTTTAAACAAATATACACAAAACGACATCCTTTGGTGAGTATAGATACAGATAAACTACACCACCTAACAGCAACATTTTACTTACACCATACAGATATTGAAATAGAACAATCCTAATGCAATGCATCAGGAAGCACCTAATGCACTATTGCTTTTATTTAAAAAAAAACAATCTATTGTAAAATAGAATCATATATTAATAGTTAAGTTTATGAAGAAGCAAGCAAACTGTGTTGCCAGGGTTACAACAATTATTAAATTCTTACAAGTTTTGAAATAGTTTAAACAAGGACTCTTTGCATTCAACTATCATTGAAAAAAATAACAGCATTAAAAATATGAATAACCTAGACACAATTGAATATTATTACTAATGTTTCAGTATATTCTTCCAAAAAATGTCCGACTTATGTCAAATAATGTATAACACAGAAGCGAGAACTTCACATTGTTGGATTTGAAAGAGTATTGTTCAACATTTTAGCATGATGCATATAGAATTATTCCATAAAACATAACAGACAGATGTGTAGCTCTTATAGAATATACACACAATCCATGACATTGATTGGCTGATTATCTGGTAAAATCAGTCAAGGATGTAAATAAGACTGTTTTTTTTTTGAAAATATAAATTTCAAGAATCAATGTTCTTGTAATGTAATGACATTCATCAAATAAAATAAATTTAATTATTTTGTCATTATTTGAATAATTCAATATTGTCTGTATTAAAGTTGTATAGTTAAAAAATCATTACCTGTTGTGACTGTCACTTTGCGTGAAATTGCGAGCAGATGTACTTTTATTTTTTATTCGTTTTGGTTTGCACAAATCTGTATCATCTTCAGCAAATAAGCAAACATGCAAGGTAGAAGGTTATAAAAGGCTGACATCTCATGGAAATTCTGGTAGCTTTAAAGTTTCCACTAATTGTAAAAGACAATGAAATATTATCTTGGATGATATACATGTACACTGTTGTTACTGACATGCAAGTTTTAGTAATTAGAACAATATTTGCCGCTCATGCAGTTGATGTTCAGTATAAAATATGTACCGGGTATAAAAAATTAGATGCATAATAATGAAATGTTGGTCAGTTGTGTTATTATAGCTGACAAAAACAGTAAAAACAATAAATATGAGAGACTGTAGGAACTGCCACATGATTTGCTTGCTTGAAAGCTTGATTATCTTTATTAGTAACAGCGAAACAACTAGTTAACATGATATTGGTTCTGTAAAGCAAATTAATAAAATTACATATTGTGGTCAAATGTTCAAGATTATTGGAAACGTTTCTTTAATCTTCATAGCAAATAGTAGAACACCCATTACTGACGGTCATCTGTGCAACAGTGGTGTGGAAATATGAAAATTGTTTACTAGTCCATGGACACTTTTATTGAAAAAATCTACTTGTCTGCAATCAACAGTAACTTGTCCAAAAAAGAAATTGTTTTATTCCAGGTCTTCCTTCATGATGTGTTTTCCTTAAATAATAAATAAAACACAATTTGTTATTTGAGTATATAATAAAAGTAGACAGGAAAAATTCACTTGTCCGACAGTAACATTACCCGCGTCAGACAAGTCGGGCATAGGATTTCCACACCCCTGATTGCCATGGTAACAATGCAAGCTTTGTAATCTTTCTTTAGATCTGAGGTGCATTGTCTATTGGTCTTGTATTCTATTAACTAAATGTGACCAAAAGGTCATGTGATTATTTCTTCCAAATGGCCAAGTAGTTAGATGTTTAACATCATATTTGCACTTTTATTTAAACAAGAGGGCCCTTGGATGCTCACCTGAGACCTTGTAACCCAATTGGAATTTGCATCCCCAAGGCGTGGCTTATTTTTATCCCAGGGCCATAAGTTGAACAACCTTGAACAAACCTCTGGGCCTTGCGGTTTCAGGTAAAGATTTTTGAAGTCATTTTGCTATTTAAGTCTATATAAACCATGTGACCCCTAGGGGGGTGGCCAGATTTGACCCAAGGGGCATAATTTGAACAATCTTTGGAGAGGACCACAATGCGATGTTATGTAACAAATATAGGAAAGCTGTGGGCCTTGCCGTTTCAGAGGAGATGATTTTTAAAGTCAATTTGCTATTAAGTCTATATAAACCATTTGACCCCCCCCCCCCCGGCGTGACCAGTTTTGACCCCGGGGGCATAATTTAAACACTCTTTGTAGAGGACCACTATACAATGTAACATACCAAATATGAAACCTCTAGGCCTTGCGTTTTCAGAGGAGAAGAATTTTTAAGTCATTTTGCTATTTAAGTCTATATTAACCATGTGACCAATGGGGTATGGTCTGTTTTGACCCAGGGGCATAATTTGAACAATCTTTGTAGAGTACCACTATAGGATGTTAAATACCAAATACAAAACCTCTGGGCCTTGCGGTTTCAGAGAAGAAGATTTTAAGACATTTTGCTATACAAGTTTATATAAACCATGTAACCCCCTGGGCGTGGCCAGTTTGGACCCCAGGGGTATAATTTGAACAATCTTTGTAGAGGACCACTATAGGATGTTACATACCAAAAATGAAACCTCTGGGCCTTGTGGTTTCAGAGCAGGAGATTTTAAAAGTCATTTTGCTATATATTCTATGTAAACCATGTGACCCCCGGGGTGTGGCCAGTTTTGACACCAGGAACATAATTTGAACAAACCTTGTAAAGGACCACTAAAGGATGCTACATACCAAATATGAAACCTCTGGGCCTTGCAATTTCAGAGGAGAAGATTTTAAAAGTCATTTTGCTATATATTGTATATAAACCATGAGACCCCTGGGCGTGGCCAGTTTTAACCACTAGGGCTTAATTTGAACAATCTTTGTAGAGGACCACTATAGGATGTTACATACCAAATATGAAACCTCTGGGCCTTGTGGTTTCAGAGGAGAACAGTTTTAAAGTCATTTTGCTATATATTCTATATAAACCATGTGACCCCCGGGGCGTGGCCCGTTTTGACTCCAGGGGCATAATTTGAATAATTTTGTAAAGGACCACTAAAGGATGTTACATACCAAATATGAAACCTCTGGGCCTTGCAGTTTCCGAGGAGAAGATTTTTAAAGTCATTTTGCTATATATTGTATATAAACCATGTGACCCCCAGGGCGTGGCCCGTTTTGACCCCAGGGGCATAATTTCAACAATCTTTGTAGAGGACCACTATAGGATGTTACATACCAAATATGAAACCTCTGGGCCTTGTGGTTTCAGAGGAGAAGATTTTTAAAGTCATTTTGCTATATATTGTATATAAACCATGTGACCCCCAGGGCGTGGCCCGTTTTGACCCCAGGGGCATAATTTAAACAATCTTTGTAGAGGACCTCTAGAGGATGTCACATATCAAATATGAAAGGTCTGAGCCGTGCGGTTTCACAGAAGATTTTTAAAGTTTTCACTTTTTAAGTCAGTTTTTAGCTCTGGTGACCTACATATTCAGCGGACTGGAAAGATTTGAAAAACTATGAAAGAGGTCCACCCAAGGATCATTCCTGTGAAGTTTGGTGAAAATCTCCCAAGCGGTTTAGGAGGAGATGTTGTTTGAATGAAAAGTTGACGACGCACACACGACGAACAACGCGCGATCACAAAAGCTCACCATGAGCACTTTGTGCTCAGGCGAGCTAAACAAAACAAGAGCGCCATGATGGCCCTAGGTCGCTCACCTGAGTTTAAAGAATAATGCCTAATAACAAGAGGAAAAATGGCACTACACGCCTTACCTGAGTATAAATATCTGGGCCTTGCAATTTCAGATATTTTTTTAGTCTATATAAACCATGTAACCCACAAGGCATGGCCACCTTGTACCCAAGGGGCATAATTTGAACAATATTTGTAGTAGACCACTTTTCAATGTTATATACCCAATATGATTCCACTGGGCCTTGCGGTTTCAGAGGAGATTTTTCAAGTCATTTTGCTATTTAAATGTATATAAACCATGTGACCCCCAGGGGGTGGCCAATGTTTACCCCAGGGACATCATTTGAACAATCTTTGTAGAGGACCACTCCACAATGTTTCACGCAAAATATAAAATCGCAGGGCCTTAAGGTTTCAACAAGGAAGAATTTTTAAGGCCCACTTGCCATATAAGTCTATATAAATCATGTGACGCCCCGGGTCATGGCCACTTTTTACCCCAATCTTTGTAGAGGACAACTATACAATGTTACATACAATGTTACATATCAAATAGGTAAACAACTGCTGTTTCAGGAGATTTTGAAGTCATTTTGCTATTTAAGTCTATATAAACAATGTGACCCTCAAGGCGTGGCCAGTTTGACCTATGGGACATCATTTGAACAATCTTTGCATAGGACCACTTTAAAATGTCACATACCACATACACATACGAAACGATAGGCCTTGCAGTTTCAGAGAAGATTTTTAAAGTCATCTTGCTATTTAAGTCCAAATCAACCATGTGAGCCCTGGGGTGTGGCCAGTTTTGACCCCAGGGGCATCATTTGAGCAGTCTTTGTAGAGGACCACTATACAATGTTACATACCAAATATAAAACCTCTGGGCCTTGCAGTTTCAGAGGAGAAGATTTTCAAAGCCATTTTGCTATTTAAGTCTATATAAACCTGGTGACCCCTAGGGTGTGCCCAGTTTTGACTCCAGGGGCATCATTTGAACAATCTTTATACAATGTTTCCAACCAAAAATGAAACCTCTAGGCCTTGTGGTTTCAGAGGAGAAGTTTTTTTTAAGTCATTTTACTATTTACATTTATATTAACCATGTGAGCCCTGGGGTGTGGACAGTTTTGACCCCAGGGGCATCAATTAAACAATCTTTGTAGAGGACCACTATACAATGTTATATACCATATATGAAACCTGTGTGCCTTGCGGTTTCAGAGGAGAAGATTGTTAAAGTCATTTTGCTATATAAGTCTATATAAACCATGTCACCCCAGTTTTGACCCCAGGGGTATCATTTGAACAATCTTAGTAGAGGACCACTAGAGGATGTCACATATCAAATATGAAAGCCCTGTCCAACATCTGGTACTAAAAAGTTGTTCTTCTGAGAAGAGGTCCTTGGGTGGAGGCTGCCAACAAAGCATTAAGAACTTTGTTGGAGAGACATGATCTGTGTGTAGTTTTGTGTGTGCTGCACACATTTAATTAAACCGTACAAATGAAAGGTTTAAAGTAGATGACTAGACTTTAGGCTCTATGCTACGTGTTTCTGTACATGCTGGTGAAACAGACTGCAGTGTCAGAGCCACAGACTCGATTGCTGCATCATTTTGTCTTACAAAAAATTGTGCAGTTCCACCTAAGTTAGAATACTAATAGATCTAATGCTATCATTTCATATTTGGCATTTCATTATTAAATTAGAAATATACACTTTGCCTGTAAACAAATTCAATGTAGTAGATCTACAGTGAAAATATATGATATAAGACTGTCTTATATACTAAGACTGATTGACTACATTTCTTACACATTGCCGAAACAAATACATCCAGCTAATTTACTTACACAACAACATGATTGACCATGCTGGTGGGTAACCTTTTCTATGCATTTCAATGGTCATCTCCAACGATTCTCTAAAGCACCCTCACAACACTGTGTAACTGGCTAGCTGGTTTGAAAAGATCTAAAAATAGCACACTGTATACAACTGGCTGGAATGTCGCCTGCTGTATTGATTTTGGAAGTGTTGGAGGCTTACTGAAATTATAGTGCTGCAGTATAAACAATGTGACCCCCGGGGTGTAGTCAGTTTTGACCCCAGGAGCATAATTTGAACAATCTTTGTAGAGGACCACTATACAATGTTACATACCAAATATAAAACCTCTGGGCCTTGCGGATTCAGAGGAGAAGATTTTAAAAGTCATTTTGCTATTTAAGTCTATATAAACCATGTGACCCCAGGGGCATCATTTGAACAATCTTTGTAGAGGACCATTATACAATCTTACCAACTGAATATGAAACCTCTAGGCCTTGCAGTTTCAGAGAAGATTTTTAAAGCCATTTGGCTATTTAAGTCTGTATAAAACATGTGACCCCCCGATTGTGGCCAGTTTTGACCCCAGGGGCATCATTTCAACATTCTTTGTAGAGGACCACTATGCAATGCTACATACCAAATATGAAACGGACCAGAAAGATTTAAACAACTTTGAAAGAGGTCCACCCAAGGATCATTCCTGTGAAGTTTGGTGAAAATCTACCAAGTGGTTTAGGAGGAGTTTTTGTTTGAATGAAAAGTTGACGACGCACGCATGCACGACGGACAACGGGCAATCACAAAAGCTCACCATGAGCACTTTGTGCTCAGGTGAGCTAAAAATACAAGGAAATGTAAATAAGAATATTCTCTTGACTTATTTTGCATCCTTCCGAATATGACCAATTAATTATTGACATTATCTATTTAATTACATTTAATTGTCTGAAGTTGATTATGAATAAAATGAAAATATTCCCCTATAAATTAAACCATGCCTTCAGCAAATTTTTATAATTTTACAATTACTTGTTTAAATGTTTTTCAAATCATCAAATGATATAGTCTTGTCAATATAGAGCTGCAATGATTTAGCAGTTACTTGATTTGATTTTTATTTCAAACATCATTTAAAGTTGAATATTTCGATTCGATTTATGTTTCCTTTTTACAGGCTTGGTTTTGCGTTTTTATGAGGCATCACTTGTAGTAGAGTTGTATTTGTTTAATGCCACTGTAATGGTTAATGTCAGTGCATGTGCCTAATAAGAATAAAGGAAAATCATTTGGTGATAATGTTTGACATTAGATCAATAGTTCAGTGTTACAGCAACCCTGATGCCATGATCAATTTACATGATGATTCTACACCATCAAACACTGTATGTATATTTAACAGTTTTATGACAAATCACTTATACATATATAAAAGAGAATTGAATCAAAATTGGTTGGTTTAGTATGGACAATCGGGTCGGGCCATTTACAACTGATTTATGCATCGAAAGATGCATCAGAAGATTAGTTGCAGCTCTACTCGTCAAGCAATACACATATATAGTTGTAATTAAGTTTTATTACCAGTGAAGGTAAATTGCTACTTCTATATTGCAATTGGCAGAAAATTACAAATAAATGATTATATAATAAACAACATAGAATATTCACTGGAGAAAATTATCACATATTGAACAGCATATACAGTGTATGTTTATACTAATATGTACAGAAGTATTTGATTAGACGCTGCTTATAACTCAGCATAGATAGGCCTATTCATTTCTATTCATTCATAAACAAAAGTTGAAAAAGTTTAAAGTAAAATTTAATTTAAAATAAAGGCACAGTGGTAATCAACACCTGCAAAGAAAATTAGTAAAATATTAGCTGGGAAGTTTAACATGTTAATTTTTCAAAAACTCAGCAGAAATCAATAACATCGCAATTTTTACAAGATTTTATACATGTAATTATACTCATCAGTTTTTTCCCAATCACCTTAAAAAGATGTGTAAATTGTTACACTTTAACAAATTATAGTTCAGAAACTTTGGAGTACTTATATAATTTTGTTGATTATCAAATAAGTAGAATCAAAACAACTCATTTCAACAAAAGCAGTTTGAAAGTGGAAGTAAATTGACATAATTATAACTACAGCCTGTGTAAGATTTCTTACCAATTTCTGAATCCAATGATTTTGTAAATAATGGAGAGAAATCCTCAAAGCACAAGAAATACTGTGCTGGTACATCGTTAAGTTCTTATTTACAGTGGAAAAGTCCTTTACATTTTGTCCCTAGCCTAGTGGAAACAAACACTACGTCCGCCATTTTGTTTGTTTTGACAGGAAATAATCTCTTGCATTTCCTGTGCAAAACAAATTAATTACGAACTAAATTTAACAAAAATATTGAAGATTTGTTAACCTCATGTACAATTGTTGTAACAACAAAATGGTGGACGTAGTTGACAGTTATTAACAGAGAAAATCAAACACTTTTATACAGTGTCATTTGGATTGGAAAATAGAAAAGTTTAAACAGAATGGCGCAGAAAAGTGTCAGGAATTGGATTATATACACCATAAAGGATGTCACATTTGTATTTATTTGAAAAACGACCAGAAAGTGGAGGACATAAGGAATACAAGATTTGGCGGAAATATCCGGTCTCAGCATGGGCCAGGTTACCTATAGCTTGACCAGATATATCCGGTCTCAGCACTGCAAGGGTTAAGTTATTGAGCAAAAAACGTTTTTCTATCAATAGTAACAGTGACCTTGACCCCACCCACCCCATATGCAATTCCAAGTGAGGTCTCGATATGTATTAAGTTTTATTAAAATATCTCAAATCTGTTCTCAAGTTATTGAGCGGAAACCGTTTATCTATTTTTAGTAACAGTGACCTGGACCCCAACCACCCCATCTGCAATCCCTAGCGAGGTCTCGAGATGAGGTATCTTTGTTTGCAGTTTCATTACAATAGCTTAATCTGTTCTCAAATAATAGAGTGGAACCAAAAGTTGAGAAACTAGCTTACCGAAAAACTTAAACCTGTCCATATATCTTATATGTAACATTTCTAAGTGTAAAAAGGCTCATAATTTTGACAAATTTCAAACTAGAGTTATCAAAATCGGCCCATGAGGTTTATTTTAATATAGGGAATAAAATGTTATAAGTTTGAATGAAATCCCTCAAGCCATTCCTGAGAAACCAGCTTACCAAAAAACTTTAACCTGTCCATATAGCTTTTGTAAAATTTGTAAGTGTAAAAAGGCCCATAATTTAGACAATTTTCAAAATAGAGTTACCAAACTTGGCCTATACGTTCACTTAATGTGGGGAATGAATGTTTTAAGTTTGAATGAAATCCCTCCAGCCATTCCTGAGAAACTAGCTTACAGAAAAACTTTAACCTAGCTTGGCCGCCGACGCTGGGGCGAGTAGAATAGCTTGCCTTTTCTTTGAAAAGTCGAGCTAAAAACTAAAAATGTGTCCACAGACACGGATGCCCCCATCTATGACGCCTGTTCTAGATGGTGTCGCTTTGTCTTTTATGCATACAAATTATTTTTCAAAGAATTGTCCTTTTATATTGTACTTGCTGATGTATTCTCTTATTCTGTATAGTAAGTTGAGGTAACAAAAATTTCCAATCAATAGTTTTAGCTCTGACAAAAACTTCCATAAAGGGTAGTAATTAAAACTTTTGGGGAATTATGAGTTATGGTTCTTGCATGCTTCACTTACTCTTGCTATCTTAAATCATGCTGTGAAGAATCAACAAAATGCCTTTTATCACTTTATGCATTGCAATCATTATAAAGGGAAGTAATTCACTAACTTCACAAGTCAGGTTCTTGCATGCAACATACCATCTGGTGATGGTGATCACTTCTGCTGATTTATCTGAAAATCCCTCCATGCATAACAATATTATGATGCGGACAATTATTTGACCTTTGACCTTGATTAGTGACCTTGACCTTTCAGCTACAAACATGGTTCTTGCATGCCACATGCCGTCTCATAATGCTCATCACTGCTGCCAAGTAATTTGAAAAATCTACCATGCCCTACAAATTTATGCTCTGGACAGAGTCCATGGTATTAATTCTTATATTTGACCTTTGACCTTTAAGTTTGACCTTGACCTTGGACCTAGTTCTTGTGCGAGACACACCGTCTTATAATGGTTATCACTTCTGCAAAGTTATTTTAAAATCCTTTGATGTTGGACAAAGTTATTGCCTGGACAAGAATCTTAACATATATACATATACTTGACCTTTGACCTTGAATTGTGACCTTGACCTCGCACCAAGGAACCTGGTTCTTGCATGCGACACAACAACTCATAATGCTAATCACTTCTGCCAAGTTATTTGAAAATTCTTCCCTGCTGGACAACATTATGCTCCAGACAGCGTCCATGTCATAAATTCTAATATTTCACCTTAGACCTTTAAGTGTGACCTTGACCTTGGACCAAGGCACCTGGTTCTTGTGTGTGACACACAGACTCACCATGGTTAGAGTAATTTGAAAATCCTTCCCTGCTGGACAAAATTATGCTCCCCACATGGTCTTAGGCTTCAATTCTTGTATGAGAACTGGTTCTTACACGCGACACACAGTCTCACCATGTTTAGTACTTCTGCCAAGTTATTTGTAATTCTTTCCATGCTGGACAAAATTATGCTCTGGGCAGGAACTACAGCTTAAGTTCTTATATTTGACCTTTGACCTTTAAGTGTGACCTTGACCGTGGACCTAAAGACCTGGTTTTGCGTGCGACACACCGTCTCATTACGCTCAACATTTCTGCCAAGTTATTTGAAAATCCTCCAATCTGGACAAAATTATTATCCAGACAATAATCCAAACATACGTACACACGTACATACCAATGGACAGGTTAACACTATATGCACCCCCCCATCATTGATGGTGGGGACATAAAAAAAAATCAGCAAGTTGAAAACAAGTGTAAAATAGCTCTTATCTATCAATTGTTTAGTGCCAGTGGTCTGTTATTATAGGTATGGCTCAAATTTCAATTGTGAAAATATGGATTTCTAAATATAAGTTTCATTAATATATTTTGTTAAAAGTAAGTACATGTTAGGGGCAATGAAACTCAACAGGGTGAGTACAGGTGAGCAGTAACCTGGGTCGAGGTGGCAGGGGTAATGCTACCATATCTTTCAGAAAATAATGTAATCTTTCACCAGGCTAATGCAACTTCTACAATGAAGCAGCTGCTAGGACTGAGTGAACAGTCATTATTACACAGTCATTATTACACTGTTCTCATATGTCAGTCAGTAGGGCTTAGGGAGCAGACATGATGCAGGTCAGATGACGGTGATGACTTCGGTGGTTTCCTCTGGGACTCCATTGACTAGAGGTGCTGTCTGCAACTTATCCGCCAGAAATGTAGACAAGACATCCTTATCTTCCTGCAAAGCACAAGATTGATAGTGAACCATCCAGAACAAGAGCTGTTTGTAAAACAGTTGTGTCCTCTCTAGGTTATAATAGCTAACCTGAGGGCCCAAGGACGCTCACCTGAGACCTTGTAACCCAATTGTAATTTCCATCCCCGAGGTGTGGCTTATTTTTATCCCAGGGGCATAATTTGAACAAACCTCTGGGCCTTGCGGTTTCAGGTAAAGATTTTTAAAGTCATTTTGCTATTCAAGTCTATATAAACCATGTGACCCCCCAGGGTATGGCCAGATTTGAAGCCAGGGGCATAATTTGAACAATCTTTGGAGAGGACCACTATACAATGTTACGTACCACATATAGGAAAGCTATGGGCCTTGCTGTTTCAGAGAATACAATATTTGCAGAGGACCACTATACAATGTTACATACCAAATACGAAACATCTAGGCCTTGCGGTTTCAGAGGAGAAGAATTTTAAAAGAATTTTGCTATATAAGTCTATGTAAACCATGTGACCCCTGGCGTGTGGTCAGTTTTGACCCATGGGGCATAATTTGAACAATCTTTGTGGAGGACCACTATAGGATGTTACATACCAAATACAAAACCTCTGGGCCTCGCGGTTTCAGAGAAGATTTTAAAAGTAATTTTGCTCTTTAAGTCTACATAAACCATGTGACCCCCGGTGGCGTGACCAGTTTTGACCCCAGGGGCATAATTTGAACAATCTTTACAGAGGAC
This sequence comes from Congeria kusceri, assembly GCA_027627225.1. Taxonomy (NCBI): domain Eukaryota; kingdom Metazoa; phylum Mollusca; class Bivalvia; order Myida; family Dreissenidae; genus Congeria; species Congeria kusceri. The sequence continues at coordinate 45,441,750 of CM051032.1, read as the reverse complement.
CACTATAGGATGTTACATACCAAATAAGAATCCTTTGGGCCCTGCGGTTTCAGACGAGAAGATTTTAAAAGTCATTTTGCTATTTATTCTATATAAACAATATGACCCCAGAGACGTGGTCCGATTTAACCCCAGGGGCATTATTGAACAATCTTTGTAGAGGACCACTATATGATGATACATACCAAATACAAAACCTCTGGGGCTAACGGTTTCAGAGGAGATTTTTTAAAGTCATTTTGCTTTATATACTATATCAACCATGTGACCCCTGAGGCGTGGCCCGTTTTGACCCCAGGGACATAATTTGAACAATCTTTGTAGAGGGCCACTATAGGATGTTACATACCAAATATAAAACCTCTGGGTCTTGCAGCTTCAGACGAGATTTTTAAAGTCATTTTACTATTTATTCTAAATAAATCATGTGACCCCAGGGGCGTGGTCCGTTTTGACCCCAGGTGCATAATTTGAACAAACTTTGTAGAGGACCACTATAGGATGATACATACCAAATAAGAAATCTCTGGGCCTTGCAGTTTCAGAGGAAAAGATTTTTGAAGACATTTTGCTATATATTCCATATAAACCATGTAACCCCCGGGGCGTGGCCCTTTTTGACCCAAGGGCCATAATTTCAACAATCTTTGTAGAGGACCACTAGAAAATGTCACATATCAAATATGAAATCTCTGGGCCTTCGGGTTTCAGAGGAGAAGATTTTTGAAGTCATTTTGCTATATATTCTATATAAATTATGTGATCCCCAGGGCGTGGCCCGTTTTGACGCCAGGGGCATAATTTGAACAATCTTTGTAGATTACCACTAAAGGATGATATGTACCAAATATGGAATCTCTGGGCCGTACGGTTTCAGAGGAGAGTTTAAAACTCATTTTGCTATATAGTCTATATGAACCATGTGACCCCTGGGGCGTTTCCCGTTTTGACCCCAGGGGCATAATTTGAACAATCTTTGTGGCAGTCCACTAAACGATGTCGCATATCAAATATGAAAGCTCTGAGCCTTGCAGTTTCATAGGAGAAGACTTAAAATTTATTCTTTTTAAATCTATTTTTAGCTCTAGTAATTTACATATGCAGCGGACCAGAAAGATTTGAACAACTTTGAAAGAGGTCCACCCAAGGATCATTCCTGTGAAGTTTGGTGAAAATCTGCCAAGCGGTTTAGGAGGAGATGTTGTTTGAATGAAAAGTTGACAACGCAAGCACGCACGATGGACAAGGGCAATCACAAAAGCTCACAATGAGCACTTCGTGCTCAGGTGAGCTAAAAAGCCCAATTGCAGATAATTCAAGGGCAATAACTCCATAATTCCTGGGGCGATTTGCCTGATTATCGAACTTGACCTTGATTTTATTATTACAAACATTTTCATGAAGGTGGGTGAAGATTGGATGAAAACTGTTGGACTTAAAGAGAGAAAACAGCAACAAAGGCCAATTTTATATAATTCAAGGGCCATTGCTCCACAATTCCTGAAGATTAGGCTGATTTTTGAACTTGACCTAGATATCATTATTACAAACATTTTCATGAAGTTTGGTGAAGACTGGATGAAAACTGTTGGACTTAGAGAGCGGCAACATCTAAAAAAAAATCGGATAATTCAAGAGCCATAACTCCACAATTCCTGGGGCAATTTGGCTGATTATTGAACTTGACCTAGATATTATGCCCACAAACAAGTTCATGGAGTTTGGTGAAGATCAGATGAAAACTGTTGAACTTAAGACAGCGGAAACGAAAGTGGTCTACCGACCGACCTACCGACGTTTAGCAAACCAATATACCCCGCCATCTTCAGTTTATGTTCTGTTGAGTACAACAAGAGCTGTTAGAGAAGAATAAATATAGACTTTTCTTTTATTTGTCAGAGTTATTGGCATTTTTTCTAAAACAATTAAACCGTACTTATGAAAGTTAAATTTGACCCCATCTTTTTCTTGATATCCCCACAACCACCACTTATGCAATCCTAAGATACAATTCAACATAACATATCCATGTATGAAGTTTCATTACAATAGCTCAACTGGTTCCTAAGTTATTATGGTGGAAACCATTTTTATTTTTAGTAATGATGACCTTGACACACCACCGCATATGCAATCCAAAGCGTTATCTTAATAATTATATGGTATTTACATATTAAGTTCCATTACAATATCTCAATATATTCGACAGTTACTGAGTGGAAACTGTGCACTCTGAAACTCTATTTTAGCAATGTTGACCTTGACCATCCCAACCGCCCTATATGCACCCAAATGCAAGGTCTCGCTATAAGCTATCTACGGGTAACGTTTCATTACAAAAGCCCTTCAATTCCTTCTCATGTTTTTTTAGCAGAAACTTTTTTTCTGTTTTTAGTATGATGACCTTGACTTTAAACCCATCCATTGGTTCTGCGATTCAAAGCGAGGTTTTGATACAAGTTATCTATATATGAAGTTTCATTACAATATGCTTATTCGTTCATCAGAAATAACTGAAAGAGCATAAACTTTTTTTAAATTTCTGCATCAGTGACCTTGACCCCTCCCATTCCATATGCAAGCCCAAGTGAGGTCTCAATATATGTAACCTATCTTTATATATTAAGTTTCATAACAAATCACAATTTGCTCTCGATTTATTTAGCAGAAACTGTTTTATATTTTTAGTAACAGTAATATTGACCTTGACACCATCCACCTCATATGCAATCCGAAGTGAGGGCTCGATATAAGATATCTATGTATGAAGTATCATTCTCTAGTTAGAGAAACCAAAAGTTGAAGCCGCCACGCCACCCACTTTGAATGTAAAATTTCTAAATGTTACTAGAATTGTCACACGAGTGACGGATATAGCCCCACCATATGGCCTTGTCACAAAACTATGGCATCCATTCGAAAGAAATGAACACAGAGAGAATGCTTTAATATGTGAATGTTTAACAGTGTATTTGGAAAAAATTAATTTTAATAGGAGTCATAACTCTGTCAACATTTAGCAGTTTGTAACCAAAGTTGAACTTAATATGTATTTTATGATCTTACACCTGTGTACCAAAATAATTTAACAAGAAACGTGGACATTCCACGAAAACCAAATTTTTTGAATGAAATGCATAAAAGTCAGCACAATAATGAAAGAAAGTTCTGGGTGCTAGGTGAAGGTCATACACCTATGGCCAGGAAATGGTGATCTTGACCTTGCAATCCAAAGCGAGGTCTCAATATAAGGTATCTGCATATAAAGTTTCATTAAAATATCTCAATAAGTTATTGAGAGGAAACCGTTTTTTTATTTGTAGAAAAGGTGACCTTGACCCCACCTATCACATATGCAATCGCAAGCGAGGTCTAGAAATAAGGTGTCTTCATAAAAGTTTCATTAAAATATCTCAATTTAATCTCTAGGTATTGAGCCAAAACTCAGCATCTATGTTTAGTAATGGTGACCTTGACCACATCCACCCTATATGCAATCCCAAGCTAGGTCTCAATACGAGGTTTCTATGAATGAAGTTTCATTAAAATATCTCCATGCATTCTCAATTTATTGAGCGGAACCTGTTTTTCTATTTTGAGTAATGGTGACCTTGACCCCACCCACCACATATGCAATCCCAAGCGAGGTCTTGATATAAGGCTTCTATGTATGAAGTTTCATTAAAATATCTCAATGCATTCTCAAGTTATTGAGCGGAAACCGTTTTTCTATTTTTACTAACTGTGACCTTGACCTTGACCCCATCCACCCCATATGCAATCCCAGGGGAGGTCTCAATATAATGTATCTATGTATTAAGTTTCGTTAAAATACCTCAATGCATTCTCAAATTAGTGAGCAGAAACCGTTTACCTATTTTTAGTAATAGTGACCTTGACCTTGAACCAAACCACCCCATATGCAATCCCAAGCGAGGTCTCAATATAAGGTATCTACGTATTAAATTTCATTAAATGATCTCAATGCATTCTCAAAGTTATTGAGTGGAAACTGTTTTTCTATTTTTAGTAACGGTGACCTTGACCATGACCCCACCAACCCCATATGCAATCCCAATCAAGGTCTCGCTATAAGGTATCTATGTATGAATTTTCATTAAAATATCTTGATGCGTTCTTAAATTATTGAGCGGAAACCGTTTTTCTATTTTTAGTAACAATGACCTTGACCCCACCCACTCCATATGCAATCCCAAGCGAGGCCTCGATATAACGTATCTATGTATGAAGTTTCATTACAATAGCTCAATTTGTTCGCGAGTTAGAGAGCGAAAAACGAAAAGTTGACGCCCCCACAAAATTTAGTGGGTTGTAACCGTAGTCGAACTTGACCTGTATTTTATGATGCTACACATGTGTTCCAATAATTATTTAAATATGTCAAGCCATTGTTGAGTTGCCATCATGAAACCATGTTTTTAAGGAATTGAAGTCAAACAAGAGGGCCAAGATGGCCCTAGGTTGCTTACCTGAGTCTAAGGCATCATAATGGCTTTTTACAATTGAATAGCGAGTACACAGATGTTTGAAGTTGAATGTTGACACAAATCAAAACAATGGACACCTGACACCCATAGCCATATATGCTCAAACTGCCCTGCCCCCTGACAACCTTGTTTTGAAACAGATCACAATGATTTTTATCCCATCATTACGCCTGCGTTGACGAAACAACATCCCGAGGGATAAACTAACCGTATTTCCACCTTGTTGAATACAGAATACACAAGCATTATATTGAACTCATTTGATGTTTATCATGTTATTCAGTGATTTTCTTTTGTTTATTTTGAAAATAAAGACAGAAAATGATTAGATAAATTGAATACAAGGTAAATGTTCAGTACAGTTAACTTTATTTACTCAGCACAAAAACCTAAACCACTCGCCAAGGCTTGTGATTTAGGTTCTCTAAGCCTCGCTCAATAAACTTATCTTAGTGTCATTTAAGGAACATTACTTTGAAAATATTTCAAAATCCAGCAAGTGGTTTCTGACAAGAAGATTGTCAAAGTTGCCTATATGGCCATATACGGTCAAACATCCCCAACCCCTGGGAGCCATGTTTAAAAAAAAAATCAAACTTATTAGAAGGAATTTGGTAGAGGATCACACAAGGAACATTTCTGTGTAATTATTTTGAAATCTGGTTAATGGTTTCTGACAAGATTGTCAAAATTTTCCAGATAGTCATACAAGCTCAAAATTCCACACCTACTAGTGGCCATATTTTTTAATGAATTAATATACGGTAATAAGAAGGAATTTGGTAGAGGATTTTTAAATCCAACCAGTGGTTTCAGACAAGAACATTTTAAGTTTTCAATATAGCCATAGAAGGAAAACTGCCCCGACCCTGACAGCCATGTTTTTTAACGAAGAATTTAAGAAATTTGGTAGTTGGTCACCCACGAAACATTTCTGCTAAATTATTTTGAAATTAAGCCAGTAGTTTCAGACAACAATATTTTGAAAATTTTCAATATAGCCATATGGAAAGTTTTCAATAAAGCCAGAGAAGGAAAATTCATTGTCAATGTCAGTGACATAAAAAATGTTAAATATTCAATTTCTAGGCACATTATTAACTTGTGAAAAATTGAAAAATATTTCTCTGCAGCAGAACCTCTCCAACACAGACCCCATTATGTATGAATCATGTGCATGCAAAAACGACGAATGGTGCAGCTACCATTGTTATTTTCAATGCAGTTTACTGAATTGTTTAGGAAACTTATAAACAATCAGTCTTATTTCTTTGGGGGTGTGTGTAGTACATTTTTATCTGGTTGCTCTAGGGTTCTGTCCCATATGGCCATCACCCCCAGAAGACATGCTATTGGGTCAAAATTGGTTCAGTTGGAGAAGGTTATGCAATACATGAAATAGGATAAGAGGTCAAATAAGATTCAAGTAAACAGTTGCTGTAGTTAGTGTGTTTCTCTCTGATGAGATTTTCTGTAGAAGAATATCATAATTACCTTAAGAATTGGGAATATTCAATTTGAGTATTCAAATATTATTCTAATATGGGTTGTTGTTTATGTTCACTCCTTCATCATCATCATCATCATCAACAACACCAAAATCACAATATCATAAGCAACATTAACAACAGCTTTTGCAATTTTAACCCGGGTCTTATAGACAACATTTATAAACAGCTGACTTTATTAAGGTTGATGTCAAATAAGATTTAACTGATTTCAGACTGATACATTGGCAATTTGTTAAAAGTAACAGTAAGTTCATACTACTTCACAGCATCAAATTGAATTATGAATGTTGTTTTGATCCATTTATTAGCCATTCATTTATACAAAGAATTTATATTGGTTTAATAAAATTTCATGGAATAATCCTCACCAAATTTACCCATCTATACAGCATCATTTTCAGTTACTATAGAACGTTTCAAATATCATGCAATGCAATACAAGAAGATTTTCTAAGTTTTCAAAATAGTCATTTAAGGAAAACTGTCCGACCCATGACAGCCATGATTTTTTAACAAAACAAAATGATTTGAAGGAATTTAATAGAGGATCACCCAAAGAACATTTGTGTGAAATTATTTCAAAATCTAACCAGTGGTTTCTGACAAGAAGACTTTGACAATTTTCAATATAGCCATATAAGGAAAACTGCCCCGCCCCCTGGTGGCCATGTTTGTTCAAGAATCAAAATGATTTCAAGGAATTTGGTAGAGGGTCATGCAAGAAACATTTCTGTGAAAATTATTTTAAAATCCAGCCAGTGGTTTCAGACAAGAAGATTTTCAAAGTTTTCAATATATAAGGAAACTGCACCGCCCCCTGGCTGTCATGTTTTTTAACAAATCAAAATGATTTCAAGGAATTTGGTAGAGGGTCACCCAATGAACATATTTGTGAACATTTCTGTGAAATTATTTTGAAATCCAGCCAGTGGTTTCAAACTGAAAGATTAATAAAGTTTTCAATATATCCAAATAAGGAAAATCCACCCAGTGGTTTCGGAGAAGAAGTTGTTTGAGGTAAAATGTTGACGCCGGACACAAACTGACCACAATAGCTCACCCTTGAGCACTTCGTGCTCAGGTGAGCTAAAAAGGGGCATCACTCTGTCAAAATTTAGTGGTTTGTAACCAAAGTCGAACATGACCCGTATTTTATGATGCTACACACGTATACCAAGAATTATTTGAATATGTCAAGCCATTCTTGAGTTATCGTCTGGAAACCATGTATTTAGGGAATTTAAGTAGAAAAGGGGCCATAACTCTGTCAAATTTTAGTGGTTTGTAACCAAAGTCGAATTCGACCTGTATTTTATGATGTTACACATGTGTACCAAAAATGGTCAAGCCCTTCTTGAGTTATCATCCGGAAACCAAACAAGAGGGCCCTGAGGGCCCTAGGACGCTCACTTGAGAATATGTAACCCAATTAGAATTTACATCCCCGAGGTGTGGCTTATTTTTATCCCAGGGGCATAATTTGAACAATCTTGAACAAACCTCTGGGCCTTGCGGTTTCAGGTAAAGACTTTTAAAGTCATTTTGCTATTTAAGTCTATATTAAACATGTTACCCCTCGGGGTGTGGCCAGATTCGACCCCAGGGGCATAATTTTAACGATCTTTAGAGAACACCACTATGCAATGTTACATACAAAATATAGGAAGGCTGTGGGCCTTTCCGTTTCAGAGGAGAAGAGTTTTAAAGTCATTTTGCTTTAAGTCTATGTATCCGGTAAACCATGTGACGCCCAGGGCGTGACCAATTTTGACCCCAGGGGCATAATTTGAACAATATTTGTAGAGGACCACTATACGATGTTACATACCACATATGAAACCACTAGGCCTTGCGGTTTTAGAGAAGAATTTTAAAGTCATTTTGCTATTTAAGTCTATATAACCATGTGGCCCCTGGGGTGTGGTAAGTTTTGACCCATGGAGCATAATTTGAACATTCTTTGATAGGACAACTATAGGATGTTACGAACCAAATAAGAAACTTCTGGGCCTTGCGGTTTCAGAGACGATTTTTAAAGACATTTTGCTTTATATAAACAATGTGACATTGGGGCATGGCCAGTTTTGACCCCAGGGGCATCATTTGAACAATCTTGTAGAAGACCATTTTATGATGTTACATACCAAATAAGAAACCTCTGGGTCTTGCGGTTTCTGAGAAGATTTTTAAAGTCATTTTGCTATTTAAGTTTATATAAACCATGTGACACCCAGGGCTTGGCCAGTTTTGATCCCAGGGGAATAAATTGAACAATATTTGTAGAGGACCACTATAGGATGTTACATACTAAATATGAAACCTCTGGGCCTTGAGCTTTCAGAGAAGATTTTTAAAGACATTTCGCTATTTAAGTTTATATAAACGATGTGACCCCTGGGGCGTGGCCAGTTTTGACCCCAGGGGCATAATTTAAACAATCTTTGTAGAGGACCACTATAGGATGTTACATATAAATTATGAAACCTCTGGGCCTTGTGGTTTCTGAGGAGACTTTTTAAAAGTCATTTTGATATATATTCTATTTAAACCATGTGACCCCCGGAGCATGGCCTGTTTTGACCCCAGTGGCATAATTTGAACAATTTTTGTAAAGGACCACTAAAGGATGTTACATACCAAATATGAAACCTCTGGGCCATGCGGTTTCAGAGAGGAGAAGATTTTTAAAGTCATTTTGCTTTATATTCTAAATAAACAAGGTGACCCCCAGGGCGTGGCCAGTTTTGACCCCGGGGGGGCATAATTTGAAAAATCTTAGCAGAGGACGACTATAGAATGTTACATACCAAATACGAAACCTCTGGGCCTTGCCGTTTCAGAGAAGAATTTTTCAGTTTTGACCCCAGGGGCATAATTTGAACAATCTTGTAGAAGACCATTTTGTGATGTTACATACCAAATAAGAAACCTCTGGGCCTTGCAGTGTCTGAGAAGATTTTTAAAGTCAGTTTGCTATTTAAGTTTACATAAACCATGTGACCCCGTTGAACCCAGGGGCATAATTTGAACAATCTTTGTTGAGGACCACTGTAGGATGTTACATACCAACTTTAAAGTTTACACTTTTAAAATTTATTTTTAGCTCTGGTGACCTACATATGCAGCGGACCGTAACGCTTTGAACAACTTTGAATGAGGGTCACCCAATGATAATTCCTGTGAAGTTTGGTGAAAATCTGCCATGTGGTTTAGGAGGTGATGTTGATTGAATGAAAAGTTGACGACGGCAAACGGACACACACACGGACAACGGGCGATCACAAAAGCTCACCATGAGCACTTTGTGCTCAGGTGAGCTAAAAACCAACAGACAGATGGACCGATCAACAAGCTCACTCCTATTTACCACCCCCTAAACTTTGTTTGTGGGGGTATAAAGTATCATAATTTTGACAAATTCCAACTTGAGTTATCAAACTTGGCTGATGGGTTCATATTAATATGGAGAATAAGCATTTTAAGTTTGAATGAAATCCCTCAAGTCATTTCTGAGAAACTAGCTGACCGAAAGCTTTAACCTAACCAAATAGCTCTAAATGTAAATTTTTTAAATGCAAAATGGCCCGTATTTTTTTACAAATTTCAAACAAAAGTTACCAAACTTTGGTTATGGGTCCATTTTCATAAGGGGAATAAATGTTTCAAGTCTGAATAAAATCCCTCAAGCCATTTAAGAGAAAAATAGCAAAAACCTTGTAAAATTTCTAATTAACAAGGCCCATATATTTGACAATTTCAAACTTGAGTTACCAAACTTGGTTTAGGAGTTCATTTTCATATGGGGAATACATGTTTTAAGTTTGAATTAACTCCCTAAAGCCATTAATGAGTAAATAGCTATCCAAAAAACTATCCAAAAATTATAACTCTCAATGTAAAATTTCTAAGTGAAAAGGCCCATAATTTTGACAATTTCAAACTAGAGTTACCAAACTTGGCCCATGGGTTCATTTTAAACGCCGGGGTCCACTTCTCTGATTTTGCGGTGGTAAAGCAATTAACCTACATTCGGAGAGTGGGATGAGCTTATCTGACAGTGATGGGTGATAAAAGCAGTCAGTTTGTAAAAAGAGACACCTGTTTGAACAAGAGAGTGAGACTAGTGAAAAGGTATTCCATTGAAAACTATGCAACTTTGTGTAGTTAAAAATTCTTCTCCTGCCATCTATCAGATGACAGCACCCAGGATGTAAACACTGCACTGAGTCAGCATCTTTCTACTGGCTGTGTAAAGTTTGTGACCTTTTTGTGGGTGGGATTATCTTTTCCAGGGAAATTTGAATTTTCAAGCAGACAACAATTTGTAGTTTTTTTAAAACAAGGGTAAATGGCGTTTTACAGCATTCATTTTTAATATGCAAAAAGCTTATCTGTTAATTTACTTGTGTGCCAAATTTCAAAGAAAAATAATCATTAAAACTAGAGAAATTAGAACATTGGTTTTCATCCTTCTCCTCCTCACAGACCAGTGTGTAACTGAGTAGTAGACATTTTCTACCCCAGTGTTTAATATGGGGAATAAATGTTTCAAGTTTGAATGAAATCCCTCAAGCCATTTATAAGCTAGCTTGCCAAAAAACTTTAACCGAGCCCTGCTCTTCAGCAAAAGATTTTATTGGTGAGTTTAAATTGCAGTGTAGAATCAGGGCAAAAAACTTTACAGGATAAAATTGACTATTGGCAATATTTTCATGATAAGAAACACACTTTTGCCGATAATAAACATGACTGATGATGAACGAAACATCCAAAAATGATCATTCAGGCTTAGTTACACCACAAAACATTAGTATCAATTAGCTGCAAATATGAGTGTACACAATTCACCAAAATACCCAGGTGCAAAAGATCACATGCGGACTAATATGTTTATAAAGTTTCATCACTCTAGCAGTAATATTGAGTAACACGCAACACAAGTCCTAAAATGTCATTTTTTGCTAAAACAAGAGGGCCCTAGGACGCTCACCTGAGACCTTCTAACCAAATAGGAATTTGCTATTCAAGTCTATATAAATCATGTGACCCCTGGGGTGTGGCCAGTTTTGACCCCAGGGGCATAAATTGAATAATATTTGTAGAGGACCACTATAGGATGTTACATACCAAATATGAAACCTCTGGGCCTCAAGGTTTCAGAGAAGAAGATTTTTAAAGACATTTTGCTATTTAAGTTTATATAAATCATGTGACCCCGGGGCATGGCCAGTTTTGGCCCCAGGGGCATAATTTGAACAATCTTTGTAGAGGACCACTATAGGATGTTACATACCAAACTTGAAACCTCTGGGCCTTGTGTTTTCAGAGGAGAAGATTTTTAAAGTCATTTTGCTATATATTCTATACAAACCATGTGACCCCCGTGGGGGTGGCCTGTTTTGACCCCAGGGGCATAATTTGAACAATGTTTGTAAAGGACAACTTTAGGATGTTGCATACCAAATATGAATACTTAAGCCTTGTAGTTTCAGAGGAGAAGATTTTTAAAGTAATTTTGCTATATATTCTATATAAACCATGTGACCCCCAGGGCGTGGCCAGTTCTGACCCCATGGGCATAATTTGAACAATCTTTGTAGAGGACCACTATTGGATGTTACATACCAAATATGAAACCTCTGGGCCCTGCGGTTTCAGAGAAGATTTTTAAAGTTTACACTTTTAAAATCTATTTTTAGCTCTGGTGACCTACACATGCAGCGGACCGGAAAGATTTTAACAACTTTGAAAGAGGTTCATCCAAGGATCATTCCTGTGAAGTTTGTTGAAAATCTGCCAAGCGGAGGAGATGTTGTTTGAATGAAAAGTTGATGACGCACACACGCACGCACGCACGCACGACGGACAACGGGCGATCACAAAAGCTCACCATGAGCACTTTGTGCTCAGGTGAGCTAAAAAGGGCAATAACTCAGCTGATGTTCGCAAAAACTGCACCAAAATACCCAGCTGCACAAGTTCACATGCTGATTAATATGTTTATAAAGTTTCAACACTCTAGCATTAATACTTTTTGAGTTACACGCGACACAAGTCCAAAAATGTCGTTTTTTTGCTAAACAAAGGGCCATTACTAAAATACCCAGGTGCACAAGTTCACATGCTGATTAATATGTTTATAAAGTTTCATCACTCTATCAGAAATACTTTTTGAGTTAGGCACAACACAAGTCCAAAAATGTCTTTTTTTTCTAAAAAAGGGCCATAACTCTGCTGATGTTGGAAAACAATTCACCAACATACCCAGGTGCACAAGCCCCGATGCAGATGAATATGCTTATAAAGTTTCATCACTCTAGCAGTTATACTTTTTGAGTTACGTGCAACACCAAAATCTGACGTACGGACGGACGGACAAGGGCAAATCTATATGCCCCCCCCCCTCTAAAATGGGGGCATAAAAACAAGAGGGCCACGATGGCCTAAAGCGCTCACCTGAGTACTGGCAAAGATAAAGACCATACTGTTGTGACAGGTTTGAACATTAAGGTATCTGAAGAATACATATTGTATCAGCAGAGGGGGTGAGGATCACTCAGTACAATGGGCTAACTTAAGCATGAGTTGGATAGTGGAAGTGCGGTGAACAGCCTATGGTTCTCAAGGTTATTTTTCTTGATATTCTTTTCTGACCCTTTTTCATTAAGTCAATGACAGTACTGTTCTGGAAAATTCAGAAACAGTAGATTTTGATGTCTATTCGCAGCAGTTTTGGAGAAGTTTTGAAGAATTAGTTGTAATGTGCTAATTATGATGACAGAGCTACAGTGGAATCACTCATTTTCGCGGATGTCTAATTTTCGCGCTATTCGTGCTCTTGCCATTGCGCAAATTTATGTCCACTGCAAATATTTGCAGATTTTGTACTTTAGCAACGCCTTGGGAGTTTACACCTTGTTCAAATGTATGTCGGTAGATATACACAATATACGCAGGTATATGTGACTGTCCCGATGTTTTAATCATTTACGTCATTAATGTTTTAATCAGTTTTTCTTACTACATTGTAATTCATGAATGATTCATATTTCTTTTAAATGATATTGTTATCGTTTTCGTACAATAAATTGCTTCATACCTCTATAACACAGTTACACATAGGCACCATTTCGAACACTTGTGTGTAAACATAAAATGCAAATGTTATGTATAGATATATAATAATAGTACAGTAAGCTCTGAAAACAAGTTTTAAGTCTTAGAAAATTGTATGGTATAAAACAGGTCATATGCACAAGTTGACAGTTTGATTTCACAAGTTGGCATTTAGAAAAGTTGACAGTTTGATTTCACAAGTTGGCATTTAGAATAAAGAATAAGTCCCCCCCCCCCCCCGATGTGTAGCCTATATTTCAGTCGGCATTTCATTAACAACAAGGCAGTCCAAAGGACAGCTATATCCCCCCACCCTTTGTGATACTTCATTAGATTTTAAAGGTGACTTTGAAGTATCACACTGACCTTATACTTCATTAGATTTTAAAGGTGACTTTGAAGTATCACACTGACCTTAATCAGTTTCATGAAAATTCCTTAAAGGGCATAGGAGATATGGAGCTGACACGAAAATGGAGGCTCAAACATTTGACCTTTAAGTGTGACCTTGACCTTGAGGTGGCAAGACTGCTCCATGCCTTCTGCACATTACCTCAATGTGATAAACATTTGAGCCAAGTTTTATAAAAATCCTTCAAAGGGCATAGGAGATACGGAGCAGACACAAGAATGGAGGCTCAAACATTTGACCTTCAGGTGTGACCTTGACCTTGAGGTGGCATGACTGCCTCATGCCTTCTGCACATTGCCTCAATGTGATAAACTTTTGAGGCAAGTTTCATGAAAATCCTTTAAAGGGCACAGGAGATATAGAACGGACATGAAAATACAGGCTAAAATATTAAACTTTCAAGTGTGACCTTGACCTTGAGTTGGCGTGACTGGCTTATGCCTTCTGCACATGGTCTCAATGAGCAAAACATTTGAGCCAAATTTCATGAAAATCCTTCAAAGGGTATAGAGGATATGGAGCGGACACAAAAAACGGACACGAAAATGGAGGATCAAAAATTTAACCTTCAAGTGTAACCTTAACCTTGAGCTGGCGTGAAAGGCCCATGCCTTCTGCACATCGTCTCAATGACCTAAACATTTGAGCCAAGTTTCATGAAAATCCTTCAAAAGGCATAGGAGATATGGAGCGGACACAAAATGGACGCTCGAATATTTGACCTTCAAGTGTGACCTTGACCTTAAGCCGGCGTGACTGACTCATGCCTTCTGCACATCGTCTCAATGACCTCAACATTTGAGCCAAGTTTCATGAAAATCCTTCAAAGGGTATAGGAGATATGGAGTGGACACGAAATCTAGCTCGAATATTTGACCTTCAAGTGTGCCCTTGACCTTGAGCCGGCGTGACTGTTTCAAGTGTGACCTTGACCTCGAGCCGGCGTGACTGACTCATGCCTTCTGCACATCGTCTCAATGACCTTAACATTTGAGCCAAGTTTCATAAAAATCCTTCAAAGGGTATAGGAGATATGGAGCGGACATGAAATGGAGGCTCAAATATTTGACCTTCAAGTGTGACCTTGACCTTGACCCAGCGTGATTGACTCATGCTTTCTGCACATTGTCTCAATGACCTAAACATTTGAGCAAAGTTCCACGAAAATCCGTCAAAGGGTATAGGAGATATGGAACGGACACAAAAATGGTTACGGACAGACGGACTAACAGACGGGCGGACGGACGGACGAAGGGCATTCCTATAACCCCCCTCCTGCTTCGCGGCGGGGGATTAACAAGGTGTCAGTTTGACACGACGTGATATAAAATGTATATTGTTTCGCCTAAATATGCGGCCCTATTCTTCAGAAGTGGTCCATTCTTATCAAGTGCTTAATCTGGTACCGATACTGATGTTTTGTAACAGAGAGGTGTCACAATAGGACCCTTCATTGGTATTCTGCCAAGTTGGCATTCCATCAAATAAATGACACATTTCTGTAAAACACAACTGACATGTTTTTGTTTTCAAAATCGGATTTCCGTGAATTTAAGACAGCGCAAATATGTCCGCGATCGCAAGTACGCAAAATTTGTACCCCGCAAATTCAAGTGATTCTACAGTATAATGTCAAGTTCTGTCCTTCTTTAATAATTTTCTGTCCAATTATGATAAACTATGTTAATGCAGGCTCTGAAGCCATCAAAATTGCATGTAATGATAACTGCATGCAAGGTTTTCATTGTTGGAAATCCAATGTTATCCGTTTTCAACCAAAAAATCAAGTTAAAGTCTTTAATTGGCTTTGACATGTAAATGAAAAGCTCTGTGATAGTATCTGGTTTGTTACCAAGGTCTTTAAAGTCACTAACTTTGCATGAAATGGTAACAGTGCATGCTCACCAGCTCGCTGTCAAGACTGGATGAAAAAATGAAATCTCAATCCGGCAAATTAAATTTTTGTATTTTCTTGAACAAAGACAGGGCTATAACTCTTTTGTTTGTGGTCCAATCTGGTCAATATGTTGCTTCTTACTCAGACCATATGGTCATACACAAACTGTGGAAGTTGGTTAAGATTAGGTTGAAAATAAAGTTTCTATCCCACATAAAGTCAATGTTTGCATTTTTTTTTTAAACAAGGGGTTATAACTCTGGTGTTTGTGGCACAATCAAGCCCATTTTAGGCTTCTACTGAGATCTTATGATCATAAATTAACTGTAGATGTTTGGTCAAGATTGGATGAACATGTTTTTAAGAAAAATTGCATGTTTGCATTGTTTTTTAATTAATAAGGGGTAATAACTCTAGTGTTTCAGGTGCAATCTGGCCAATTACCATTGAATTCCAACTAAGCTTTTATGGTCATACACAAACTGTGCAAGTTTTATCAACATTGGATAAACAAGAGGACCACAAGGCCTTAGGTCCCTCACACGAGGGGCAAAGGAACTAAACTGTTTTGAGCAAGTTTCATGAAGGTTTGGCAAAAAATTTGGTCTCTATAGAGTGTTCACAAGCTTTTTTTTCAATTTGACCTGGTGACCTACATTTTGATCCCATGTCACCTGGTTTAAATCATGTCCCAGATATCATTGGGACAAATGTTCTAAGCAAGTTTCGTGATGATTGGCCTATAAATGTGGCCTCTAGAGTGTTCACAAGCCTTTTCTTCAATATGCCCTCGTGATCTAGTTTTTGACCCCACATGACCCAGTTTTGAACTCACCTGAGATACCATTGGGACAAATGTTCTGAGCTAGTTTCATGATGATTGGGCAATAAATGTGGCCTCTACAGTGTTTGCAAGGTTTTCCTTCAATTTGCACTAGATACCTAGTTTTTGACCCCACATGACACAGTTTCAAACTTGTCCGAGATAACATGGAGACAAGTGTTCTAAGCAAGTTCCATGATGATTGGGCTATAAATGTGGTCTCCAGAGTGTTCACAAACTTTTTCTTCGAATTTGCCTGGGGACATAGTTTTTAAACCCACATGACCCAGTTTCAAACTCTTCCAAGATATCATTGGGACAAATGTTCTGAGCAAGTTTCATGATGATTGGGCTACAAATGTAGCCTCTAGAGTGTTCACAAGCTTTTTCTTAAATTTGGCCTGGTGGCCTAGTTTCTGACCCCACGTGACCCAGTTTTGAACTTGTTTAAGATATTATTGAAACATGTGTTCTGCGTGAGTTTTAAGAAGACTGGGTAAACAAAGGGCCATGATGGCCCTTGGTTCAAGGTTGCTCACCTGAGTTTAAGGCATCCCAGCTTTGACCCCAGGGGCATCATTTCAACAATCTTTGTAGAAGACCAGTATGCAATGTTACATACCGAATATATGTAACATCTGGGCCTTGCGGTTTCAGAGGAGATGATTTTTGCAGTAATTTAGCTATTTAAGTCTATATAGTCCATTTGACCCCGGGGCATGGACAGTTTTGACCCAAGAGGTATCGTTTCAACAATCTTTGTACAGGACCCCTATACAATGTTACCAACCAAATACGAAACCTCTGGGCCTTGCGGTTTCGGAGGAGAAGATTTTCAAAGTCATTGAGCTATTTAAGTCTATATAAACCATGTGACCACCGGGGCATGGCCAGTTTTAACATCAGGGGCATCATTTGAACAATCTTTGTAGAGGACCACTATGCAATGTTACATACTAAATATGAAACATCTGGGCCTTGGGGTTTCAGAGGAGAAGATTTTTAAAGTCATTTTGCTATTTAAGTCTATACAAACTATGTGACCACCGGGGAATGGCCAGTTTTGACCCCAGTGCCATCATTTGAACAATCTTTGTAGAGGACCACTATGCAATGTTACATACCAAACATGAGACCTCTGGGCCTTGCAGTTTCAGAGAAGATTTTTAATGTCATTTTGCTATTTAAGTCTATATAAACAATGTGACCCCTGGGGCGTGGTCAGTTTTGACCCCAGGGGCATCATTTGAACAATATTTGTAGAGGACCACTAGAGGATGCCACATACCTTATATGAAACCTCTGGGCCTTGCGGTTTCAGGGAAGATTTTAAAAGTCATTTTGCTATTTAAGTCGATATAAACAATGTGACCCCCTGGGGTGTAGCCAGTATTGACCCCAGGGGCATCATTTCAACAATCTTTGTAGAGGACCACTATACAATGTTACCAACCAAATACCAAACCTCTAGGCCTTGCGGTTTTAGAGAAGAAGATTTTTACAGTCATTTAGCTATTCAAGTCTTTATAAATCATGTGACCCCGGGGCGTGGCCAGTTTTGACCCCAGGGGCATCATTAGAACAATCTTTGTAGAGGACCACTATGCAATGTTACATACCAAACATGAGACCTCTGGGCCTTGCAGTTTCAGAGAAGAAGATTTTTAATGTCATTTTGCTATTTAAGTCTATATAAACAATGTGACCCCTGGGGCGTGGTCAGTTTTGACCCCAGGGGCATCATTTGAACAATATTTGTAGAGGACCACTAGAGGATGCCACATACCTTATATGAAACCTCTGGGCCTTGCGGTTTCAGGGAAGATTTTAAAAGTCATTTTGCTATTTAAGTCGATATAAACAATGTGACCCCTTGGGGTGTGGCCAGTATTGACCCCAGGGGCATCATTTCAACAATCTTTGTAGAGGACCACTATACAATGTTACCAACCAAATACCAAACCTCTAGGCCTTGCGGTTTTAGAGAAGAAGATTTTTACAGTCATTTAGCTATTCAAGTCTTTATAAATCATGTGACCCCGGGGCGTGGCCAGTTTTGACCCCAGGGGCATCATTAGAACAATCTTTGTAGAGGACCACTATGCAATGTTACATACCAAATATGAAACCTCTGGGCCTTGCGGTTTCAGAGGACATTTTTAAAGTCATTTTGCTATGTAAGTCTATATAAACCATGTGACCCCTGGGGCGTGGCCAGTTTTGACCCCAGGGGCATCATTTGAACAACCTTTGTAGAGGACCACTAAAGGATGCCAAATACCAAATATGAGAGCTCTCAGCCATGCAGTTTCAGAGAAGATTTTTAAAGTTTTCACTTTTTAAATCTATTTTTAGCTCTGGTGACCTACGTATGCAGAGGACCAAAATGGTTTGAACAATTTTGAAAGAGGGTCACCCAAGGATCATTCCTGTGAAGTTTGGTGAACATCTGCTCAGCATTTAAGGAGGAGATGTTGTTTGAATGAAAATGTTGAAGCACGACTTACGACGCACGACAGACAAAAGGTGATCACAAAAGCTCACCATGAGCAAATTGTGCTCAGGTGAGCTAAAAATATGACTTCTAGGTGTGTTAAAAAGCTTTCTATTCAATACGACCTAGTGACCTGTTGACCCCACATGACATTTTTCGAACTCACCCTTCTTGAATAAGCATATTAAAAGCTGCGGTAGTGTACTTTTTCTGCATTTTTTACAAAAATGTACTAGAAAACACACTTAAATACACTTTAAATGCACTTAAGTGTATTTTTTGAAGAAAAATTGCATTTTTCACGGAGAACAATACACTTTAAATGCACTTAAGTGTTTTAATGCAGGGAAAATGCAGAAAAAATACACTATTTTTCTTTAATAAGTGTATTTTTTCTGCATTTTCAAGTGTATTAAACATGTATTAAACGAAAAAAAAATATGGTGCCAATACCGCAGCATTTAATATGCATTAAATGCGTATTTAATACACTTTCTCGAGAATGACGTCTGAGATATCATTAGAACAAATGTTTTGAGCAAGTTTCACTGGGCTGAAAATGTGACTTCTAGAGTGTTCACAAGCTTTTTCTTGAATTTGACCTATTGACCTATTTTCTGACCCGACATGACCCAGTTTTGAAGTCTTCTGAAATATCATTGGGACAAATGTTCTGGGCAGGTTTCATGAAGATTGGGCAATAAATGTGGCCTCTAGATTGTTTACAAGCTTTTTAAAGTTTTCAATAAAGCCATATAAGGAAAACTGCCCCGCCCCTTGGCGGCCATGTTTTTAAACAGAGTGGAACCATTTTCGAACTCGGCTGAGATATCATAAAAACAAATGTTCTAAGCAATTTTCATATTGATTGGGCAAAAAATGTGACTTCTACAGTGTTCACAAGAGCTTTCTATAGCCACAAAGGGGAAAACTACCCCCTCCCCGCCCCCCCCTGGCGGCCATGTTTTTTATCAAAGTGGAACTATTTTCAAACTCGGCCGAGATATCATAAGAACAAATATTCTGAGCAACTTTCTTGTTGATTGGGCAAAAAATGTGACTTCTCACGTGTTCACTAGACTTCTCTATAGCCATATAAGGAAAACTGCCCCACCCCTGAAGGCCATGTTTTTCAATGGAGCGAAGCTATTTTAAAACTCGACCAAGATATCATATGAACAAACGTACTGAGCAAATTTCATGTTGATTGGGCAAAAAATATGACTTCTAGCGTGTTTACAAGCTTTTTCTTAAATTTGACCAAGTGACCTAATTTTTGACCCCACATTACCCAGTTTCAACAATGTCCAAGATATCATTGAGACAAATGTTCTGGGCAAGTTTCATGAAGATTAAGCAATAAATGTGGCCTCTAGAAAGTTCACAAGGTAAATGTTGACCACGGACACAATGTGATCACAAAAAATCACATGTGCAAGCCAATTGTTGATAACAAATGTTTTATCCACACTCAAGGGGCAATAACTCAGGTGTTTCTGGTCCTTTCTTGCATATATCCGACTTCATCTGAGATCTTATGGTCAAAGACAAACTGTGCAAGATTGGTCAAGATTGGATGAAAAATGAAGTCCTTTTTAGTATGTTTTTTTTTCACAAACAAAGGGCAATAACTCTGATGTTTGTAATACATTCTGGCCCATTTTTGGCTTCTGCTGAGATCTGATGGTCATACACAAACTGAGAAAGTTTGGTCAAGATTGGATAGACAATAAAGTCTTTATGTTGGAAAAAGGCTTTTTTGCAATTTCTCTGCATGAATAAGAGGGCCCGCCCCGCCCCCTGGTGGCCATGATTTTCAATGGAGAGGAACCAATTCCAAACTGGGCCGATATATCATTAGAACAAATGTTCTGAGCAAGTTTCATGTTGCTTGGGCAAAAACAGTGACTTCTAGAGTGTTCACAAGCTTTTTCTTCAATTGACCTAGTTTTTGACCCCACATGACCCAGTTTCGAACTCGTCCGAGATATCATTTGGACAAATGTTCTGAGCAAATTTCATGAAGATTGGGCAATAAATGTGGCCTCTAGAGTGTTCACAAGGTAAATGTTGACAACTTATGATGGACGACTGACGACTGACAAATGTCGATCACAAAAGCTCACCATGAGCATATTGTGCTCAGGTGAGCTAAAAAGGGGCAATAACTCTAGTGTTACTGGTGTGATCTGGCCCAATAAAAATCCCGTTCGAGATTTTATGGTCATGCACAAACTATGCAAGTTTGGTTAAGATTGGATAAAAAGTGAAATCTCTATTGTGAGAACAAAAAAATTCCTGATGGCACACTGACAAAGTAGGAGGTCTTCTATACCAATAGCTCAGGTGAGCTAAAAATTAAATACGAGAAAAATGGAAATTCCACAAAAACCAAAATTTTCGAACGAAATGCATTAAAGTCAGCACAAAAATAAATTTTTTAGTAAAGGTGACCTAGACCTCGACCCCACCAACCCAATATGCAATCCCATGCGAGGTTTAGATATAAGGTATCTACATATGAAGTTTCATTAAAATATCTCAATATCTTGTCAGGCTACTGAACGGAAAATGTTCGTCTATTTTTAGCAATGGTGGCCTTGACCCCACCAACCCCATAAGCAATCCCAAGCGTTGTCTAGATATAAGATATCTATGTATGAAGTTTCATTAAAATATCTCAATGTGTTTTCAAGCTATTGAGCGGAAACCTTTTTTCAAATTTTAAGTAACAGTGACTTCGACCTTGATCGCACCCACCCTATACGTTATACCAAGCGAGGTCTCGATATAAAATATCTATGTATTAAGTTTCAATAAAATATCTCAATGTGCTCTTAAGTTAAAGAGCGGAAACCGTTTTTCTATTTTTAGTAATGGTGACCTTGACCATGACCCCACCATCCCATATGCAATCCCAAGTGAGGTATCATTGTGAAGTTTCATTGAAATATCTCATTTCGTAGTAAAGTTATTGAGAGGAAACTGTTTTCTATCTTTAGTAACAGTGACCTTGACCCCACCCACCCTTGATGCAATCCCAAGCGAGGTCTCAATAGAAGGCCTAAATTAAAAATCTTTTGTTTGCCCTTGACCGACCCCAAATTTTAGAGGTGGGTCGGTAGGTAGAAACAATATTTCATTTTGATATTCCGAGAATTTGATCTTTGTATACATTAATGTTGCCATTTAAATTTTAATTGTATCTTTGTTTGAAAATCACAATTACTTTCTTCATCTTGATTGATACAACCAAGTATATACAGGGTAAAACTGGCTTGATTAAAAGGAGCATAAACATAAAACAGAATATGTACATGTATTCTATTTAATAACAATGTCTGAACTGACTAGACACGCATGTAAATTAATACATCATAGATATACACTGTCTGACAAGAAAACATGTGTATCATTATCAATGGCTGAACGACTCGACAGTCACGCACATGTTAATACAGTACATGCTGTTTGACTGAAAAATGTCAGAGAATTGAATTGAAAATCAAAATAATTTGATGAAAATGAGACAAATAAATAAGACAATAAGGCCATGATGAGCACTGTTGCAGATGAAAGACTAAACTGTTGTGACAGGCATGCGGGAAAGTACGCCAAAATGTCCATAAATAATTTGTCTCAGTGATTAACTTTCACATACTTTTTTTTCTTTTGCTCCATGTCTTGCCATTGCTTGTTAAAGACAAAAAGAAAACAGGGTCATAAACAAGAAAGGACTGAAGTAAATTTTCTCTGGTCTCCAACTTTTTGCAGTCAATTTCGGAAGAATAGTGTTAATGCTGTAGTTCTGAAAATAATGGCGGCGGCTGTGCAAAGGTCATGTGTCATGCTTGCTGGCGTGTTCCAAAGAGTAGAGTGTATTGTCATTAACTCTTTCTTTATTCAAATTTGCTTTAGATCTTATGGTCATAGACAATTTGTGCAAGTTTGGTCAATATTGGTTGAAAATAAAGTCCCTGTTTTGCAGCAAGTCCATTTTGCATTAATTTTCAAATTTAAGGGAAAATATCTCCAGTGTTCGTGAACTGATTTGTCTCAGTTGCTGCTTGTGCTGAGATCTTAAGGTCATTCAAACCCTGTGGAAGTTTCATCAAGATTGAAAAAAAAAATCTCCATGCAGGATAAATGCAATTTCTGCTTTTTTTCCACTAAGGGGCCATAACGCCTGTGTTTGTGGCCCAATCTGACCCATTGTTGGCTTCTACTGAGACCTTGTTGACAAACACAAACTGTGGAAGTTTGGTATAAATTAGATGAAAAATGAAGAGAACTTTATTAGAAAAATGCAATTTTCTTGAAAAGAGGGTAATAAGGTTTCTGGTCCGATTTGGCTCATTATCGATACCATCTGAGATTTTATGGTCATGCACAAAATATGCAAGTTAGGTCTAGACTGAATAAAATGTTGTCTTCATCACGATAACAGTCCAAACTGTTGACGACATACAGACGCCAGACGAGGGACGTCCCGGGAAAAGTCTCCTGTACCAACAGCTCACTGTGAGCTAAACTTCAGAAATGTTGTTAACTTGGATGTCTCCGTCCTCTCAAATTGTTTTTGTAAATGACAATTTAACAAAGAAAGGTTATCATATTTAAAGTTATCATATTTAAAATAGAAGAAAAACAGCAGTTTTAACAGTATACAATTTTAATCAACTGAACTTACTGGGGAAATATATATATGTGGTATATAAATTCCAAATAATACATTGCTAAAAGACTTTTCCTGGCGGAGCTTTTACTCCAATAGTGGAAGATCAACTTCCCCGTACATACAGTAAACACAACAAATATAATTTTTTTACATTAAAAAATATGCAAAAACTGACAGTAAATAATTAGATTGTAGATACTAAGATATTAGATATTCTAATTTACAGGATTAACAATAAAAAAACATGAACAGATAAAAACATGTGCTTAATTCATACCAAAAGATAACTCAAACAAGCCTTTACGAGGGAGAATACCAGTCCTACTACAAACATTTAGATTTTTATTATATTCTTTTTCTATATAACATCTGTTGTCGTGTGATCGTCCTCCATTATCAGCCCATGCCAGACGTGCTTTTACGGAATGACGCTCGGAACCAGACTGTATACTGTCTTGTTAAAGCGCTTAATGATCAAAATTGTAGCCTAAGAAAGTCGTGAGCGAAAGAAAAAACAACATTTAAAACAAGAAAAAAATAACTAAATAAACAAATATTACAGCGGAAATTGCAATAAAATTTTTTCAGACGGCGGCTTTTTTGTGGGTCGGTCGGTACAGGGCAAACAAACTTAATTTAAATTTAGGCATAAGGTTTAGGCGTAAGGTATCTATGTATTAAGTTTCATAAAAAGCTCTTAAATGTGTTCAGAAGTTATTTAACAGAAATTCTTTTTCTATTTTTAGTAACAGTGACCTTGATACCACCCACCCCATATGCAATCCAAAGCGAGGTCTCGATACAGGGTATCTATGTATCAGGTTTCATTAAAATATCTCAAAGCTTTCTCAAATTAATGAGCAGAAACCTTTTTTCTATTTTTAGTAAAAGTGACCTTGACCCCACCCACATGCAATCCCAAGCGAGGTCTTGATAAAAGGTATATGTGTATTAAGTTTCATTAAAATATCTCAATGTGTTCTGAAGTTATTGAGCAGAAACCGTTTTTCTATTTTAAGTAACAGTGACCTTGACCCCACCCACCCCATATGCAATCCCAAGCGAGGTCTTGGTATAAGGTATTTATGTATTAACTTCCATTAAAATATCTCAATGCGTTCTCAAGTTATTGAGCGGAAACAATTTTTTTTTTTTTAGTAACAGTGACCTATACCTTGACCCCACCCACCCCATATGCAATCCAAAGCGAGGTCTGGGTATAAGGTATCTATGTATTAAGTTTCATTAAAATATCTCAATGCGTTCCCAAGTTATTGAGCGGCTACTGTTTTTATATTGATAGTTACAGTGACCTTGACCCCAACCACCCCACTGAATTTCAAAGAACAATAAGGGGCATAATTCTGCTAAATTGCTGGTCAGAGTTATGGCTGTAACCTTATATAATGACACTGAAGAGATGTATATAGTTGCAATGGAATATCTGTTGTAATTTTAGAGATATGGAGTTGTAGCACGCAATTTTAAAACTGAATTTATAAGCACAAAGAAGTGCATAATTCTGCTGAAATGCTGGTCACAGTTATGGATCTTGGCCAGTGACCTTATATAATGACCCTGAAGGCATGTGTGCAGTTTCAATTGAACATCTGTAGTAGATATAGAAATATGGAGTTTTTCACTCAAACTTTAACCTGATATTCTAAGTACAACAAGAGCTGCCTCAGGACAGCGTGCTCGACTATTCAACTGCTTTGTCAGAGTTATGGGCCTTCATCACTACAAACAAGAACAAGCGGGACATGATGGCCCAAAGGGGGCCATGATGGCCCAAAGGGCTCACCCAAGCACTGGCAAAGATGAAAGCCTTACTGTTGTGAAAGGGCAATTTTAAAACTGAATTTATAAGTACAAAGAAGTGCATAATTCTGCTGAAATGCTGGTCACAGTTATGGATCTTGGCCAGTGACCTTATATAATGACCCTGAAGGCATGTGTGCAGTTTCAATTGAACATCTGTAGTAGATATAGAAATATGGAGTTTTTCACTCAAACTTTAACCTGATATTCTAAGTACAACAAGAGCTGCCTCAGGACAGCGTGCTCGACTATTCAACTGCTTTGTCAGAGTTATGGGCCTTCATCACTACAAACAAGAACAAGCGGGACATGATGGCCCAAAGGGGCCCATGATGGCCCAAAGGGCTCACCCAAGCACTGGCAAAGATGAAAGCCTTACTGTTGTGAAAGGCTTGTGGAAGTGTACGCCATTATGTCCTTAAATAATTTTTCTAAATTTACTCTCATACATACAACAAGTAATGACCTGGATATATTTTCTCTACCCTGGTATCCAACTTTTCGCAGGCAATTTCAGAGGAATAGTGTTAATGCTGCAGTTCTCAAAGATAATGGCGACCGCTGTGCAAAGGTCATACTTGCTTTCAAAGAGTAGCGTGTATTGCCATTTACCCGTCCTATAATGAAATTCGCTTAAGATTTTATGGTCCGAGATAAATGGTGCAAGTTTGGTCCAGACTGGTCGAAAATGAAGTCCCTGTCTTGCAACAAATTCATTTTTGCATGAATTTTCACAATTCGGGGGATATAACTGCTGTGTTTGTGGCCTGTCTCATTTGCTGCTTGTGTTGAGATCTTATGGCCATACAAAACATGTGGAAGTTTTATCAAGATTGAATGAAAAATGAAATCTCGATGCATGAAAAGGGCAATTTTTGCATTTTTTTCACTAACAAAGGGGCCATAACTCCGATGTTTGTTGCCCAATCTGACAGATTGTTGGTTTCTGTTGCAGACGTATAATCACATACAAACTATGGAAATTTGGTCAAGATTGAAAGAAAAAGGGGCCATAACTCCAGTGTCTGTGGCCTAACCTTATCCATTTTTAGCTCCTGCTGAAATCTGCTGGTCACACACAAACTGTGGAAGTTTCGTCAAGATTAGAAAAAAACAGAAGCCTGAGTCAAGGTAAATTGGCAATTTTTGCCTATTTTAAAAAAAAAAAGAGGGAATATAAGATTGGTAGAAAAATGAAGTCTCTATGAAAGAAAAAGGCAATTTTTGCATTTTTTCAGACAAACAAGGGGCCATAACTCTAAGGTTTCTGGTCCAATTTGGCCCATTATCAATACCAACCGAGACTT
Source organism: Congeria kusceri (assembly GCA_027627225.1). Taxonomy (NCBI): domain Eukaryota; kingdom Metazoa; phylum Mollusca; class Bivalvia; order Myida; family Dreissenidae; genus Congeria; species Congeria kusceri. The sequence goes on along the minus strand of CM051032.1, from coordinate 45,415,183 downwards.
TATGGTCATACACAAACTGTGCAAGTTAGGTCAATATTGAATAAACAAGAGGGCCCTGAGGGCCCTAGGACGCAAACCTGAGACCTTGAAACCCAATGGGAATTTGCATCCCCGAGGCCTGGCTTATTTTTATCCCAGGGGCATAATTTGAACAATCTTGAACAGACCTGTGGACCTTGCAGTTTCAGGTAAAGATGTTTAAAGTCATTTTGCTATATAAGTCTATATAAACCATGTGACCCTCGGGTGTAGCAAGATTTGACACCAGGGGCATCATTTGAACAATCTTTGGAGAGGACCACTATGCAATGTTACGTACAAACATAGGAAAGCCGTGGGCCTTGCCATTTCAGAAAATATTTTTAAAGTCATTTTGCTAATTAAGTCTCTATTAACATTGTGACCCCCGGGGTGTAGCCAGTTTTGACCCCAGGGGCATCATTTGAACAATCTTTGTAGAGGACCACTACACAATATTACATACCAAATATGAAACCTCTGGCCCTTGCGGTTTCAGAGGAGAAGATTTTTAAAGTCATTTTGCTATTAAGTCTATATAAATCATGTGATCGCCAGGGTGTGGCCACTTTCGACCTCAGGGGCATCATTTGAACAATCTTTGTAGAGGACCACTATACAATGTTATATACCAAATATGAAACCTCTAGGTCTTGCGGTTTCATAGAAGAAGTTTTTAAGTCATTTTGCTATATAAGTCTATAAAAACCATGTGAGCCACAGGGTGTGGCCAGTTTTTGACCCCAGGGGCATCATTTGAACATTCTTTGTAGAGGACCACTATACAATGTTACATACCAAATATGAAACTTCTGGGCCTTGCGGTTTCAGAGAAGATTTTGAAAGTCTTTTTGCTATACAAGTCTATATAAACAATGTGACCCCCGGGGCGTGGCCATTTTTGACCCCAGGGGCATCATTTGAACAATCTTTGTAGACGACCACTAGAGGATGTCACATATCAAATATGAAAGCTCAAAGCCTTGTGGTTTCAGAGAAGATTTTTGAAGATTTCAGTTTTTAAATTTATTTTTAGCTCTTGTGACCTACATATGCAGAGGATCGGAACGATTTGAACAATTTTGAAAGAAGGTCACCTAAGGATCATTCCTGTGAAGTTTGGTGAAAATCTGCCCAGCGGTTTAGGAGGAGATGTTCCTTGAATGAAAATGTTGACACACGACAAACGACGCACGACGGACAAAAGGCGATACTAAAAGCTCACCATGGGCACGTTGTGCTCAGGTGAGCAAAAAATCACTTGGCGCCAGGTCTGGAGAGTATGTTCTGACCAAGTTTGAGAGTTGTAATGAAGATTGGGCAAAAAATGTGACTTCTAGAGTGTTAACAAGCTTTATAAAGTTTTCAATATAGCCATATAAGGAAAACTGCCCCGCCCCCTGGCGGCCATGTTTTTCAACGAAGGGCAACCATTTTCTAACTCGGCTGAGATATCATTAGAACAAATTTTAGCACAAGTTTCAAGAAGATTGGGCAAAAAATGTGACTTCTAGTGTTTACAAGCTTTTCCTTCAATTTGACCTAGTGACCTAGTTTTTGACCCCACATGACCCAGATTCGAACTCAACCGAGATATCATTGGGACAAATGTTCTGACAAAGTTTCATGAATATTGGCCAATAAATGTGGCCTCTAGAGTGTTAACGAGGTAAAAGTTGACGAAGCACGACGGACAATGAACGACGGACAAAAGGTGATCACAAAAGCTCACCATAAGCATGTTGTGCTCAGGTGAGCTAAAAATACACTGACAAAATTCGGTAAAATAACATCAACATGTCAAACTAGTGGCACTCACGCGAATGAGCTGCTCTGAAAAACAACAGCTTATGCAGTGAGACATTGACACTATAATCAACATATTCTATTTTAGTACAAGAGACATTATCTTATAATGATTGTAAATAATAAAAAGGACCCACAACATTCCGATGAAAGCCAAACAAGAGGGCCATGATGGCCCAAAGCACTCACCTGAGAACTGGTACAGATGAAGACCATACTGTTGTGACAGGTTTGAAAATTAAGGTATCTGAACAATACACATTGGGGGTAGGATCAAACTGTGATTTAAAACATCGGCAAGTGCAATGGGCTAACTAAAGTATGAGTTGGGTAGTGGATGTGCGTTTTTTTGCTGATGGTTCTCAAATCATTGTTCTCGATCTTCTTACCTGATCCATTTTCATTAAGTCAATGACAATTCTGGAAAATGCACAAACAGTAGATTTTGATGTCTTTTTCGCAAACAGTTTTGAAAAACTAGTTGCAATGTGATAATTGCGATGGCTGTGCTATAAAGTAAAGTTTTGCTTTTTCTTTGATAATTTTCTGTCCAATGATGATAAATGATGTTAATGCAGGCTCTGAAGACATCAAAGTTGCATGTACAAATAACTGCATGCAAGTCTTGCAACTGTTGGAAATCAAATTTTATCAATCAATTTTTATGGTCATGTGCAAACTGTGTAAGTTTGGTCAACATTGAATCAAAAATCATGTGTGCAAGCCAATCATTGATAACTTGTTGATGTGTTTTTCCAAACACAAGGGGCAATAACTCGGGTGTGTCTGGCCCGATCATGCTTATATTCTATTTCACCTGTAGTCTTATGTTCATAGACAAACTGTACATGATTGGTGAAGATTGGATGAAAAGTGAAGTCCCTATCCTGAATAATGTCCATTTTTGCATATTTTTTTCACAAACAAAGGGCAATAACTCTGGTGTTTCTGATCCGATCTTGCTTATATTCGACTTCAAATATAATCTCATTGTAACAGACAAACTGTGCAAGATTGGTGAAGATTGGATGAAAAATGTCTCTCTCTATCCTGAATAATGTCCATTTTTGTATATTTTTTTAATAAACAAAGAGCAATAACTCTGGTGTTTGAAACACGATCTGGCCCATTTTTGACGTGTGCTGAGATCTGATGGTCATACACAAACTGTGAATGTTTGGTTAAGATTGTTACTGGTGTGATCTGACCCAATAACAATCCCATCTGAGATTTTATGGTCTTACACAAACTGTGCAAGTTAGGTCAAGACTGAATAAAAAATGTAGTCTTTATCGCAATAACGGTCCAAATTGTTGACGGCACATTGACGACGGATGATAGACGCCGGACGCCGCTGGAGAGGTCTCCTATACCAATAGCTCACCGAGCACTTCGTGCCTCAGGTTAGCTACAAAGGCTGAGTATTGAAGCCTGAAGGTACTACTAATGTGAAGAAGTCATTGCAACTATTGAACATCATTGTCAAAATGTGAGTCTGCCCCCCCCCGCCCCCCCCCCCCCCGCGTATCCAAAAACAAAAACACTGATAATACTGAAATATAGAACCATTTAATTGTTATGATGCTTTGAGGGTGATTTAAAATACTCCTGAAAAATCTTGGTGTTTGTATTTTACTCCTCAATTCAAAATTTCATGAGTGAAATAGCCCTTGACTGAATAAATTATCTGGAGCTCTGCTGCCGACGTCGCCAAAAGTAACCCCTTTTCAGGCAACACAAAAATGACAAAGGGTGATAATTCTGCCAAAATTGGTTGCAGCCAAAATTCCTTTCTTAACAATCACCTACATGTTAAGGTTCTTCATCTGTGAAAGTTTTAGCGAAATTCGCCCAGCTGTTAAAGAGCTGAGTCCACAAAATCTCGGGAAGTATATTCTATAGTGGAAAAAGTGACAAAGGACCATTTTTCACCTGTGGAAGTTTGAGCAAAATACGCAGTTAAAAGAAGAGCTGTGTCCATACAATTTCGGGGCGAACGGACGGACAAGTACAATGCTTAATGCCTCCCACTTTGTTGGGGCATAAAAACTTATGGATAAATTATTGTAAAGTGTTAGCATGAAGGGATTAAATGGATGATCAAATGGTTTAATATGTTACCAACCTCACTGATAAATCCGTAACGGACCAATTCCTCTGCTAGCACCTCAGCACTGTCTTGTTCTCCAAAGTCACAGTCAAGCTGCCTGTTTATCTTATCATCCATACGTAACAAGAGAGTCAGGTGGAAGGCAGACTGGTCTTCTACACTCTTAATCTGACAAGACATACCGACAACTCGACGTGTTTCTATGTCCTGGGGCTCAGGGGTTTCAACCTTTTCCTGCTCTTTGGCTTCAGGAGTTACAGCCCTTTGATTTTGTTGGGGGGGCTGCGGTAGGTCGAAAGCAGTCAGTGGGTAGATCCCATTTCTGAAGAAAGATGAGAAAAATATAATGGACCAAAACAATTGCTACAAATGTAACAATTAACTGGGTTAATACATTAAACACATTTAATACATCAAACACATATATAACAACAAATAATAGGAACTAGATGCCCGTTGGCAACATGTCGAGCCCGTAGTCAAGGAATGGTGAACATTTGTGCAAAACTACCCGTATCTTAAACTCTACTCACAAATAAAGAACATCTGGTCCGAACCAGCTGTATTATGCCCATATTCGACCTTTGGCCTCTAAGTGTAACCTTGACCTTTGAGCTAGAGACATAGGTCTTCCACGAGACATGCTGTCTCCACAAGGTGAACATTTGTGGCAAGTTATTTTGAAATTCCCTGATAATAATGAATTAATAGTCCGGACAAGCTGTATTATAGCCATATTTGAGCTTCAACCTCTGTGACATTGACCTTTGAGCTAGGGACACAGGTCTTGCACGCGACACACCATTTCCACATGCCGAACATTTGTGACAATCTATTTAAAAATTCCATGATGAATTATGAAGTTACGGTCCCGACAAGATCGTACGGAAGCAGGCATGGACGAAAGGACACACTCAAGCTAATACACCGAACCACCACAATAGTGACATTTAAGTCGAGCTGACCGCAAGCGGGCTCGACAAAAACATTTGGTTCAAGGGACACCCAAATACCATGCTGTGAAATTGTTTTTAAATCCAACTAGCGGTTTCTGATAAGGAGACTGTCAAGTTTTCAAAAAGCCACTTAAGGTACAAAGGCCCCACCCCTGGGGCTATGTTTTTTTAAACGAATTAAAATAATTGGAAGTATTTTGGTATAGAGGACCACCTATTGAACATTCTTACCAAGTTGGGTTAATTTCCACTAAGCAGTTTCCGAGGAGATTTTGAAAGTAAATTGTTGATAACAGATGACTACAACAGATGATGATGACGGACCAGCCTTTAGCTCAGGTGAGCAAACAAGAGGGCCATGATGGCCCTAGGTCGCTCACCTGAGTTTAAGGCATCATAATGGCTTGTAGCAAGAGGGCCAAATGGCACTAAACCACTTACCAGAGTATAAAGATCTGGGCCTTGCAGCTTCATGAGAAGAATGTTATAGTCTAAATAAACCATGTGACCCACAGGGCGTGGCCACTTTCTACCCTCGGGGCATTATCCGTCTATACAAACCATGTGACCCCATGGTGTGTCATTTTGCTAGTTAAGTCTATATAAACCATGTGCCCCCCCATCCCCGGGCGTGGCCAGTTCTGACCCCAGGCATCATTTGAACAATCTTTGTAGAGGACAACTATACAATGTTACATACCAAATATGTAACCAATGGGCCTTGCGGTTATAGAAGAAGATTTTTAAAGTCATTTTGCTATTAAAGTCTGTATAACCTATGTGGTCTGGGGCGTGGCCAGTTTTGACACAAGGGGAATCTGAACAATCTTTGTAGAGGACACTATACAATGTTACATACCAAATATGAAACTTTAAAGTCATTTTGGTATTTAAGTCTATATTAACCATGTGACCCTGGGGCGTCGCCAGTTTTGACCCCAGGGGCATCATTTGAACAATTTTTGTAGAGGACCACAATACAATGTGACCAACCAAATGTAAAACCTCTGGGCCTTACGGTTTCAGAGAAGATTTTTAAAGTCATTTTGCTATTTAAGTCTCTATAAACCATGTGACCCGGGGCGTCACCAGTTTTGACCACAGGGGCATCATTTGAACCATCTTTGTAGAGGACCACTATACAATGTTACCAACCAAATACAAAACCTCTGGGCCTTACGGTTTCAGAGGAGAAGATTTTTAAAGTCATTTTGCTATATATTCTTTATAAACAATGTGACCCCCAGGACGTGGCCCGTTTTGACCCCAGGGGCATTATTTGAACAATCTTTGTAGAGGACCACTATATGATGTTATATACCAAATATGAAACCTCTGGCCTTTGTGGTTTCAGGAGAAGATTTTTAAAGTCATTTTGCTATTTAAGTCTATATAAACCATGTGACCCCCAGGGCGTGGCCAGTTTTGACCCCAGGGGCATAATTTGAACAATCTTTGTAGAGGATCACTTTAGGAAATATACCAAATATGAAACCTCTGGGCCTTGTGATTTTAGAGGAGAAGATTTTTAAAGTCATTTTGCTACATATTCTATATAAACCATGTGACCCCCAGGGCGTGGCCCATTTTGACCCCAGGGGCATAATTTGACCAATCTTTGTAGAGGACCTCGAGAGGATGTAACATATCAAATATGAAAGCTCTGAGCCTTGCGGTTTCATAGAAGATTTTTAAAGTTTTCACTTTTTAAATCTATTTTTAGCTCTGGTGACCTAGATATTCAGCAGACAGGAAAGATTTGAACACATTTGAAAGAGGTCCACCCAAGGATCATTCCTGTGAAGTTTGGTGAAAATCTGCCAAGCGGTTTACGAGGAGATGTTGTTTGAATGAAAAGTTGACGGAGCAGGCACGCACGCACGACGGACAACGGGCGATCACAAAAGCTCATCATGACCACTTTCTGCTCAGGTGAGCTAAAAACTGGAGCCATGTTTTTAATTAATCAAAATTATTGAAGGCAATTGGTAGTCGGCCATCCAAGGGACATTTCTGTTTAAGTATTTAGAAATCCAGCAAGTGGTTTTTGACGAGAAGATTGTCTATATTATGTTAAATTTACCGACCTACTGGTGGCCATGTTTTTTTAACATATCAAAGTTTTTTTAAGGAACTTTGGTACTGACTCACCCAAGAAAAAAATGTATGATATCATTTCGAAATCCAGTAAGTGGTTTCTGATGAAAATATTGTCAAAGTTGCCTGTATGGCCTTATATGATGCAACTTCCGCAACCCCTGGTGACCATGTTTTTTAAAGAATCAAAATTATTTTAAGGAATTTGTAGAGGGTCACCCAAGGAACAATAGTATGAAATTATTTTGAAATCCAGTAAGTGGTTTCCGACAAGAAGATTGTCACAAAGGTGCTTATACAGCCATATAGTCAAACTTTCCCATCCCTGGCAGCCATGTTTTTTAATGAATCAAAATTATTTGAAGGAATTTGGTAGGCACTCACCCAAGGAACATTTCTGTGAAATTATTTTGAAATCCAGTAGGTGGCTTCTGAAGACAAGATTGTCAAAGTTGCCTATACAGTTATATACGGTCAAACTTCTACATCCCCTGGCAGTCATGTTTTTTTAACAAATAAAAATCAAAAGGAATTTGCTAGAGCGTCTCCCAAGGAACATTTCGGCAAAAACTATTTTGAAATCCAGAAAGTGGTTTCTGCCAAGATTTTCAAATTTGGCCTTGTAACCCAATTAGAATTTGCATCTCCGAGGTGTGGCTTATTTTTATCCCAGGGGCATAATTTGAACAACCTTTACAAACCTCTGGGCCTTGCGGTTTCAGATAAAGCTTTTTAAAGTCATTCTGCTATTTAAGTCTATATAAACCATGTGACCCCTTGGGGTGTGGCCAGATTTGACCCCAGGGGCATAATTTGAACAATCTTTGGAGAGGACCACTATGCAATGTTACGTACTACATATAGGAAAGCTGTGGACCTTGCAGTTTCAGAGGAGAGGATTTTAAAAGTCATTTTGCTATTTAAGTCTATATAAACCATGTGACCCCCTGGGCATGACTAGTTTTGACCCCAGGGCATAATTTGAACAATATTTGTAGAGGACCACGTATACATACCAAATATGAAACCACTAGGCCCTGCGGTTTCAGAGGATTAGAATTTTAAAGTCATTTTGCTTTATAAGTTTATATACACCATGTGACCACTGGGGTGTGGTCAGTTTTGACCCATGGGGCACAATTTGAACAATCTTTGTAGAGGACCACTATAGGATGTTACATACCAAATATGAAACTCTGGGCCTTTCAGTTTCAGGAGAAGATTTTTAAACACATTTTGCTATTTACATTTATAAAAACCATGTGACCCCCAGGGCGTGGCCAGTTTTGACCTCAGGGGAAAAATTTGAACAATCTTTGTAGAGGACCACTATACGATGTTACATACCAAATATGAAACTTCTGGGCCTTGCGGTTTCTGAGGAAGAGATTTTTAAAAAACTTTGCTATTAAAGTGTAAATGAATCATGTGACCCCGGGGCGTGGTACGTTTTGACCCTAGGGGCATAAATTGAAGAATATTTGTAGAGGACCACTAAAGGATGTTACATACCAAATGTGAAACCTCTGGGCCTTGCGGTTTCAGAAAAGAAGATTTTTAAAGACATTTTGCTATTTAAGTCTATATAAACCATGTGACCCCAAAGGCATGGCCAGTTTTGACCCCAGGTGAATAATTTTAACAACCTTTGTAGAGGACCACTATAGGATGTTACATACCAAATATGAAACCTCTGGGCCTTGTGGTTTCAGAGGAGAAGATTTTTAAGGTCATAATGCTTTATATTCTATATAAACCATGTGACCCCCGGGCGTGGCCTGTTTTGACCCCAGGAGCATAATTTGAACAAACTTTGTAAAGGACCACTAAAGGATGTCACAAACCAAATGTGAAACCTCTGGGCCTTGCGGTTTCAGAAAAGAAGATTTTTAAAGACATTTTGCTATTGAAGTCTATATAAACCATGTGACCCCCAAGGCATGGCCAGTTTTGACCCCAGGGGAATAAATTTAACAATCTTTGTAGAGGACCACTATAGGATGTTACATACCAAATATGAAACCTATGGGCCTTGTGGTTTCAGAGGAGAAGATTTTTAAGGTCATATTGCTTTATATTGTATATAAACCATGCGACCCCCGGGCGTGACCTGTTTTGACCCCAGGAGCATAATTTGAACAAACTTTGTAAAGGACCACTAAAGGATGTTACAAACCAAATAAAAAAACCCTGGGCCTTGCGGTTTCAGAGGAGAAGATTTGTAAAATAATTTTGATATATATTCTCTATAAACCATGTGACCCCCGGGCCTGGCCAGTTTTGACCCCAGGGGCATCATGTGAACAATCTTTGTAGAGGAGCACTATAGGATGTTACATACCAAATATGAAACCTCTGGGCCTTTCGGTTTCTGAGGAGAAGATTTTAAAAGTCATTTTGCTATTAAAGTGTATATAAATCATGTGACCCCCGGGGCATGGCCCGTTTTGACCCTAGGGGCATAAATCGAATAATATTTGTAGAGGTACACTAAAGGATGTGACATGCCAAATATGAAACCTCTGGGCCTTGCGGTTTCAGAGAGAAGATTTTTAAAGACATTTTGCTATTTAAGTCTATATAAACCATGTGACCCCCAAGGTGTGGCCAGTTTTGACCCCAGGGGAATAATTCTTAACAATCTTTGTAGACGACCACTATAGGATGTTACATACCAAATATGAAACCTCTGGGCCTTGTGGTTTCAGAGGAGAAGATTTTTAAGGTCATATTGCTATATATGCTATATAAACCATGTGACCCCCGGGCGTGGCCCGTTTTGACCCCAGGAGCATAATTTGAACAAACTTTGTAAAGGACCAATAAAGGATGTTACATACCAAATATGAAACCTCTAGACCTTGTGGTTTCAGAGGAGGATATTTTTAAAGTAATTTTGCTATATATTCGGACCTCTAGAGGATGTAACATATCAAATATGAAAGCTCTGAGCCTTGCGGTTTCATAGAAGAAGATTTTTAAAGTTTTCACTTTTTAAATCTATTTTTAGCTATATATTCGACACAAACCATGTGACACTTGGGGCATGGCCAGTTTTGACCCCAGGGGCATAATTTGAACAATCTTTGTAGAGGACCACTATAGGATGTTACATACCAAATATGAAACCTCTGGGCCGTGTGGTTTCAGAGAAGATTTTATAAGTTTACACTTGTTAAATCTATTTTTAGCTCTGGTGACCTACATATGCAGCGGACCATAACGATTTGAACAACTTTGAAAGAGGGTCACCCAATGATCATTCCTGTGAAGTTTGGTAAAAATCTGCCAAGTGGTTTTGGAGGAAATGTTGTTTCAATGAAAAGTTGACGACCGACGCACGCACGCACGGACGCACGCACGGACGCATGCACGCACGGACAACGGGCGATCACAAAAGCTCACCATGAGCACTTTTTGCTCAGGTGAGCTAAAAAGATGGACAACAATGATTGTTACAAACCTTTTCTGCTATTTAATATTATTGTTTAACGAAATCGTTGAATTCCTTTTCACATTTTCATCAACGACTCGATAATCGATAGAAAACAAACATGGCGCCTCCCTCTTTGGGTCAACTCGAGGTCAAAGTGTATAAATGTACGTCTTTGTTTATAGATGCGGATATCTAATTTTTTCTTTCCGGACGATAATTCTGGCATAAAAATTTAAGGTCTATTTCCTCAGCGTAGGGTGGTCCTACGTCAATTTTGAAAACACTGTGACATAGTTCATTCATTCCTTAACTAAATGACGTCAATCTCATAAATATTCATGATGTTTTACATGTACGCATTTTTATTGTACGCACATATGTGTGTTTCTTAAGATTTTTAAAGTCGTTTTACTATTTATTATATATAAACCATGTGACCCCCGTGGGCGTGGCCAGTTTTGACCCCAGGGGCATGATTTGAACAAATTTGTAGAGCACCACTATAGGATGTAACATACCCAATATGAAACCTCTGGGCCTTGCAATTCAGAGGAGAAGATTTTTGAACTCATTTTTCTATATATTCCATATAAACCATGTGACCCACGGGGCGTGGCCCGGTTTGACCCCACGGGCATAATTTGAAATAACTTTGGAAAGGACCACTATAGGATGTTGAATACCAAATATGACACCTCTGGGTCTTGCGGTTTCAGAGGATAAGATTTTTTAAGTCATTTTGCTATATTCTATATAAACCATGTGACCCTCGGGGCATGGCCAGTTTTGACCACAGGGCAATAATTTTAACAATCTGTGTAGAAGACCACTAGAGGATGTTACATACCAAATAGGAAACCTCTGGGCCTTGTGGTTTCAGAGAAGATTTTTCTGTGACCCCCGGGGCGAGGCCCGTTTTGACCCCAGGGGCATAATTTGAACAATATTTGTAGAGGACCACTATAGGATGTTACAAACCAAATATGAAACCTCAGGGCCTTGCAATTTTAGAGGAGATTTTTTAACTCATTTTCCTATATACCGTAAATGTCCTTTTTGACGCGCAGGGCGCGTGTCATTTTAGGACCCCTGCGCGTTTAAATGGAGCCATTTTTTGTTAATTCTGCCATTATCCAGAAATAAAGTTTTCATGTATGTGCACTTTCCAATGACGTAATACACATTGGTACAGTCTACATACGGCCGATGGGCTTTGTCCGCTTGAGAAAATTCACGATGGTACTGTCTAAATTAATATCGTCGATCGACACGACGAGCTCACTCGCACAACGTTAAGCACAATGGTACAGACTAAATTATTAACACCTAGAACACTAATACATGTACGCTAACGGTACATGTATAATAATGGCACTGTTAACAACATTCTGGTTGACTGCTTTTGCCAGCGCTTGTTGTTGAAACCTCCACGTGGGAAGCATGAAATTTGCTTTGCGTGTGCAAACTGTTATTACATGTTCTTATAATAAATATTCATAATATCGTAATGAATTTATGTGGTCCCATTCACTTGCGTCATATATTGCTGTGTGTAACCCATATAGTGGGACATAGGTTTATTTATATACAGGCAATTCCAGATACCTAAATATGGTGGTCTATTTAATCGTTTCTATCGAATTAACTTTAGTTTTTCGTTAATGTTTGAAAAAGTAGATCGACAAAAAATATTTCGGGACCAAAAAATACCCTATGCGCGTCTATTAGGGCATGGGCGTCAATAAGGAAATTCACGGTATTCCATATAAACCATGTGACCCCCGAGGCATGGCCCGTTTTGACCCCAGGGGCATAATTTGAACAAACTTTGTAAAGGATCACTATAGGATGTTAAATACCAAATATGAAACCTGTGGGCCTTGCAGTTTCAGAGGATAAGATTTTTAAAGTCATTGTGCTATATTCTATATAAACCATGTGACCCCCGGGACATGGCCAGTTTTGACCCCAGGGGAATAATTTTTACAATCTCTGTAGAAGACCACTATAGGATGTTCCATACCAAATATGAAACCTCTGGTCCTTGTGGTTTCAGAGAAGAAGAGTTTTAAAGTTTACACTTTTAAAATCTATTTTTAGCTCTGGTGACCTACATATGCAGCGGACCATAAAGATTTGAACAACTTTGAAAGAGGGTCACCCAAGGATCATTCCTGTGAAGTTTCATGAAAATCCACCAAGCGGTTTAGGAGGAGAAGTTGTTTGAATTAAAAGTTGACGGCACACGCACGCACTCACGATGGACAACGGGCAATCACAAAAAAAGCAGAGTTATGGGCATTGTTGTACCTGATGGTGGAGTGGATGACAAAGGTATATTCCATGTTTCAAGTGAATAACACCTGTAGTTTTGAGGTAACCAATTGTTGTGCAATGGACCAGAACCATCTGAGGTCTATTGGTAAAGAACCACCCAAGAAACATTCCTGTGAAATTAATTAGTCTACCCAGAGGTTTAGGAGATGGCTCAGATTTTTCTACATATAGCTCTGGTGCCATCAAGTGCAGTAGAGCAGAAACATTTGAGCAACTGTGGAAGAGGACCACACAAGGAACATTTCTGTTAAGTTTCAGAGATGTCATTTAAAGGAAAGTTTACACACACACATTAGCATAAGCTGGCTGGTCTTTAGCCAGTGGAGCTAAAGAACGATACACATCTAACCATGTCAGTGAAATATGATCATTCTTCTTTTGTTATATATGTATAAAACAAATTATAATTCATTTTTGTTGTAATATTAATTTTATTTCATTAGTAGTAAATGGGACATATGCTTAATCAGTGAGTTTCCAAGCCACAAGCAACTGTCATATGCACATTTCGTTAATCCATGTACAGCTATTTTTATTGGAAGCTTACTTTTGAAACTGAACTCTGTGTAAGGAGCCAGATGTATGGTTACACAAACATTACTTTACACCATCATCTCTTACTTTTGCTCACACAAAGCAAACTTATAAATGAAATATTTCTGTTTCAAAAATAAAATTACTAAACAACTGCTTTAAAATCAAGCTGTAGTATTTACCAAGTAACAATTTAATATATCTACCTGACATCTTCCAAAAATTTCTCCAACTCCAGACCTTGAACTTGTTGAAACCTGCAAAGTAGATAAGAACAAGTTAGCTACATTTTAAAAATAACAAGTATGGTAGGACATGTTGATTTCTTAAACTTAAAAGGTCATATACAAAATAATTAGGGATGGCATCGAATACCAAAATCGGTATTCGAATATTTGCTTTTTCATTCAATCGAATATTCGAATATTCGCATAGATTGGTATTAACTATTTTGAACTTTTTGGCCTAGTAGACGTAAAAGTTAATTTTTGTATGACATATTAGTTCCAAGTAGCCAGTACCGTCATATTTTCATTAACAAATTGCGTTTTCCAATTAATGTACTTATTGCACAGTATAAAAACACAAACAACTTCAGTACCCATTTTAATTGTTCTTTTAATCAAACAGTAAATTTCACAAGTCTAAACGCGAGTTGCAATTACATTTAACAGTTATGTTTTCCTACTGTCTGGTATAATTGCGTATTACTGGCGACTAGACGATAGGCGACTGACACCGACCCGTATATTCAAATATTCAATATTCAAAGTACGCTTGTCACCATTACAATATGTAACACTCCCAGGGAAAGACCCTCAATAACGTTGTAGAAGTTTAGGTCTAACCCTTTTTCCAATATATACTTATGGTAAATCGTCATTGTAATTTTGTCAATATTGTGGAAATAAAATATGTATAAATCGTATATTCAATATATTTTAGTCTGACACGTGACACGGGCCCATACTACTGAAAACACAGTATTAGGTATCTATTGGTGAAAAACTGCCTTTATGTTGACAGAAAAATACTTTCTACAAACAGGAAAGCATTGGTTTTTAAGAAGCAATACAAATTTGCGAATATTTGAATGTGTTTTAACTATTCGAATGGCAATCATTCAATCGAATATTAGAATATGCGAATAGTTTTGCCATCCCAAAAAATAATATATAAACATATTGATAAGCCAAGTTATTTTGGGAAGGAATGGGACATACTGGCAAACAAACAACTGCTAAAGTACAGTAAAATTCTCGCGTGTAGGACGCCCCCGCACCTAAAAATTCAAAACGTAGTTTGTGGAAAAAAAATTATGCAATTTAAAAGCTTCTAAACACTTTTTAATACATCAAAATCGTAAATTTCGCATCCACTGTTTATATTTTTGTCGTGAAATTCGCAATATACAAATGCGGACACATTATACTAAATGTGTCTTGCTGTATTGAGATGTGTTGAGTAGTTTCGTTGTCAACACCATTAATTACACCATAAATGCAAAGGCCATAACAATCTGATTCTATGTTTAGCGACCTCGGGCTGGTAGGTTTTCGGATGCCTGAACGAAAAAAAAAAAAAAAAATTGACAATGTAAAAAATCGAGTTGGAAAGCTTACATAAAATTTGGAAACTAGACATGTGTCCGTAGGACACGGATGCCCCCACATTCAGCTGGTCATCACAAAACTCTGCTGATGGAAAAACTGCACCAAAATACCCAGGTGCACAAGTTCACATGCAGATTAATATGTTTAAAACGTTTCATCAGTCTAGCAGTTATACTTTTTGAGTTACACGCGACAAAAATCCAAAAATGTCATTTTTTGCTAAAAAAAAAGGGTCATAACTCCACTGATGGCGGAAGAAACTGCACCAAAATACCCACGTGCACAAGTTCACATACTGATTAATATGTGTATAAAGTTTCATCTATGTAGCAGTAATACTTTTCCAAACATGTCATTTTTGGCTAAAAAAGGGCCATAACTCCACTGATGTCTAAAAAAACTGCACCAAAACACCCAGGTGAGTTACACGTGACACAGGTCCAAAAATGTCATTTTTTTGCTAAAAAAGGGCCATAACTCCACTGATGTCAGAAAAAACTGCACCAAAATATCCAGGTGCACAAGTTCACATGCTGATTAATATGTATATAAAGTTTCATCACTGTAGCAGTAATACTTTTTGAGTTATGTGCGACACAAGTCCAAACATGTCATTTTTTGCTAAAAAAGGGCCATAACTCCACTGATGTCTAAAAAACTGCACCAAAATACCCAGGTGCACAAGTTCACATGCTGATTAATATGTTTATAAAGTTTCATCACTCTAGCAATAATACTTTTTTAGTTACACGCGACACAAGTCCAAAAATGTCATTTTTTGCTAAAAACAGGGCCATAACTCCGCTGATGTTGGAAAAAACTGCACCATAATACCCACGTGCATAAGTTCACATGCTGATTAATATGTTTGTAAAGTTTCATCACTCTAACAGCAATACTTTGTGAGTTACACGTGACACAAGTCCAAAAATGTCATTTTTTGCAAAAATTAGGGCCATAACTCCGCTGATGTCCGAAAAAAATGCACCAAAATACCCAGGTGCACAAGTTCACATGTTGATTAATATATATATAAAGTGTCATCACTGTAGCAGTAATACTTTTTGAGTTATGTGCAACACAAGTCCAAAAATGTCATTTTTTGCCAAAAAAGGGCCATAACTCCGCTGATGTCGGAAAAAAACTGCACCAAAATACCCAGGTGCACAAGCACTGATGCCGATGAATATGCTTATAAAGTTTCAACACTCTAGCAGTTATACTTTTTGAGTTATGCGCAACACAAAAAATCCGACAGACGGACGGAAGTCCTTATGAGATGATACTTAAGTGGCTACCTTACGAAAAAAAGATAGTTAACAGTCTTAAAATAGCCACCTTAAAGCATTTTTAAGCCACATACAACACTAACCCTAACCCTAATCAACTTTTTTCAACTAAATTGTCCGTAAACAAAAACCACTTAACTACTCTCCCGTTAGTGCGAATGGACGGACGGACAAGGGCATATCTATATGCCCCCCCCCTCTAAAGTGAGGGCAAAAAAATGTCATTTTTTACTTTAAAAAAGGGCCATAACTCCGCTTATGTCGGAAAAAACTGCACCAAAATACCCAGGTGCACAAGTTCACATGTTGATTAATATGTTTATAAAGTTTCATCACTCCAGCAGTAATACTTTTTGAGTTACAAATGACACAAGTCCAAAAATGTCATTCTGTGCTAAAAAAAGGGCCATAACTCCACTGATATCTAAACAAGAGGGCCCTAGGACGCTCACCTGAGACTTTGTAACCCAATTGGAATTTGCATCCTGAGGCGTGCCTTATTTTTATCCCAGGGGCATAATTTGAACAATCTTGAACAAACCTCGGGGCCTTGCAGTTTCAGGTGAACATTTTTACAGTAATTTTGCTATTTAAGTCTACATAAACCATGTGACCCCCGGGGTGTGACAAGTTTTGACCCCAGGGGCATAATTTGAACAATCTTTGTAATGGACCACTATAGGATGTTACATACCAAATACGATTTGTGAAGTCATTTTGCTATTTAAGTATATATAAATCATGTGACTCGGGGCGTGGCCAATTTTGACCCCAGGGGCATAAATTGAACACTATTTGTAGAGGACCACTATAGGATGTTACATACCAAATATGACACCTCTGGGCCTTGCGGTTTCAGAGAAGATTTTTAAAGACATTTTCCTATTTAAGTTTACATAAACCATGTGACCCGCGGGGCGTGGCCAGTTTTGAACCCAGGGGCATAATTTGAACAAACTTTGTAGAGGAACACTATAGGATGATACATACAATATAAGAAATATCTGGGCCTTGTGGTTTCAGAGGAGAAGATTTTTGAAGTCACTTTGCAATATGTTCTATATATACCATGTGACCCCCCTGAGCATGGCCCGTTTTCACCCCAGGGGCATAATTTTAACAATCTTTGTAGAGGACCACTAGAAAATGTCACATATCAAATATGAAACCTCTGGGCCTTGCAGTTTCAGAAGAGAAGATTTTTTAAGTCATTGTCCTATATATTCTATATAAACCATGTGACCCCCCAGGGCGTGGCCCGTTTTGACCCCATGGGCATAATTTGAACAATCTTTGTAGATGACTACTATAGGATGATACATACCAAATACAACTTCACCAAAATAAAGTTGTGGGATCCACTTTCTACATGATTTAGTTTTAATGATGTGTTAATAAACATTGTGTAGTGCCCAACACAATTGTTAACATACAAAAATGTCAAATGTTTTAATATAATCTTAAAGATCTCATGAAACCCTGCACAAATCAGTTCGAATTGTCAATTTATCTCAGTTTTTTCAAAAGTTATGGTCATTTGAAACTTTCGAAAAATGGCCATTTTGGTGAACATTTTCCTTGAATATTTTAGTCGAATCGCGGACCCGTTGTTTATAAAAACGGATTACTTTTTTGCGTAGATTTTTTCTATACATGGGATCAAACTGAAATGTGCGTACTGACAGCATTTTTCTGTATATTTAAAAAAAAGCCCCGATTTGTTTATCAGACTTTGATATGTAACCTTAATTTTGAATCACAGAGTGCAAGTGCTTTTTTTTTTTCGTAGCTAAATTGTCGAAAAGCAACAAATGTTAATTAACACAAAATATGCTTCTGAACAGTGTCACTCTTTAAAAAGTCAAGAAAAAGTATATTTAACAGACAAATTGCAAAATGAATACTGTTCAAATCTTTTATATAAACCACAATTATAAAACACTAAATCACTGTTGTCCAATTGAGTTTAGTATCTTATCTAAATTCTAATTCAGAAGTACGTCCTCTGAAACAGTTCAAAGGATGACTGATATTTTGCATGATCGTTAAATAACCACTGTCTTCCACTTTTATCATTTCAAAATCTATTATAAAATCAAACTTCACACTTTGAACATCATTGCGGACTGGCCAAACAAACACACCCTTTTGCTAAGTTGCATGTTTACACGCTCTAAATCACATTTCAGGTCTTGAACACTTTGAGCAAGCAAGCGATTTTCATTTTTAACAGTTTCTGTGGTTTCTCTAGCAGTCCGGAGATCATTTGCCTGCCTTCGCACAAGCCTTTGTGTATAACGAAGCAACATTCAATTTTGTTTAGCAGTTTCATCTCATTTTTTCACATTTTTAACTGAATAATGTCCTATACACCGTTTGTAATCATTCAGTTTCAAACTTTCCGTGACCATGTTCTTCTTTACCTTCTTCAATTTTTTATAATATTTCTGACACAGGTATTTTCTCATATTCTATTCTTTAGTATCATTTGGAGTCTCACCATGATCACCAATGTCTGTTTGTGTACATTTAGATTGGAAGTGCGCTACGACGCTTTCCTCATCCGACAGAGCAGGAATATGAACGCAGTCTTTTTCAGCAGTTTGATTTACATCTTTCTTAGTCAAAGACACATTAAAGTGTTTACTTAATAATTCATCAACAGTTTTTACATCAGCAACTTTCTTTTTACTGACCAACTTCTTTGTACACTCAAGTACACTAGTTACTTTAGAAGTGAGAGTAGAGGGGGCTTTATTCGGACAGTCTTCATTTAACAGAGACAGCACTTCCACAAAAACTAAATGTTTCAAAGTATAGGCATTGTTCTTTGTAAAGTTGAAAATTTCAACAACAATTCCATTTGTCAAGGTCAGGCATTTTTCAACTTGCTTGTATATAATACAGTTGCATGAGAGCCCCACATCCTTGCAGTATGGTCGTAGATACTCCATTATGAATATGGCATGTACATGTTGTGCAGCAGTGCACACTAAAAAAAAAACACACACACACACATTAAATATGCATTTATAATTAATAAAATATTTTATTCTTATAAAAACATTCATTTTCGATCGATATTCTTCATTATTTGATAGCAGTAGCAAATCACCAAAAATGGTACGAACGAGGCGACTAAAAAATCCATTTCGTACACAATTCAAACCATGTAAATTTTTCCATTAATAAGAAATGTTATATGCCTTTATCGATCTATTTCTTTTAAAAACATTCATAGAAACCATTTTCATGCGTTTCTTTGCAGTTTGTGTCACACAAGACAGAAATATTCATTGAAACAACTCGTCTGTCATTCGTGACAAAATGCATAGTTTGCCATCGATGCGAAATGCTTCGAAGGCATTCAAAAGATGGACAACAATGATTGTTACAAACCTTTTCTGCTATTTAATATAATGGTTTAACGAGTATCGTTGAATTCATTTCACATTTTCATCATCGACTCGATTATCGATAGAAAACAAACATGGCGCCTCCCTCTTTGGGTCAACTCAAGTCAAAGTGTATAAATGCGCATCTTTGTTTATAGATGTGGATATCTAATTTTTTTATTTCCGGACAATAATTTTGGAATCAAAATTTAAGGTCTATTTTCTCAGCGTAGGGTGGTCCTACGTTTTATTTTGAAAACACTGTGAAATAGTTCATTCATTCCTTAACTAAATGACGTCAATCTCATAAATATTCATGATGTTTTACATATCCGCATTTTTAGTGTAAACGCATACATGTGTGTTTCTGAAGATGTTTAAAGTCATTTTGCTATTTATCCCCCCGTGGGCATGGCCAGTTTTGACCCCAGGGGCATAATTTGAACAAACTTTGTAGAGCACCATTATAGAATGTAACATACCAAATATCAAACCTCTGGGCCTTGGAATTTCAGAAGAGAAGATTTTTGAACACATTTGTCTATATATTCCATATAAACCATGTGACCCCCGTGAACTGGCCCGTTTTGACCCCAGGAGCATAATTTGTAAAAAGTTTGTAAAGGACCACTATAGGATGTTACATACTAAATATGAAACCTCTGGGCCTTGCAATTTCAGAAGAGAAGATTTTTAAAGTCATTTTGCTATATTCTACATAAACCATAAGACCCCCGGGCGTGGCCAGTTTTGACCCCAGGGGCATAATTTGGCCAGTTTTGACCCCAGGGGCATAATTTGAACAATCTTTGTAGAAGACCACTATAGGATGTTACATACCAAATATGAAACATATGGGCCCTGTGGTTTCAGAGAAGATTTGTAAAGTCATTTTGCTACTTATTGTTTATAAACCATGTGACCCCTGGGGCGTGGCCGTTTTGACCCCAGGGCATAATTTGAACAATCTTTGTAGAGGACCACTTTAGGATGTTGCATACTAAATATAAAACCTCTGGGCCTTGCAATTTCAGAGGGGAAGATTTTTGAACTCATTTTCCTATATATTCCATATAAACCATGTGACCCCCGAAGCATGGCCGGTTTTGACCCCAGAGGCATAATTTGAACAAACTTTGTAAAGGACCACCAAATATGAAACCTCTGCGCCTTGTGGTTTCAGAGAAGAAGATTTTTAAAGTCATTTTGCTATATAGTCTATACAAACCATGTGACCCCCGGGGCGTGGCCAGTTTTGACCCCAGGGGAATAATTTTAACAATCTCTGTACAAGACCACTATAGGTTGTTACATACCAAATATGAAACCTCTCGGCCTTGTGGTTTCAGAGAAGAAGATTTTTTAAAGTCATTTTGCTATATAGTCTATATAAACCATGTGACCCCCGGGGCATGGCCAGTTTTAACCCCAGGGGCATAATTTGAACAATCTTTGTAGAGGACCACTATAGGATGTTACATACCAAATATGAAACCTCTGGGCCCTGCGGTTTCAGAGAAGATTTTTAGCTCTGGTGACCTACATGTGCAAGCGAACCATAAAGATTTGAACAAATTTGAAAGAGGGTCTCAAAGGATCATTCCTGTGAAGTTTCATGAAAATCCACCAAGCGGTTTAGGAGGAGAAGTCGTTTGAATGAAAAGTTGACGGAGCACGCACGCACGACGGACAACGGGCGATCACAAAAGCTCACCATGAGCACTCTGTGCTCAGGTGAGCTAAAAAAAACTGCACCAAAATACCCAGGTGCACAAGTTCACATGCTGAATAATACGTTTATAAAGTTTCATCATTCTAGCAATAATACTTTTTGATATACACGCAACACAAGTCCCAAAATGTCATTTTTTGCTAAAAAAAGGGCCATAACTCCGCTGATGTCGGAAAAAACTGCACCAAAATACCCACGTGCAAAAGTTCACATGCTGATTAATATGTTTGTAAAGTTTCATCACTCTAGCAGCGATACTTTTTGAGTTACGTGCGACACAAGTCCAAATATATCATTTTTTTGCTAAAAAAGGGCCATAACTCCGCTGATGTCGGAAAAAAATGCACCAAAATACCCAGGTGCACAAGAAGCCCAGATGCCAATGAATATGCTTATAGTTTCATCACTCTAGCAGTTATACTTTTTGATTGATGAGCGACACACAAATCCGACGGACGGACGGAGAAATGAATACTTATGTGACTATTTCATGACTAACCCTAATGCCATTTTAGCCCCCTAAGGGACTAATTTAGCCACCTAAGGAAGTTTTTACTTACAAAGGGATACTTATGTGACTATTTTAGTCACCTAAGTATCCAAATGTGTGTACGGTCGGACGGACAAGGGCAAATCTAAAGTGGGAGCATAAAAACATGGGAAAAATTACTTTACCAATATTTGTAAAAAATAAAGTGCAACTAGTCCATTGCACAGTTAAAATACTGTGTTAAAATAGGTTCCCCATATATATATAAAGATGATATATAACAGTTTTGCAAGTAAACATTTGCGGTAGCTTGTACCACTGCCATGAATTAGTTGTGATAGAAAATTTTTGTTTATCAACCCGTTGTTTGTTTTTTCCTGCCTGGTTGGTAGGTATTGAAAAATCATGGGGATGCTAAACATAGAATCAAATGTGAATGGCCTAATTGTTTGACAAACACAGTCAAGTATCATCAATGACACCATCGTTAATTTTTGCCGAGCAATACAGAAGGTGTGAAGTGGTTTGTCAGGTGGTGTTTACAGAACAGTTGGTTTGACCCAGGTTCTTATTTCTTATCGTGTGTAATGTTTTATTGCACATAGATTTTTATTTCATAAAAATAAGAATATAATACACACAAAATTAGAAATATATACTATATGTTTAAAAGATCCCAATTTAAAACATTGTGAAATGTATCGGGTAGGAATATTTACTTATATAAGCGTGTTAGTGACATCTATTGAGCGTCTATTAAAAATGGCAGCCAAAATAGCACGGAATATATTGATGATAGAAAAACCAGGTGTTTTTGCTTCTTTCCGCGTATAAGACGCATTGAAAAAATGGTACAAATTTTTTTATGAAAAAGTGCCACTTATACACACGAGAAATTATGGTATAACCTAACTGATCCATTCTGTGCTGTCCAGAAGATTGCAATTTATTTACACATATCCACTGAAAACTAGCCCCCTCATTGGAAGACCAGCTTTCTTAAAAATCAAAATTAAATTTTCAGGTGGCACCCTTCCAGTTGGAGAAGCCAGTAAAGATGAAGCTGCCTTCAGATATGTTGTATCCGAATGCCTGCTGGCACAAATAGCACAATGCAATGTCCTCGGACCGGTCATAATGCAACCATTTGTAAGTTGCAAACCACTGGGGGTTGATTGAACGTTGTTCTGCATTATTTTCCGTAAAGCCTTTGGCTTTCACATGTACCATTAGCATATGTCAGACACTGTACACAAGGCCCACAAATTCAAAGAACTGAAAAATACACAACGCACTATGCGCCGCACTATACACCTCGAAGAATCCGGATGATCATTGTCTTTCCGGCGCTTGTCGAAAAAACTTGTTTTTTCGGTGAGTTTCCCTGGCCCATTGTGTTTTATTTGATATTTGCTCTACCTAGGACGTAGTCCAGGTAATATTTGGTTGTTTCTTATTTGTTTCTAATTGGTTTTTTAATTTGTTTGAGTAAAAAGGAGCCAGTCCGAGAACGACGTTCTCGAATGTGATGAAACGAGTGAAGGTAAATTTTCGGGCTTTGAGATTGATAACGCCGAGCCTAAAAAACTAAATCGACACGAAAGGATGTTAATAATAATAGTAGTTCAAAATCAGAAGGAGACAAAAAGCTTCGAAGGTCTAAATCAAATGTCATAGACTTGGATAACTTGTCTGCACAGGACATTGATATGTTAACAGAAAAGTTAGCCATTGCACCTATGCCTGTAGAAGATGAATATGAGCAGGACTATGACAGTTTTGACCTTGAGAATGCTCCAAATTTACATGTTGAACTTGACAATAACCAATCAGACTCTGAATCTTTTGATTCAATTGGTGCAAGAAAACATGTGCAGGATTCTAGTAAAGATTTGACTAGCAGACTCAAAAATAGTCTATTTGGTGACAATTCAAAAAACCAGGCTGACCAGTCTGAGTGGAAACTGCCTAAGATTAAGTCTAAGGTTAAAGGTCCGGCAATTACACAATCTTTGGCTGAATTGATCAATGTAGCTTGCACTTCACAGTGTGATATCGTGTCAGTTTCAGACAAATATCATGTTCCTGAAAATTGTGAAATGTTGCATCCACCCAGTGTAAACAATGAAATTTTGAAAAATCCTGGATAAACGAACACGGTACATATGACTGTCTTTTCCAAGATATTCAGTCTCTTCTTGCATCTGGTGTTTTTCCAATTTTAAAATTGGTGCAAATGCTTAAACAGACTTTGATGAAGAAGCCAAACAGCTTATTTCTGACTCTCTTACCTTACTGGGTCAAGTTCAGTGCAACTTGAGTATCCGTAGACGGTATCTGCTCAGACCTAATCTAGATCCAAAGTATAAAAACTTGTGTAACATTAACATGCCGTTCACAACTCAGCTTTTCGGTCATGACATTGCTAAGGAAGTGAAGAATTGTGAAACCAGTCTTGATCGGGGAAAGTAATAGCTCAACAAAATTATTCTAGAGCAGGTTTTCCTGGGAGATTTCCACGAAATTTCAGTAGAGGACGTGGAAGTGCCTGGTACACACCATATCCCAGTTATGGACAGACACCAGTCTTCAATCCTCTAGGATTTCGAGGACGCATGAGAGGTCCAAGGGGCTAGAGAGGTTTTAAACCCACAGCTACAATTACAGTCCCAACCGAGGGGAATTAGGAGCGGTTGGTAGGCTCAAACATTGTTATAGATCATGGGAGTTATTAACTAACCATGAATAGATTTTAAATAGTATTAAAGGCTCTGTCCTTGAATTTGAGTTGGAACCGTTTTAAACTGTTATGTCCAATGAAATTATATTTAATGACTCAGAAATGCAAATTATCTCTCAAGAGGTTGCCGAATTCTTGAAAAAAGGAGCCATTGTTCGTTCCCAAGGGAACCATGTCAGTTTATTTCAAATATTTTTGTAGTCAAAAAACCTAACGGAAAATTTAGACCAAATATCAACCTGAAAAAGTTAAATACTTTTGTTCATTATGAACATTTCAAGCAAGAACACTTCAAAATAATGCTTGAGCTTATTCAAGAAAATGTGCCTTCATCCAAGCATTAGCGATGGATGAAGGTCATCATTGGAGTAAAGCTGGAGGCTGAGCATGTATAGATAGCATTCCATTCTGGACATATGAGGGGATCCACACTTTAAACAGCGAAAAAATCTACTACGCTCTGACCTACTCATGCACATGCGCAGTCGCAACGGAAATGACACACCGGAAACATGCATATATTTAACATGGTTTTGTTGCCATAAATACCAAAAGGGTGGGAAATTATAAAAGCATATAAAATATCAAAAAAGTTTAAAATATTATCCATACAAGCATAATATAATTATGCACAATAAATAAGAGGAGGGTCTATACATGCTCAGCCTCCAGCTTTACTCCAATAATGACCTTCATCCAGCGCTAAAGCTTGGATGAGGGCACATTATTTTCGTAAAGCCTTCAGCTTTCACATGAAAACCAAAACTTCCATTGAACTTAACCAAAATAATTTTTTAATAATTTATTGAGCCTAGTAACATATCATCGTAGGACCTAACCAGACAGGAAAGACACATTGCTAGAACTATTCAAATAGTCTTTAATGAACATCCTTTGTAAAAGCTACAGATGTAGAAGCAACTCTGAATAAACGTGCCTTAAAATGGTCAGAGTCAATACCAGAAAATTCTAATATGAACTTCAACCATCTAGCAACGGTGCTAGTAGTCATTTGCTTGAAAGTTTTATATTATACAAGCACAAACCATGACTTCCTTACAGATTTTGTAGCATCAATATTGGCAAGAAGTGTATGCATAGCATGCAGCGCCTCGTCATGAAAATGCTCTACTTTCAATGTAAAAGAATGTCCTAATTGAGACTTTTTCAACCTATTTGTAAAAGTAAACACAATGTCCTGTTGTTTAATAAACATATCAATATTCATAGATACCAAGGCCTGAGCTCTTGGTGCCGGCGCAAAAGCCAGAAGAGCTACAGTTTTCAAAGTCAACATCTTCAAGGATAAAACCTGTATAGGCACTAATGTATACAAATAGTTCAACACAACAGACACATCCCATGAAATAATATACCGGGGTTTAGGAGATAGACACAGAAAAACCCTTTTCATAAACATAGATACTAGAAACACAATCCTTACCCAACGATTACAAAAAAAAGGAAAGAGTTTGTAGCAGCATAGCTTTATGTGTGTTAATCAATGAATATAATTTTCTCAATATAAAAAGATAATACAAATAACTAAGTATCACTGCTTCAGTCGTGTAAAAAGGGATAACTATCCTAGATACCATTCCAAGTATACAAGTGCTACCATGCGAAATGGTACTGCTTCTTGGTTCTGACTGACCAAGGTAGGCAAAAGAACTGTTCAACTGGCCACGAAATTCCATGGACAAGAAGGGATTTCCTGATACAACCGCCGTGATCAAGTGCAGACGCCTCCCCAATGGGTGCAGTTGATACCATAAATTCTCGCGTATAGGACGCCCCCGCGTATAAGACGCACCTAAAAATTGAGATCCTAATTTGTGGAAAAAAAATCTGCTATTTGAAAGCTTCTAAACATCAAAATCGTAAATTTCGTGTCCATTGTTTATTGACACTGAAAATATTTTTGTCGTGAAATCTCAATGTGGATACATTACACTAGATGTGTTTTTGCTGTATTGAGAGGTGTTGAGAAGTGTCAACACCTTTAAATTACACCATCATCGCTAATTGTCTGTTTGACAAACACAGTCAGTTTTGCAAGTATCATCAATGACACCATCCTTTTTGTTTGCAGAGCAGTATAAAAGGTGTGAAGTAGTTTGTCAGGTGGTGTTTACACTACGGTTCATTTAACTCTGGTTCTTATTTATGTTTTATTGCATATATATTTCACAAAAATATGAATTAAGAATATAAAATACACACAATAAGAATATATATTATATAATACGTATCGGGTACGAATACTTGCTCATATAAGCGTCTTAGTGACGTTGATCGAGCGTCTACACAAAATGGTGCCCAAGACACCACAGTTGATATTTATAATAGAAAAACTAGGAGTTTTTGCTTATATCCACGTATAAGACGCACCAAAAAAATGCTACGAATTTTGGCTGAAAAAAAGTGTGGCTTATACGCGAGAAATTACGGTAGTTGTGCGATGGAGCCAATAGGTCCTTGTGCCTGGATAACCTTATTGAAATGGATAAAATGATTTCAAAACTAAAAGGAAACCAAGGTTGCGAAGTACATGAAGGAAACGAAATAACACCTTTCCACCTTGTCTATCAATATCATGTTTACCACCTCTGCAATCATATTAAATGGAAGAAATATATATGGAATTCATTCACTCCAAGGGAAATTAAAAGCATTAATTGTGTAAACGCACAGTTCTGGAAATCAAGACACAACAATAGGCAATTGTTTATCCATCTTGGAGGCAAATAAATCAATATCAAGGTAAAAACATTGTCTACACAATCTCTGAAAAATTACGCATTTCAGTTCCCATTCAATCGAGTCCAAGAAATTTCTAGAGTAAAAATCAGCTTTGTTTAAAACTCCTGGAACATAAATTGCAGACGAAATAATATCTCTTTCTAAACACCAATCCCAAATTTCTTCAGCAAGAGAATCCATACATGTAGCAAAAGAAGTCATTCCTCCAAGATCATATATATACGAAACAGCTGTTACATTATCTGACTGTACTTTAATGTGCTTACTGCGAAAACTACTATACATTGACTGTAATGAGAAATAAACAGACAAAAGCCACAAATAGTAATTATTATTTCTTGACTCCATTTGCATACACCTACCATAGCATGGACATGCGTGACTAGGTCAACACAAGCAAACCCTTACAATGAGGCATAGGTTTGGCATTGAACATCTACTGGGTTTAGTCTAATGAATTTCACATTTTTGCTGTTAACATTATTTATCCACCAATATAACTTCCTGACGCTTGCCTCAGACAACCGCAATGTAATACTAAAGTGTACAGAAATCTGCAGACCTACTAATTTATCTCTTTCAAGTGTACGGTAATCCATCTTGGCTTCAAAATTTGACAAAAACATGTGTTAATGACAAGTCCACTGAAATAAGCTAATTGTCTGACCTCAATCAACTCTAAAGAAACCAACATGTTGGCCATAGAAATGATATTTTCCATTCTTTTATCAGCCAAGTAAACCTTAAACTTGACATAATCAATAATGAAACCAATGAATGCAATTCTCTGATGCCAGTTTATATCAAAACCTAATGCAACCAAGGTATCAACCAATGTACTGGTATTATAAAAACACTCCAGTTTGATATGGTTCATAATAATGGAGTCATCAATATAATAACACCAAATGTTTTACATTCTAAACCATGCAGAAACTGGTTTGAGAATTTTCGTCAACAAATATGGTGCAATTGATAAAACAAAAGGAAAACATACAAATTTGTATAGTCTGCCCTTCCACAAAACTTTCAGGTATTTAGTGTATGTTTCCTGTATAGGAACCGAAAAATAAACATTCCTATGTACAAGATCTAAAACAACATCAAAGGTTTCTCTTGTGCTTAAAAAGGTTGTATTCAACCAACTAATTCAAATATCTTAAATTAATAACTGGTCTATATTTTCCATTTGACTTGGGAACAATAAATAAATTTGATATGAATTCACCAGTTTCATGTAGTTTCAATGATAGAACCTTTATTTAGTAATTCACAAACCTCATTATTTGCTATCTCCCATCGTTCATCTTTAAATGCGATTTCTTTAGGAGTGACATTCTAATATGGTTCATTTTCAAGAAAAATCTTATATCCAGTAACTGCATTTGAAATCCATGAATCCTTCGTAAATTGTTTCAAAATTTGTAAATGATTTCTTAAATTACCAACAACACTTACTTTATGCAATCCTGATCGTATGGGGCTGTAAAGATTGCATTCGGAGCTCTCCTAGGAGGCCTGGACCTGCCATACTGTCTGTAACCCCCAGAAGTACCTCATTGTGGGTAAGGTTGATATCTGCCAACCTGACTGAACGATCCCGAAGGACGTCTAGGATACCTTCTTCTGCCTCAAGAGCTGTAATTGTAATTTCCAAGCTGGCCTCCAACGTATGTGTAATAACCTTTTCCCAGCGAAACTTGAGAATCACACTTTTTTAATTTTCTTTGAAATATCATTCTCGAACAACACAGTAGTAATGGACATAGAAGTCTAACACAGACTGGCATACTTCTTCTTAAAACATGGCCGAATTAGATACTTTCTTCGAACAGATAAATGATACTGAATCTCTCCAAACAGAGTCAGAGAATCAGATAACAAGGTTAGTGCCTCCGAAGAAACATGGCTTTTCAATAACTCCGCCAACTGAATGATAGGCGCAATACAGCAGAAACTAAAGATTGAAAATCGACCAGAAGCAAGTACTTTCTTGTCTAATAATCTCCATATCTCCTGGTTCGCAAGAGGCAGTGTAGCCATGTCAAATTTTATACTTATTCAAGAGCACATCTGTATAAAATTGAACTGTGCAAGACACTTGGATAAGCTTAGCAAGAGAGTCTGAAACAGATTTTCCTTTTTCAGGTACTTTTCAATTTGGGTAAAACCCTTTCATCATTACTTATTTTGTCATTCTGACTGTCACTAGAACCAAACAAAGCTTCTGAAAAGCCCTGATTTAAATCACTATAATCCTCATTGTCCGAGACATCTCTAGCATTAAATTCAACCGTCAATTGCTCAAATGGTACCTTAACTACATTGTCGGCCTCTAGTACCACATGGCTAACCACACATGCTCTGAAAATACCCGAAGGTAAAATGCCAAGTAAATTCCTCTAAGACAAAATGTCCTTCTGTGACAACTTCGTAATGTCAAAAAATATTGTCGTTACTGTCCGAAGACGTATTCTTCTTGTCCGAAGACGTATCCTTTTTGTCCGAAGACTTACTTCCTTTCTAAACACTCTTTTTAAGTATAGTCATACAAGATTTCAATTAAGGTTTGGACTTACTTTTTTTTCGACGGCTGCTCCGTAACGGTGTCAGAACAACAGGAAAACTCACCTTCAGATATGAATTGTCACCTAATTACAAGATATCTTTGTTGTCCAACATGGTGTATAAAAAAAACTACGAAAAAAGTTTAAATTTACAAGGCCAATAAAATGTACGTCTGAATTCCCCAACGCCAAAACTTGTTATGCATGTTTCCGGTATGTCATTTCCGTTGCGACTGCGCATGTGCATGAGTAGGTCAGAGCGTAGATTTTTTAGCTGTTTAAAATGCGGATCCCCTCATACGTCCAGAAAGGAATGCTATCTATACATGTGAAAGCTGAAGGCTTTACGAAAACAATGATCTCTTTTGTTCTGTACATTTACAAGATGCTTATTTTTCTGTTCCTATACAACCAGATTATCATAAATAAATTTTCTAGGAGGGGAGTTTTGTATGCTTTTGTTTTGTCTGCCTTTTGGGTACAGTGCCGCACACAGAGTTTTTACAAAGTTGCTAAAACCAGCTTATGCATGGTTTAGGTCTAAAGGTATTAGATGTACTTATTATATTGATGATTCTCTAAATATGAATAGAGATAAAAGCATATAGGCATAGGCATATAGGAGAATGCTAAAACTACTTGTTCTTCTTTACAGTCTCTAGGTTACTCCTTAAATTTTACAAAATCAGTTTTGGTTCCAACTCGAAAGATTGTATTTTTTGGATTTTTTATAGATTCAGTTCGGTTTATGGTTTTCCTTACAGAAGAAAAGGTTGAGAAAATCATTTTGAAAACTCGCAAGCTTTTGGCAAGTAAATTGGTTTTGGTGAAAGTTTTGGCATCATTTATTGGGTTTTAGTCCATGCAATTTATGCTGTATTAGAGGCTCCTTTGCACTACAGGCAGCTCGAGCGTTTGAAAATAGAAGGACTGGGAAAAGATCAAACTTTGATAACAAAGTACAATTAAATGAAAAAACAATTGACCAGTTGATTAATAATATCAATAGTAAGAATGGCAAAAGAATCTGACCTGAGAAAGTCAGTTTTATGTGTCAAACAGATGCATCATTATTAGGTTGGAGTTGTGTTGATACTTACTTAGTCTTGTAATTTTATAAATGATAGATGGTCGCAGGAGGAATACAAAACTCACATAAATATTTTGGAACTTACAGCAATTTTTCTTGGGTTACAGTCTTTATATGGAACAGTTAATGGTTGTCATATAAGAGTTTTTTCAGATAATGTGTCTGCAATGAGTTAAGTAAATGATATGGGAGGAATGACTTCTCAACAAATGGATACTTTGGCGACCAAATTTGGAAGTGGTTTATATTAAAGCCTGCTATCTTAAAGGTTCAGAAAACAGTTTGGCTGATTTATATTATAGACATTTTAATAAATCATCAGAGTGGATTTTTAAACAAAAAGATTTTTAATAGAATATGTCTCGAGTTTTTTACTCCTGACATTGATCTCATTGCATCTAGTCTTAACTGTCAAATTGAAAAGTTTGCTTCCTGGTTTCCAGAACCTGGAGCTTTTTTAATGATGCATTTTCATGTTCTTGGTCAGATCTTGAACAATATATGTTCCCACCATTTGCATTAATTGGTAAATTATTAAATAAATTTGTACAGGACAATGTTAAAAGAGCTATTTTAAGCATTCCATAATGGAGATCTCAGTTCTGGTTTCCCATTGTCATGGACTTTTTGATTTCAATTCCTGTTAGACTGCCTCGTCACAAGGATTTGTTGACAGACCCACAGGATGGAACACCGCACCCATCATACAGAAGTATGGACTTGGTCGCAGTGCAGCTATCAACCGACATTTGCTTGCACAAGGAATTCCTTCAGGAGCAGTCTCGATTATCCTCAAATGATGGAAATCAGGAACAGATAAACAGTATAGTTTCGCATGGCGTAAGTGGTGTATTTGGAATCAACAGAGAGGTAAAAATCCCATTTAAACCTCTGAGACGCAGGTGATAGCTTATTTGTTTTATTTGTTAAAAGGTAAAAAGTCATATTCTGTGTTGAACACTCATAAATCTATGCTTTTACAGACTTTGAACATTTTAGGTAATAAGTGGTGTCAATCTCAAACTTTGATCAGTAGATTTATGAGGTGTAGCTTTTTTGAAACCTGTGTTTCCAAATTACAGATTTACATGGGATGTGTCGTCCATATTATGATTGTTCAAGTCTCTAATGCCATTAAAACAGTTATCTTTAAAAACTTAAACTTTAAAGTTGGTAGGGTTAATAGCTTTGGCTACAGCCCCTCATGCTCAAACTCTTGTTTCTTTGAACATTGATTGTGTTCAGATTAATTATGTTAGTGGTGAAGCTGTGTTTTATTTTAAAAATTTGCTGAAAACACAGCAGGTGGGTAAAAAGCATAGTTTTCTTTTTAAATTGGAGCACTTTCCAGAAGAAAGCTTATGTGTTTTCCATACACTTGTTCACTACCGTAATTCACCTAAATGTTCGGACTAGCTAAATATTCGGACACCATATTTTTTATGTGCAAATAATTTATTTTACGTATCTAAATCCGGACACTTAAATGAAAGTTTTTTCTAAAAATTCGTACATATAAATATGTTACCGATATCACGAATTTTGTTAAATCCGTAAGTCAAATGAAAATTACGTCGCTTTGCCAACCCACATACTACAACTTGCCAAATCGTCATGTACTTACCAACAAAGCATGTAGCACACAGCATGACATCAGACTGCTTTCTATGCAATTTGAAAGCCTCTTAATGGGACTGTGTTTATTGGTGGTAGATGTGTGATGTGTCAATCAAACTCGAGCTGATACTGCGCTCCCGAATGAGCCTATATTGGTTGCTAAGCAACAGGCGTTCGTCTGCATGATAAGGATCAACTAAATCAAGGTCTTGACAATTACGCAGAATTCAAATTGGACAGTTTTGGCGTCAGTCTTGTTGCATTGTTTACGTTTCCAGGAATGCAATGTTTATGAAATTACCGGGTAGTACATTTTTAAATCAAAATATTTGCATATAACAAATTATTAAAGGTTATTCTTTCAGCATATGACACCTATAATTGGCAATGGCAAATTGCTATAAAAAAGCCCCAACACCCTTATTGTTGTTCAAACTGTTAAGAGGCCTTTTGCAACATAAGCCAGCTGCTGTCAACTGAGCGACCCCACTTTACCACATCTAACGGCTTTCGGCAAAATGAACAATAAGGTGTTTATTGATAAACAAAGGATGCTTATTTAACAATTATCGATTGATTATCGCATTGTGCGCTCACACTTCCGTAAGACACTAATTATTTTACGTTCTGGAACCCTGTTTTCATGAGTATCTTTAATTTCGGCCGAATTTTTTAGGGAATTATTTTGATATATAAATAATCGGTCGCAAAAGAAAATTATTATTTTTTCACGACCAAACATTTAGTTGAATTACGGTATATGAAAAGAACCAAACATTTAAGAAAATCGTAGAAGATTTTTAAAGACATTTTGCTATTTAAGTTTATATAAACCATGAGACCCCCAGGGCATGGCCAGTCTTTACCCCAGGGGCATTATTTAAACAATCTTTGTAGAGGACCACTCTACAATGTTACATACCAAATACGAAACCTCTGGCCGTTGCAGTTTCAGGAGAAGATTTTTAAAGTTATATTGCAATTTAAGTCTATATAAATCATGTGACCCCCAGGGCCTCGCCAGTTTTGAGCCCAGGCGAATCATTTGAACAAACTTTGTTAAGGACCACTAAAGGATGTTACATACCAAATATGAAACCTCTGGGCCTTGCGGTTTCAGAGAAGAAGATTTTTAAAGTCATTTTGCTATATAATCTATATAAACCATATGACCCCCGGGGGTTTGACTACAAGGGCATAATTTGAACAATCTTCGTAGAGGACCACTATAGGATGTTACATACTGAAAATGAAACCTCTGGGCCTGCGGTTTCATTGAAGATTTTTAAAGTTTACACTTTTTTAAACATATTTTTCGCTCTGGTGACCAACATATGCAGCAGACCGTAACGATCTGAACAACTTTGAAAGAGGCTAACCCAATGATCATTCCTGTGAAGTTTGGTGAAAATCTGCCAAGTGGTTAAGGAGGAGATATTGTTTGAATGAAAAGTTGCAAAAACTGCAGTATTGCTAGTCCAATCTGGCCCATTATTGAACTTCGCCGAGATTTTATGGTCATACACAAAATGTGCAAGTTTAGTCATGATTGAATGAAAAGTGAATTCTCTATTGCGTCAATGTGTCCAATTGTTGACACATAAGGTATGATGCAGGACAGTCCACCTGTACCAATAGCTCACCAAGCACGAGGGTGAGCTAAAAAGTTACAGAGCGGACCACACAAACCCACTCCAAAATGACCCACCGACCCAATGATGTATGGACAGACTACTATATTCCCTACTTCTGGGTAGAGTTGTTAATCAGTGTCCAAAATTTTAGTCGATTAATCAGCGACAAGTTCTGACAAAATTATTAAAAAGTTAAGCAACTGCAAAAAAGTCATAAATCTTGATCTTGTGTTGGGTACAAAAACGCAAAATTTATTTTAAAAAAATTACAAATAATATGGCATAGATGAAACATGTAATGCTAAGGGTCTGAAGAAATAAGCAATACATATAGATTTGCTTAGCCTTGTATTGATTTAGTTATTTTTAGCTCACTGCAGCTTGAAGAGCTTATTTTAAGAGTTATTTTGCTTTTTTCGAGAAAAATGCAAAAAATGCCTTTATCAAACAGAGATACTGTGTGTCAGTATGACATATGCCGACGTCAAAAAACAAGACGGCCCTGAGGGACCTAGGACGTTCACCTGAAACCTTGTAACCCAATTGGAATTTGCATCCCCAAGGTGTGGCTTATTTTTATCCCAGGGGCATAATTTGAACAATCTTGAACAAACCTTGCGGTTTCAGGTAAAGATTTTAAAAGTCATTCTGCTAGTTAAGTCTATTTAAACTATGTGACCCCCGGGGCGTGGCGCCACCAGTTTTGACCCTAGGGGCATCATTTGAACAATATTTGAAGCGTACCATTATAGGATGTTACATACCAAATATGAAACCTCTGGACCTTGTGGTTTCAGAGAACAAGATTTTAAAAGACATTTTGAAAGACATTTTGCTATTTAAGTCTATATAAAAACCATGTGACCCACGGGGCATGGCCAGTTTTGACCCCAGGGGCATAATTTGAACAATATTTGTAGAGGACCACTATAGGACGCTATATACCAAAATATGAAACCTCTAGCCCTAGTGGTTTCAGGAGAAGAATTTTAAGGTCATTTTGCTATATATTCTATATAAACCATGTGACCCCCGGGACGTGGCCGTTTTGACCCCAGGGGCTAATTTGAACAAACTTTGTAAAGAACCACTAAAGGATGTTACAAACCAAATATGAAACCTCTGGGCCTTGCAGTTTCAGAGGAGAAGATTTTTAAAGTCATTTTGCTACATATTCTATATAAACCATGTGACCCACGTGGCCTGGCCAGTTTTGACCCCAGGGGCATAATTTGAACAATATTTGTACAGGACCACTATAGGATGTTACATACTATATATGAAACCTTTGGGCCTTGCGATTTCAGAGAAGATTTTATAAGTTTACACTTTTTAAATCTATTTTTAGCTCTGGTGACCTACATATGCAGCGAATCATAACGATTTAAAAAACTTTGAAAGAGGGTCACCCAATGATCATTCCTGTGAAGTTTGGTAACAATCTGCCAAGTGGTTTAGGAGGAGATGTTGTTTGAATGAAAAGTTGACGACGGATGCACGCACGCACGGACGATGGACAATGGGCGATCACAAAAGCTCACCATGAGCACTTTGTGCTTAGGTGAGCTAAAAACATAAACATCGAAGTTATGACATTTTGTTCAATGGACAAATATAACAAAAATGTTAATTTCCTACGTAGAAACTGTTCATCTGATCTTAACAAAACTTCAGTAATTTATATGTGGCCATAAGATCATAGCTGGCTACGGAGTTATGACCCCTTGTTTGTGAAAGAAAATGCAAAAATTCTAAGAAAGTGACTTAATTTTTCATCACGTCTTGATTATATTTACACAGTTTGTGTTGGCTATATATAATATCACAGCAGAGTCTTAAATTCGACCAATCAGGCAATAACACAGGGGTTATTGCCCGGGGTAAAACTAAATGGATACAAAAGCCCCCTGAGGGCCCTAGGACGCTCACCTGAGACCTTGTAACCCAATTGGAATTTGCATCCCCGAGGTGTGCTTATTTTTATCCCAGGGGCATAATTTGAATAATCTTGAACAAACCTTGCTGTTTCAGGTAAAGATTTTTAAAGTCATTCTGCTATTTAAGTCTATTTAAACCATGTGAACCCCGGGGCGTGGCCAGTTTTGACCCCAGGGGCATTATTTGAACAATATTTGTAGAGGACCACTATAGGATGTTACATACCAAATATGAAACCTCTGGACCTTGCGGTTTCAGAGAACAAGATTTTTAAAGACATTTTGCTATTAAAGTCTATATAAACCATGTGACCCCCAGGGCGTGGCCAGTTTTGACCCCAGGGTCATAATTTGAACAATCTTTGTAGAGGACCACTATAGGATGTTAAATACCAAATATGAAACCTCTGGACCTTGCGGTTTCAGAGGAGAAAATTTTTTAAGTCATTTTGCTATATATTCTATATAAACCATGTGACCCCGGGGCGTGGCCAGTTTTAACCCCAGGGGAATAATTTGAACAATCTTTGTAGAGGACCACTCTAGGATGTTACATACCAAATATGAAACCTTTGTGTCTTGTGGTTTACACTTTTTAAATCTATTTTTAGCTCTGGTGACCTACATAGCAGCGGACCGTAACGATTTTAACAACTTTGAAAGAGGGTCACCCAATGATAATTCCTGTGAAGTTTGGTAAAAATCTGCCAAGTGGTTTAGGAGATGTCGTATGAATGAAAAGTTGACGACGGACGCACGCACGCACAGACGACGGATAATCGGCGATCACAAAAGCTCACCATGAGCACTTAGCACTCAGGTGAGCTAAAAATGGACTTATAGCAGGATGGGTACCGGAACTTCATTTTCCACCCAATCAGTACCAAACATCTATTTGTCGATAAACATCAGATACATTTGAATATAGGAAGTGTAGATGATAATACAGCTTCACTCAAAGAAGACGTCAAGCATGACTTGACCTTTGCACAACCAATCCCATTATCTTTCTGAACCGCAGCATTAACACTATTCCTCCAAAATTGAGTGCGAAAATTTGCAAACCAGGGGAAAGAAAATATACCTGGGTCCCTACTGGTTAATGACAACTATTTATTTTTTGATAAGCAATAGACTTGTTCGGAGTGACAGTGTGATAGCGAACGAGAAGTCTATTGCGTCTATAAAGCGATGCTCCTCTTAAGGTCCTCTGCCATGCCGTGGAGATTCTGATCTAAAGGTACTGGGGTAGGCAAAACCTTTTCTCTTAACTGTTGGTATTTCTTACATGACTGGAGTATGTGCCCAGTTGTTTGATCAGCTTCACCACATGGACAGCCTGCCGACTGGGCTATTTTCAGCGTGTGCATATGTGCATTGAGTCGGTTGTGTCCTGTTCTCAGCTGGAAAATGGTCACCTGTTCAGCTCTGGGAAGAAGGTGGTATTGGTCTCCTTCTGTTTTGGGCTTGAACAGGGCTTTTATTCTGCTGCTTTTTGGAAGATGATTGATGTCAGAGTTTGTTGTTGTTAGGCACCTGCTTTGGCCATCTGGTCTGCCTTTCCATTGCCAGGGATACCAATGTGTGCTGGTATCCACTGTAATGTTACTTCTCGTTCTGTGCTTAAGCTGTTCAGTGCTTCCAAGAGTCTAGGCAGTTTGTTGTTTTGCAAGGGCTTGTAAAACGGACAGAATATCGGTGAAGAATATGACATTGTCTCCAGTCCATGGGGAGTCTTTTACTAGTGACAGCCAGTTGGAGAGCCGCAGTCTTTGCATTGTAGTTAGTGCAGTGTGCTACTGTCGGGCTTCCATGGGTTTGTGACTGTCCTCCTTGGTAATGGATGACAATCCCAGCTCCTCCATGTTTAAATGCATTTGTTGCTGAGCCGTCGGTGTAGAGTCCACAGGTAAGGTGAAAACTCTTCACCTATAAGGGTCAATGAGAGTGTGCATTTGGTGATGTCATCCATGTCTCTATGTAGGGACTTGACCTCAGTGTTGATGGGGATTGAGGACAGATCGCCTTTGAGGTGGTTGTAGATGTCTGAGGTGATGATGAAATATTCAGCTGGAATTCTTTCACTAATAAACATTGGCAAAATGGTGAGCTAAAGAAATATGACAGTTAACCATCTAGACAAATCAATACAAAGACCATAATATTACTGTTTTTATTTTTTAATTTTATAACCTTTGTTCAAATTTGTCATGAAAGTAATGTCTACATCTTTAACAGTACTATGTGGAGCCATCATAGACTTCTGTGTTTGTAATTAAGACATAACAGCTTGACTAGACACGAATATTAGTTCAATCAATCATATTAAAATATATAAATGTACCTTAAAAACTCCATGTTTTCGGACACTATACATTTTTGGACACCCTCTTTTTAGCCAAAATAAATATTTTTTGTCACTATATATTTTCGGACATTCTGATTTTAACCCATAATTAATGAATCTAAATTTTCAGACATTTTATATGACAGTGGTATTTTAGCAGAATTCTAACCTATTTGCGTTAATCCGGTGACACATCGCACATGTGTTTTTACAACCGTATGATGGTAATAAAACCTGGCAGATGAATGAGTGGAGGCGGTGGACCGTTACATTAGCGTTATTGGGGGAAGAGCCATGTGCCATAAATAATGGGTTTACCCGATTGTGTATACCGGTAGTGATATTGTATATTAAATATGCTGTTGAAATTATCGTATTAATGAACAAGACTGAACCAGTCTTAATTATTGACACATAAATGCTGCTTCATTTATTCACAGAATCAGTTGTTGTTTTAACGATGCAAATGTTAAGGTAAGTGATTGAATTTGTCAACATAAATAGGTTCAAGGTAAGGAACATCGAACGTTTGACTGGATCATAATAATTAACCAATCAATTGAAACAACGAAATTTATTCAACCTTAATAACTGTATTGGAACTGAATAAGGGTATGATGTAAATTAGTGCCAATTATGATAATCTGATACTGGTTGCATTTGAAATCTTTTGTTATGCCAATTAGTGCCAATTAACAATTCATGTATCTACGGTACTACTCAACACGATAATTGTGACAAACAGGCTCCAGTTTTATCGCACCCTATCACAAGTTGCACGAATGTTTGAAGGTGTTAAAGACAATCGTTTAAGACTTTTGGTTCAAGAACAAACAACAAAATCATAATGTGCATCTTTTATTGCATTAAGTACCTGTAAATATAATACGAGATGGTAATCTTTGAACCCGGTTGACAAAAGGTATTGGCGTAATTTTCTGTAAAACTAAATAAAACATATGAAATGATTTAAAATTCATTGCAAACATCGCTAAAAATTAATAATACTATATGGCGTGGTACTTAACAAGCACGCGCAATCATTAATCGATACTAACCGTGTATATTCGGCAAAAAACGTTATACACTGGACATATCCGAATGTAATTGCAATATTGTAATAGCGTTTATAAATTTTCGGACACCTGTAATTTGGGAATATTTTTGTGTATCAAATTTTTTTAAGTATTTTTAAGTGTCCGAAAACATAGAGCTTTTACGGTA
This sequence comes from Congeria kusceri, assembly GCA_027627225.1. Classification (NCBI taxonomy): domain Eukaryota; kingdom Metazoa; phylum Mollusca; class Bivalvia; order Myida; family Dreissenidae; genus Congeria; species Congeria kusceri. Next base: position 45,375,451 of record CM051032.1, on the reverse strand, counting down.
TACATTTTATTCTATTGATCAATGTATTTAATTATATGTGCATGTGTGTTATTTCATTATATTATTTGGACACTAAAACATATATAAATTGAATTACTGGTTCAAGTTTTAAAAAAACGGGATTGGAAATTTTTCAAGAAACACAACTCAACTTCAATTAATCGACGAATTCCAAATCATAATCGACTAATTAATCAGTACTAATTAGTTGTTGATTTATCGACAAAATAATTAATCAGCACAACACTACTTCTAGGGCATAAAAATGTGAGTTAATTAGGTTTACTTTTTGAGATCGCGAAAATAGGCCAGTGTAAACATGTATGACTGTGTACATGAATGACCTGACAAATTATATGGACAAATTATATGACAATCCGGCTATATCGTGACAGCGATCTGTGGACACCGCTAATTATGATATAATTGAGTTGCAGTTTAGTTATTAATATCATTTATGTGTTTTTAAAATCCTCTTTTAAAATTGACGGCAAAGATGTTTTCTGTATTGTTTATAACACTTACCTTACTAATGGAGTTGTGCTATCGTTTTTCTTGATAAGTGGCCTCAACAAACATAAGAGACCATAATCTGCATCCCTAATTATCAATGTCATGATTTATGACACATGGACCGTTGACTGCCATGGATTAGGGGCCAGCATAATGGATAATCATTTAATTGACCATGCAGAACGGCAACCAATTTTAAACAACAAGGGAGGCACAATTTCCCAATTTCAGAGAAGGGGCGGCGTAATTTATACACGACGACCACATGCTGCCTCATTACCTTTTTTTAAAGTTTTATTTTAAGGTGAACATTCCTGCCAAGTTTGGTTAATATCCATCATGTGGTTGTTGAGGGAAAACTGTTTCAACTTAATAGTTAATAGCCGTACCATAATTGAATTCCACACAGAAGTTCCAAAACAAGAGCTGTGAGAGGACACCGTGCTCGACTATTCAGACTTTCAGTTGGTGCATTTGTTTGAAAGTGGACAGGAAAAAGAAACCTAGAAACAAAGCTTGTTTATAAATAACGCCTCTGTGTCAGGTGAGTTGAGGTATCAAAACTATTCCATACATATTCTTAAATCTATAATCAAGATAACAAAATAAACAAGAAACATAGACATACCATGACCTAGCACGTGGCTCTTGCACGCGACACTCCGTTTCACCATGCTTGTCACTTCTGCCAAGTTATTTGAAAATCCATCCATGTTGGACAAAGTTATGTTCCAGAAAAAGTGCTAAGGACTGATTTCTCAAAATTGATCTTTGACCTTGAATTGTGACCTTGACCTTGGACCTGGTTCTTGCGCGCGACACTCCATCTCACCATGATTGTCACTTGTGCCAAGTCAGACTTCCCGAAAGCTCAAAAAAAGGATCCGACAACCAGTCAAAACATGCCGGACCGAAAATTCATTCATGTATGTATAGTCTATAGTATACATTATACATGTATACACTAATGTGTTTTCGCGATCTCAAACAGCAAACGTAACTTGCTCACTTTTTTAATTGTTGTTAACACCCATAACATACAATATACAATACATTTAAGTAATATCAAACTACGATATGACAACGCAAATCCGAAACACCTATCCAAATTTTACTGTTCACGAGACATACACACATATTCTATTTACATGTCGTATGCACATGTTGTTCAGGTAAAACCCGTGGTTAGCTAAAAAAAAGCCCGCGAAAATTATGCTGACAATCACAACATCATGTCATCCGCATGGAAAGCGTGGACGTTACAGTAATGACCTTGGAAAAAAAAATTGTAGCGCAAAGAACTGTGAAATCTTAACTTTAGTGCAAAACAATTAGGTGTCTATAAAATCTCGAAGTATGTGCAAATTGTATGTGTCATATTTGTACTCAGTCTAGATTTTTTGTAGACACCATTTCTTTTACTTCTAAAACGCGAAAGCAGTTATGCGGTATCGATAACGTTGTTGTCGTATAGGTTAGTATAGATATATCACTTACAGTGAGGGTGAACACCCTCCACGTGACATGGACAGCGTGCAGCACGTTTTTCATGACCCACAGCTGTTTGAAATTAGGCTGCTAATTAAAGGAACTGCAGTGAAAGGATGTTGCGCAATGTAAGCTGGTGACGTCAAACTGTTACACGTTGATGTTGCGCGGGTCGTGTTATTGTTTGTCGCATATCACGAGTTTAAATGAAAAAGTAGCGATTAAGCTGCAAAAATTCGGACCAAACAGGATTATTCACGGCAGTTGGGGTAATAAGATAATCAATAAAGAGCATAAAAAAAATAATATTATTGATCAGATGCACGGCCGATTCACAAAGTGCGGATCATGATATAGCTGAGCTGTATTCAATTGCTCCGATATTAGGTATTTTTTATCCAGTTACATAATAAATTATAGGAATAAGTCTTTAAAAAGTTGTCGGACGGTCAGACCGATTCTTAGTAAATAAATGTCGGAACCACTCAAAATTTGCCGGTCATGTCCGTCGGACTGACGGTTTTCGGGAAGTCTGCAAGTAATTTTAAAATTTACCCATGCAGGACAAAGCTATGCTCCGGACAAAGTGTCAAGGATTGATATCTTGCATTTTACCTTTGACCTTGAATTGTGACCTTGGCCTTGGACCTAGGGACCTGGTTCTTACGCACAAAACTCCTTTTCATCATGCTTGTCACTTCTGCCAAGTTATTCTAAAATCCATCCACGCTGGACAAAGTTATGCTCCAGACAAAGTTTTCCGCCGCCAAACCGCCCAACACAAGAGTTGTCCCATCATAGGTCCCGTTTTTCAAATGGGTATATAAAAAGGGGCACAACTTTGCCAAATACAAAACCGAGTCATGTGGAATGTTGCACATGATGCTGAAGTTTATGACAAAGGTATATTCCAAGTTTCAAGTGAATAACTTTTGTAGTTTTCAAGTTACAAGACTTATGAATATAAACTTTAATCAAGATCAGACGCTGACGCCTGGGCGAGTAGGAAAGCTCACCTATTCTTCGAATAGTCAAGCTAAAAGTAATGTATCTATGCTCTACAAAGTCCTTTTCTTCCATTTTTTCATAAACAAGGCTTGTCACAGGATGTGACGTATGCCCCCGAAGCATATGCTTGTCAGAGGAAGGCAACACAATGTCAGTTACACGTTTGCAAAAATGACGCTTCCCACAAAAAAGAGTTATGGTCCTTGTACTCTGCACTTCCTCTCAACATCCTCTATCAGTATATTTGGTTTTATTTTAAATCACTTCAATATTAATGGAGTTATGCACTGCACAAGAAAATTAACTGAAGGGCAATAACTCCATAAATATTGAAGAAAGAGTTATGGTCCTTATACTATGCTCTTCCTCTCAATGTCTTCTATCAATATATGTGGTGTTATTTTAAAACTCCTTCAATACTAAGGTAGCAATTATCTGCTCCCCCCACACACAAAAAACAACAAAAAAAACAACAGGAGGGCCATGATGGCCCAAAGCGCTCACCTGAGTCTGAAACAATGGCGACCATTAGGGATGCAACAGGTACCCGTAAATACCCGCATTCTCGGTACTATTAAAACCCATTTGGCATGGCATTAACATATAAGGGCGATACAAAAAAAACATGGAAATAATTCTATAAAAATACATAAAGAGCTTATGATTGGATACTACCATCTTTTTTTCACATACCGGTATATGTTTGAATTAAAATAATAACTTTTTTATTAACACCAGTACACAGACTGATTAGAGGTCAGTTCAACTTTGCGTATCAGTGATTGACATATTGTTCTGTATTGTTGTTTTCAAAAATGTTTTAAATGTTTTGCAACGAAGTCCATAAGCAATGATAAACCTTACGGGTTCGAAACTGGTACATCAGTGACACTCTATAGTTACTACACTCTACGAAAACTTCCTAAATATCATCATAATGGCACCATATAAATGTATCAAACCAAGTAGATTATTCTGGCTTTGCGGGCTCGTTGTTAGAGCGCTATACTCTCAATCAAGGGTTCTTGAGTTCGAGCCCCAGCCCGGCCAAATAAATTGTGTGGGGATTGGTTGTGAAATAGTTTCTACAGCCATTCCCCTACCTCTGATTCAAGTAGGGCAGTTGTCATTTACTGGCATAACTATGTGCACTCGGTACTGGTAAACCACTTACATCAGCTTAGTTTGCCCAGAAAAAGTGTGAGTAGGTTAACTGACTGCCATTACATCACTGAATGACTGGTAAATAAGGTGAACAATCCAAACAAACAAACTTTCCAAATGTACTCTTAGGAGAAGGAAATTTCTAGGTTACATAGGAATATTTATTGTAAACATTAACAACCATACAACGATCAATATTGTCAGATTAAATTATAAATAACTATAAAACCTTTTAGTTGTTTTGCGTAAAAACTTACTAATAATTTTGAGTCAATGACACACACAGAGACAAACTTTCCAAATGTACTCTTAGGAAAAGGGAAATTTCATTGTTTCATTGTTAACATTAAGAATCATACACATATCTATCAACATTGTCAGATTAAATTATAAATAACTATACAACCTTTTAGTTGATTTGTGTAAAAACTTACTAATAACACACCAATTTTGAGTCAAAACAGGTATAGAAGTATTTTTCAATTAAGGAGAAATAATAAATCAGCTTCAAAAATCATGTAATATAATTACTTGAGTTTCCAAAATCCCAATTCAAACGTATTAGTCAGTCCAAAAGTTACATGATTAAATATACTGAATAAGTTACTAACTAAACAGTCCAAAAACTACAGAAAATAATTAACCCTTTCAGGCACTAGATCACAAGATATTAATCCTATATTCTGATTGCTTGTTTACAACATGAATTTTAGCTATTTATTATTGTTTACATCTTTTTCCTGACTGGATGCCAATACAGACAGTGGAAAAATTTACTGCTGCACACATAGCCAAAATATAGGTCAGAAGCAGGCTATACATGTATTACTATGTGTAATGATGCTGATCTAAAATAGAAGTATCATGTTGACTCAGAATGATGTATTGATTTTACTGATAAGCAGACTCCGCTATCTGGGTTATATCTGTGACTAAAGGGAAATAACACATTTATGGCATTTATCTTCCTGATACTGAATTTACCTCCCTTTACCAGGTGAGTTATTCAGGAATAGATGTATTTGGGGCAAAAAAAGGGACAATAACTCCGGTGTTCCTGGTCCGATCGGGCCCATTATCGAACTCGTCCAAGATTTTATGGTCATACACAAACTAGGCAAGTTTGCTCAAGATTGAATAAAAAATGTAGTCTTTATCGCGATAACGTTCCAAATTGTTGATGGCATACGGCCGCCGCCCGAGAGGCCCCCTATCCCAATAGCTCACCGAGCACTTCATGCTCTGGTGAGCAAAAAAAAAAACAACGAAGGGCAATAACTCTGTAAATATTGAAGAATTACTTATGATCCATATGTACTCAATACTAATGGGAGTTATGCTCTGCACAAAAAAATAAAGAAAGGGCAATAACTCCATAAATAAGAAGAACAAGTTACGTTCCTTGTACTCTGCACTTCCTCTCATTGTCCTCGGTCATTATATGTAGTTTCATTTGAATCCCTTCAATACTAATGGAGTAATGGAAGTGCAATAACTCTGTAATATTGAAGAAATAGTTATCGTCCTTGTACTCTGCAGTTCCTCTCATTGTCCACTACCATTCTATATTTCATTTGAATCCATTCAATACTAATGGTAGCATGCTCCACACAAGAAAATTAATGCTTCGCACAAGAAAATAAAACAAAGGGCAATAACTCCATCAATATTGAAGAAAGAGTTGTGGCCCTTGTGCTCTGCACTTCCTCTCATTGTCTTCTATAGCTATATGAAGTTTCATTTGAATCCCTTCAACACTACTGAAGATATGCTTCGCACAAGAAAATTAATGCTTTACATAAGGAAATAAAACAAAAGGCAATAACTCCGTAAATATTGAAGAAAGAGTTGTGGTCCTTGTGATCTGCACTTCATCTCATTGTCCTCTATCATTATATGATGTATCATTTGAATCTATTCAATACTAATGTAGTTATGTTCCGCACAAGAAAATTAAACAATGGGCAATAACTCTGTTAATATTGAAGAAAAGAGTTATGGTCCTTGTGCTCTGCACTTCTTCTCATTGTCCTCTATCATTATATGAAGTTTCATTTGAATCCCTTTAATACTGATGGAGTTATGCTCCACACAAGAAAATTAATGCTTCAAAAAAGGAAATAAAACAAAGGGCAATAACTCCGTAATTCTGAAGACAGAGTTGTGGTTCTTGTGCTTTGCACTTCCTTTCATTGTCCTCTATCATTAAATGCAGTTTCAATTGAATCCCATCAATACTAATGGAGATGTGCTCCGCACAAGAAAATAAAACAAAAGGCAATAACTCCATCAATATTGAAGAAAGAGTTGTGGTCCTTGTACTCTGCACCTCCTCTCATTGTCCTCTATCATTATTTGAAGTTTCATTTGAATCCCTTCAACACTAATGGAGTTATGCTCCGCACAAGAAACGTGACAGACGGACATATCGACAGACGGACGAACGATGCCATTTCTATATGCCCCCGAAGTTCCCTTTGGGGGCATAAAAAGGGGAAATAACTCTAGTGTCCCTGATTCTATCTGGCCCATAATTGCACCCAGATGAGATCCTGTGGTCATTCACAAACTGTGCAAGTTAAGTCTAAATTGAATGAAAAGTTAATTCACAATGGAGCAATCTCAATAAAGCCAGTTGTTAATGAATTATGGATTTTTTAAAATCTTATGGTCATACACACACTGTGCAAGTTAGGTCATGATTGAATGAAAAGTGAAGCCTCTATCTCATCCGCAAGCCCAACTGTTGAAAAATTACAGGCGACAGACTCTGGATGACAGAGGACAGTCTCCTATACTAAAAGCTCACATAACAATAGCAAGACGACCTGATAATGTACTAAAGCATCCCATAATTTCATTGAATTCCGTTCAGTGGTTGCTGAAATATCTTAGATAACAATGGTACACTGATGTTGTATTTGCAGCTATATTCAAAGACCTAAGTCCATAAACAAGAGGCCTTGTAAAGCTCCACTTGACGAAGTAAGGTGTGTAAGAAGCAAAAGTAACCAGATTAAATCTAGCAGCCATCTTGTGCAGTAGACCATGACCCTTCGCGCAACTTTGACACCTAGGACAATCTACAGAACATGTCTGTAAACTTTGCATCGTTTTTTTGAGGCGATGTCATTTAAGCATGTACACACAACCAACAAATATTTCTATGTTTATCTCTGGACGCCATGTTGTGCAACACTCGGAAGCATGAAAGAAACATTACTGTGTTACTAACATAAAATTAATTTCTGTTGCTGATAAATACACACTGTTTAAATTAATTAAAGTGTGCATGACTACAATGTCATGAGTGTCAAGAGCTTTCTCTAAATGTATACTACACGGAGACCTCTGTGACTTCAGTTACCTCCAGAGAGTGGTCTCCTCATCTCCACTGTATTTGATCTCAGCAATCACTTTTTTTGGTTCAACTTTCAACATGTGTGTTTCTTCTGCGATGTTTTCTACAAGTTGAGCTGAAACATATCAGGATGTTTATTTATAAAACAAGTGGGCCAAGATGGCCCTAGGTTGCTAACCCGAGCTTAAGGTATCATAATGGCTTTTTAAAATTGAATAGCGGGTACATAGGTCATAGCCATATAAGGTCAAACTGCCCCGACCCCTGGAAACCTTGTATTAAACAGATCAAAATGATTTGAAGGAATATGGTTAAGGGTCATGCATGGAACATTTTTATGAAAATATTTCAAAATCCAGCAAGTGGTTTCTGACAAGAAGATTGTCAAATTTGCCAATGTGGCCATATACGGTCAAACTTCCTCACCCCCTGGGAACCATGCTTTTTAACAAATCAAAATTATTTGAAGGAATTTGGCCACCCAAAGGAACATTTCTTTGAAATTATTTTGAAATCAAGAAAGTGGTTACTGACGAGAAGATTGTCAAAGTTGCCTATAAGGCATATAAGGTCAAACTTGCACACCCCCTAGTGGCCACGTGTTTTAACGAATCAAAATTATTTGAAGGAATTTGGTAGAGGGTCACACAAGGAACACTTCTATGAAATTATTTCGAAATCAGGTTGGTGGTTTCTGACAAGAAGATTGTCACAGTTGCTTATATGGTCATATATTGTCAAACTTCCGCACCCCTAGTGGCCATGGTTTTGAATGAATCAATATGATTAGAAAGAATTTGGTAGAGGGGCACCCAAGGAATATTCTGTGAAATTATTTTCAAATTCAGTCAGTGGTTTCAGGCAAGAACATTTAAAAGATTCAATAAAGCCATATAAGGAAAACTGCCCCACACCCTGGTGACCATGTTTTTAATGAATTAAAATGATTTGAAGAGTTTTGGTAGAGTGTCACCCAAGGAATACTTCTGTAAAATTATTTTAAAATCCAGCCAGTGGTTTAAGGCATTTTTTTTTAAAGTTTTCAATATAGCCATATAAGGAAAACGGTCCGCCCAGTTTTTTAACGAATCAAAATGATCTGAAGGAATTTGGTCGAGTGTCACCGAAGGAACATTACTGTGAAAACAATTTTCAAATCCAGCCAGTGGTTTCTGACAATAATTTTTTATGCTTTTGGTTGCCATAGTAACCAGAGTCTCCAATAATTATATTCAAATGAATTGAAGAAATTTGTTCAAAGACCAACCCAGCAACATTCCTGTCAAATTTGGTTAAAATCCGCCAAGCGGTTTCAGAGAGGAGTTGTCTTAGACAATTGCTGACAAAGGACAACCGACAACAGACAAAGACTGACCACAATAGCTCACCATTGAGCACTTTGTGCTTAGGTGAGCTAATAATAGGGTATTACATAGTCATACTTCTTGAACTCTGTATTTTTTGTTTGAATACCTCTAAAATTATATGGAGTTTCAGTTTAATATGTTTTTTGACTGTTGGCATAAGCCAACAGGATTTAGAAGAGCTTTTCAAAAATCTGTATTAAGGGAACAACTTCTTTCCTTAGCAGGCTAATAGTTAGTAAATCGAAAGGTACTTCTTCTAAACAGCAAAAGCTCATGCCTGTTTTCTTAGCTATTAATTATTTTTATAGATTAGGGGTGTAACGATATACCGGTATATCACTGTATTGGATCACGCGATAATATATTGCGATATTAAAATTTCATACCCGTATTTAACGATATATACTTTGTATGTGTTTGCCATGTATTTGTAATAAAACTATTGTTTTTTTATATTTTTATTTAGATAAGTTTTATTCTTCTCTGAAAATCACTGTTTTGGTGATTTTGCATTTCTATATATACCGGCTCCAATATACTGTTTTGAAAGATAATTGTTGAATTGCTGATTAAACAAAGCACTGTGTTTAATCAACACACATGCCCCCCGGTTTGTGCTGGACAGCTCATTTGAATTATATGGGTGGATTGGGAATGGTCATAAGCAACAAACAAGTGCTGTAGTAAGCGGTGCTGGTGCTAGACGAAATGGTAATCTACTTAACCTTGTCACGGAAGGACAGACGGACAGGACAGGACAATCACTATATGCTTCCTGCATAAAGATAAAAAATATCATTTTTAAACATTTGCTGTTGCATATAGAGAAAACTTTATAAATAACTGACATATAGATTGATTTCAGATAGCTGATGGAATATTTCTTTCCAGTACAAAACTGTAAAATATTATTAAGGTGTTGCGTGACACAGCTTAAAATAACATATTTGAAAACTTGTTGAAATAAATGCATACAGTTCAGACACTGAATAGTTATATTTGACATGTTTGAGAGGCCATTCGATGCTGGAGCAATATTTATAAACATCATTTGTTATTTTTACCTAGTTAAAATTAAATCAAAATTTAAGTTTGTGTTTGGAACCATTTTTCTGTTAAGCTGGTGCATAACAAATATTAAATATTGATACTATTAGAATTTTTTGTGCCAATGTATCCCAAAAATAAATCAGTCTTAAAAAATAGAGGTCACCGGAAATATTGGGGTTTAAATACGGTACCTATCGAAGCCTTTTTTCAGTTTGTGTGACTAGAAGTGTTCAATTATATAAAGCGTTCATGTTCAAACAAGGACGGAGATTTTTAAATGCATCTTTGTTTAATGTTTCGTTTGGCAATATACAAGTGCAGATTAATGATAAAACACGCTTTATCTATAGTTACCATTTAAAAATGACGTTTAATGTACTCTTAATGAGGTTAAGGTAGTCACACACTAATAGAAATCGGGTAATATCGACTCAGTTCGTAACGTATCGGTGTCTTCCGGTATATTTCAGATAACCGTCGGACGACGATAATCACAAAAAGTGACATAAATAAACATTGGGTATTTTGTAAATAAACCATAAACTAAAACGCAACATTTACTTTTTGGTTAGCAACTGCAATTATTCGACAGAATTAACGTATGTTTGATTTGTTGAGCATAAATAAACAATATTGCGCTTTGGCTTCTTGATTATCAAAATGGCGGCGCCCATGATCGTTTACTCTGTCAGTTTATAATCACTGAAATATATTGTCTAAACACAAACAGTGAACCACCCAAAAGGCTTGTGAACGTATTTACTGATCAAAGTGAGCGTGTTGATAGGTTTCCTATACTGGGGCAATTATTAACGATGTGCCTACGGTACACAATCTCTCGAAGTGGAAGCCTTATGAAGGACTGTGGAATTTCTTGTTTTAATTTCTGAAAATATCTACCATCACAAACAGTGCTTTCGTGGACTTGTATCGGTGACAATTTTGTGTGGAACATTTTATTCCTTTGAACGTTACTAGCTACTTCGGTGCCAGAATAGACTGTTGGCTCATGAATAGTGTTGTATAAATGCAAGACACACCATAAACCAAAAACTCCATGTAATGAATTGAAATCAAGAGAAGACTTGCTTGATATTTGCACCACATTGCATACAGGTTTGTTTGACAATGGTCTTTGTACTTGGAATTAATTTATTTGTTAAATATATGAACATCAATATTAAGTGAATTAATACAAGTATATTATTTTATAGTTATTCAGATCTCATTCAAAACCAGTTTCTATTGAAAAATATATCTTTTTTTTTAAATGTATAATGTCTTTTGATTTGTATATATTGCACTGGATTCCTATAATTTGTGTGTTAACTGATTCACATTTGAACAAAATGATCCATAATCTGACATCTAAAGTCTAATAATGGAGCTATGTTCTCAATGTATGAAGTTAACAATGACCATGTTTTAGTTACTTGTACTTTCACAATATGGACTTTATAATTTGTATTTGCAGCTTCCTGGCTCAGGTTCCCTGATGTCACATCAATGGCAACATGTATAACTTATTCTAGACAAATCATCATGGACTTTTGAGAAAAACACAACAGTTCATCAGTTCAAATTTTCACAAGAACACACAGGTCTGGGAAACTATATTGCACAAGAAGAATTTCCAACAACAATCATCAAGATTACAGTGCTTCTGTTCTTGGATTGATCTTTTAATTTAATGATCTGCATTATTTTGCCCATATTGACAAAAGTTTTGATGTACACTTTTAAGAATCATCTTTTAGTTATATTAATACTTGATAATTTTTGAAAATGTTGCTTTGACAGCAATGACATATTACCGTGCTTAAATTTAAGTAAGTTTATTCATGGGTTATTATATGAATAAAATAAATTATAACATAGTTATTTATAATATAATATTGGTTAAATATTATTCATATTATTAACTCAATAACATTAACTAAATTTATTGTATTCAAATGTAAAATATATTTTTTGCAATACTACAACATGCAATTACAACAGTTTGTGTTAAATTTGCTGATACACTTTGAGTAACTATGGAGTTAAATAGCAAATAATTCAGTTTTTAATGTAATCCCAAAATTACATGTAAAGCTCCCAAACATTTATTTCAACTTAATCAAGTAAGACATTTGAATAAACTAGAGTTTGTGATAATGTTAGTTTAAATATGTCGGATAAATATTATTTTACAAATAACTGTTGTCAATTCTTAAACCCACCCTTCCATACTTCATTGATCAGCATATATTTCCATATTTAGAAATGGTAAGAGTTTATGGTTTTTGCATTGTTTATTTGTATTAACAATTAATTTTGGAAGGTCACATACACATGAACAATAGTCCAGAATTCACTTTGAAGTTGAAAGCACATTTTATAAAAGTGTAAGAATTTGTTTTTAGAGGGGGTACTTTAACATTTTGCTTATTTGTCAATATATGAGTGCTGTTAACATCACAAAGTTGTGTATTTTATGTATAATTATGATAATGTATAGTCTTTTTTAATTGTATATAAATGGAAATAAATGTATTTTTAACCTACATAAAAAAGGTATTATGCTAGATCAACAGAAACTAAAGCTGTTCAGTTCTTCTTATTTTATCCGTAGTAATTTGTTAACCTCGACAACTGTTGTTACAGGATTAATTTTAAATGATTTTATTCTTTGCAACACAAGCATGTCAGTATGATTTTATGTAAATACTAGGTTAAAAGATGGTTGGATAATTCATTCAGTTATTGGATGTCATGGGTCCTGTATGTTGGCATTTGTGTCCACTATAGTTTTCTGTGACGACTGTTTTCCAAGTGACTCTAATACTTAATAATAGTAACAATGTTTAGTATTTAGTTGTATTAGTTGTCTAAAATAATAGTTTAAGTCACCAAGCTGTTATTGGAATCAGAATATTAGAATTTATGAAGTTTTGTGACATGTTCAGTTGTGAAATGTACTAAAAACAGCATTTGGCACGTTACTGTACTAGGTTTTCAAATCCGACCCCTGTATACTTAAGCTGCAAATATTTCTGTTATACGATGGTGAAAGTTCATACTTTTTTGGTATTTCATTTGCATAAGTATGTACATAATTTTAGTGGGCTCAATTCACCTATACCCTTTACCTATGTGATCACAACGGACTTTTTCAAGTTAGTTGAATTTGTCTTTATTTTTGAAAGGGGTAGTGTACATATTTTAATGTTGTTTTTTTTATTATTCTGCTTATAGATGCCCATGTAACTGTTATAAAGTTTAAAATATGCTGAAAATAAAAATCATGAACATGTTTTGTGGCTTTTTCTAATATTACATCATGTCTTCTTGAGCAATTTTTTGTCCAAGTGGGTGGCATTACAAAAAAGCTAATAACTTCTTTATTACACGGTACAAAGTCTTTAAATTTTCAAATACAGTGTCTTATTGATTGTAGATTATGATGAAAAATAAATTAAACACATTTGTGATCATGACCATTAGTGTGTGACTACCTTAATGATGCATTTAATATGCCTTTCTTTAAAAACATCAATAAATAATCAAATATACGAATATTTTTTGTTCCAAATGACAGATTTTGTTAAAAAAATCCATATACATGTGTCATTGTATGCTGAAACTAAAGCAGTCTTAAAAAACAGGGGTCACTGGCCTTGTTCCGGAAATATTGGGTTTTGAATACGGTACCTGTCGAAGCCCCTTTTTTCAGTTTGGATTTTTTATCAATGTTTAAAGTATATAGGAGATCTTTTTTCAAACAAGGTTATGGTTCTTACAACCGATATGTTTTCACATGTCTCGTTTGGCAATATACAAGTGTGTTTTGGTAATAAAAACGCTTTACCTACAATTACTGTTAAAATAAGTATTTTGACTGGACACTGAAGTAGGTCAAATGGGTACTAATAATACATTCTGGAACGGCATTTATTATCCATCAATTTGTTTTGTTCCAAACAACAGATTTTCTTAAATTTTCACACATACATGCACCAATGTATACTTACACCAAAACATTAATAAAAAGAATGGGTCACCAAACTTGTTTGGGAAATATTGTACTTTAAATAGGGTACCTGAGTAGACTTTTTCATTTTTCGTGTTTACGTAAACAACGTATCCATTGCCAAAATAGAATGTAGATATTTTTATGGATCTTTTTTTAACTAATTTGTTTGGCAATACATTGTATAAGTGTGTGTTTGATTATTATAATGCTTTATGAACTTTTAACCATTGACTGGAACTTAATGACTTACAAAGATTTGTATTTATTGATTGAAATTAGTATATTGTAACCTATATACAGTTAAGAAATAATGAAGCAAAAGGAGAAATTAACCCAATTATTTTCTTTTTGTTGCGAACGTCTTTAAACATTAATATAGTATTATTAAATGCGTCTGTACAGTAATTATAATGTGACATGAAAGCGACACTGCGCTTTTTAATATGGGCAATGTATCGTGGTATATATCGCAATAGATTGTAAGATATAGCGGTATATCGTGATATCGGTCAGTTCCTGAAAGTCAATGTTTTAAAATTGTACTTAAAACTTTGATAGCACTCTACTTTGGCTATTTACTTGTATGTAACTGAAATACTCACATGTGTGTTCTTATGACTGCTAAATAAATGCGCTCTGTTGGCTATTATGGCAGGTTGTGGAAAGTGTCATTTCCTGTGGTTGAAGTATTTAGTTGTGATGGGACGATGATCAAAAAAATAGATTAGCGGCATGTAAATATTTTTTATGTCCATTATCAATGTCACAGTTCCAAAACTGATATTCGGATTCGACGCGCGAAATAAGGACTGAGATGCGAGTTACGTATTTTAGAACAAATCATCTTGAAATTTTTAACAGTTTTTTCCATGTTAAATTTACTTGTTCTACACTTGTTTTATATGTTAAATATTGCTAAGAAACTGTTTAGAAAATATCTGTTATTGAACTTATTGTTTATTTGTTTACGTCTTGTTATTAATGCACAAAAGAAACAGACATCCATCCATATTTAAGTAATTTTTCTATGTTAAATTCATAGAAATATATGTATAATAAAAAATAACATTTGATACTGATAATCTGTAAAATCGCAGCGGAAGCAGCAAATTATTCCAACCTGATGATCGATTGCAATTTCAAACTGATGTCCAAAGAAAAGTGTGTTTTGTGTATAAATTTCAGAGTGTAATAATAACTTGATGTGTCACAGACACGGATGCCCCCAGATCATGTTTGGACATAGACAAAGGGCGTATCTATAACACTGATTTTGTATACAATTTCTGCAAGTTACTTTTGAATCATTTTGTTTGCTTATTATTTACTTTGTAATTTTAATTATGATTATGAAGGGTTAATAATAAAGACTTTTTATACTGTGTTATTAAACAGTTCATGATACTTACAAATGTATATCACAAAACTGCTTTACAGAGGTGGTGAAGGCTAGTCTTTAAAATAACTTCATTTAAAATGGAGCATTGTGTTTATTAATATTAAATTTATACTTACTTTGTACCTAATAAAATGCAAGATAGGTATTGTATCATGTTCCCCATAAAGAGATATGTACCACACCGTAAGGTGAGCGTTATGTTACACCCCTAGTAGAGACCTAGAATTGAATTGAACACTGATCGCATTGGTGACAACCCTTAGCAAAGATACCATTGGTTCAATCATAAGTACCACCAAAGATACAAACCGTTGTTCACAATGGCATGAGCTGCTAACAATGTGAGAGAGTGCACCTCGAAGAGAACAGAATGGAACAGCAGGTCCCTGGCAGTGGGTCGCTTGATAGGGTCCTTTTCAAGGCATTTCTCCAGGAAGTCCTGCAAGCACAGTCCATCAAGATACGAAATGACGGCATTAACATAATCTCCTTACATTAATCATTAATTTGATAATCAGCCAGGAATTGTTAAATTATTGCCCTTGAATAATCTGAAATCGGCCTGTTTAGCCATTTCCGCTCTCTAAGCCCAACACTGTTCATCCAATCTTCACCTAACTTCATTGTTTGTGAACATAATTATATAATAATATATAATATATATATATTATATTCTAATTAAGAAATAATTGACTGGTAAGCGTTGGTTATTGCGCCCTCGTGGTTTAATTCCTAAGCATCGAAACTCCAAACCATTGGGATTTGGCTGATTATCGAACTTACATAGAAATTATTAAAACAAACATAATTATATAATAATATATAATATATATATATATTATATTCTAATTAAGAAATAAATGACTGGTAAGCGTTGGTTATTGCGCCCTCGTGGTTTAATTCCTAAGCATCGAAACTCCAAACCATTGGGATTTGGCTGATTATCGATCTTACATAGAAATTATTAAAACAAACATTATCATCAAGTTTAGAGAAGAATGGATGAATACTGTTGGACTTGGAGAGTGGAAACGGCTAAAAAGGCCAATTTTAAATAATTTAAGGACCATAACTCCACAATTCCTGAGGGGATTAGGCTGACCTTTGACCTTGACATAGGTATTATGGCCAAAAACATATTCATGGAGTTTGGTGAAGATCAGATGAAAAGTTAGAGATCGGAAACGAAAGTGGTCTACCAACCGACCAGCATTAGCAAACCAATATACCCCGTCATCTTCGATGATGAGCCGAGTGAAACCGGTCGGCATATTTAAAAAAAATGCCTTTTTTTTAACTCATGCGACATGCTTTCAGTTTTATATATATATATATCAAGGGTTATAGTACAGAAACGACCTGAAATGAGAATTAACATATGCATTTAGGGTAAAGACTAAACTAGATCTCTGCGAGTCGGATGTGTCGCCTGACGGGGCATAATTTAAGTATGAAAGAGACATAATGCCAAAAACCAAACTTAACCTTCCTTAATGCCTACTAAGTTTTATTATGATTGCACAAAAACATCTAACGTTAATGTCTGCACACGACTTATTTGATCTATTTGTTTTTTAAAGGGGCATAACTCAGTAATGACAAGAGGGCCATGATGGCCCAAAGCGCTCACCTGAGAAATGGTACAGATGAAGACCATACTGTTGTGACAGGTTTGAAAATTACGGTATATGAACAATAGGCAGAGGGGGATAGGATCAATTTTGATTTAAAACATCGGTTAGTGCAATGGGCTAACTAAAGTACAAGTTGGGTAGTGGATGTGCGGTTGTTTTGCTAATTGTTCACAAATCATTTTTCTCGATATTCTTACCTGACCCTTTTTCATTATGTCATTGACAATTCTGGAAAATGCAGAAACAGTAGATTTTCATGTCTTTTTCGTAAACAGTTTTGGAGAACTAGTTGCAATGCGATAATTGCGATGGCTGTGCTATAAGGTAAAGTTTTGCTTTTTGTTTGATAATTTTCCATCCAATGATGATAAATGATGTTAATGCAGGCTCTGAAGACATCAATGTTGCATGTACAAATAACTGCATGCACGTCTTGCAACTGTTGGAAATCAAATTTTATCAATAAATTGTTATGGTCATGCGCAAACTGTGTAAGTTTGGTTAACATTGAATAAAAAATCTGGTGTGAAAGCCAATCATTGATAACTTGTTTATGTTTTTTTCCAAACACAAGGGGCAATGACTCTGGTGTTTCTGGCCCGATTATGCTTATATTAGAATTCATCTGTAGTCTTATGTTCATATACAAACTGTACACGATTGGTGAAGATTGGATGAAAAATGAAGTCTCTATCCTGAATCTGTCCATTTTTGCATATTTTTTTCACAAACAAAGGGCAATAATTCTGGAGTTTCTGGTCCGATATTGCTTATATTCGACTTAACCCCTTTAATCTTATGGTCATAGACAAACTGTGCAAGATTGGTGAAGATTGGATGAAAAATTAAGTCTCTATCCTGAATAATGTCCAGTTTTGCATATTTTTGCATGTGAAAATGCGAAATTTGCGCATACAATTGAGAAAAATCACAAAGAAATGTTTACCGATGTGATTTAACATCGCACCGACATGTTTGAGTATGAATCGAAAAAACGCTGCCGTTCAATACACAACGCTTTGTCTGGTTTGCAGTTTTGTCACTATGTGATGAGATTTTATCCATGACATCAATTCGGCTGTCTGAAAAATCAGTATTAACCTACGTTCATTAGACCTTAAAAGGAAAGGGCGAGCATCAGCGTGATGTACTGTTCTCGATTGAAAGCATTAAACGTTAACAAAATGTAATTGCTGTAAATCCCATAAAATTGAGGAGTTTTGAAAAAGCACCTAGGTTTTTGTGTGGAGATGAGAAATTATCTCATATGGAACAAGAGCACCGCCTCCAGGTGCAGGACACTCGACTTTCTCATATTTGATAGTAGTCTGGGCTTTTGTTTATAGAACAGATTGATAACTGTGATCAAGTATTTTGAGTTTTTAGTAAATATCTCTTATAGATATTGTGAAATTTGACATAAAGCAAAAATTTTAAGATGAAAAAAGGGCCATAACTTAAGAAAAATCCTTAATAAAGTTATCTCTTCTTGTCTAATAAGTTCATAACTGTATCAAGCATTTTGTGTTTCAAGTCAATACCTCATATAGGTATTGAGAAATTTGACCTAAAAGGAAAATTGTAAGTTGAAAAAAGGGTAATAACTCCAACAAATTCCATGAAAGAGTTAACCTCGTGTCTGCAGAATGGCGTAAGCACTATAAACAAGTTCCTTAAGTTTCAATTTAATGTCTTTGACAGTTTTTGAAAAATTTTATATTTACCAAAAAATTGTCAAAATATGCTAAGTTGTAAGTCCAAAAAAGGGGAGATAACTCTGGAATACAAATCACAGGGGTACCTGCCTTGTTGTATAGTCATCCCCTTTTGGTAGTGAACAAGTATCAAAAGTTTCAAATGGAAAGCTTAAATAGTTTTTGAGAAATGGACTCTAACAAAAAACTTTACAGAAAAACTAACTAGCGCAGACGCTGACGCAGTCGCTGATGCAAATAACAGAGTAACGATAATAAATATTCTTTTTTTCTTCGAAAAGTCGAGCTAAAAATCCTTTCCCAATCACTGGTTCTGAACTCGTCTGAGATATCATTGGGACAAATGTTCTGAGCAAGTTTCATGATGATTGGGCTACAAATCAGGCCTCTCGAGTGTTCACAAGCTTTTTCTTCAATTTGGCCTGGTGACCTAATTTTTGACCCCATATGACCCAGTATCAAACTTGTCCGAGACATTATTGAAACAAATGTTCTGAACAAGTTTAAAAAAGATTGGGTTAAAAACACGACTTTCTAGAATGTTCACAAGCTCTTTCTTGAATTTGATCTACTGACCTAGTGTTTTTGACCACACATGACCCAGTTTCAAACTCGTCCGAGATAGCATTATAACAAATGTTCTGGTCAAGTTTCATGAAGACTGGGCGATAAATGTGGCCTCTAGAGTGTTCACAAGCTTTTTGAAGTTTTCAATATAGCCATATAAGGAAAATCTGCCCTGCCCCATGGGGCAGCCATGTTTTTCAGTGGAGTGGAACCATTTTCAAACTCGGCCGAGATCATTAGATAAAAGGTTCTAAGCAAGTTCCATGTTGATTGGGCAAAAAATGTGACTTCTAGAGTGTTCACAAGCTTTATCTATAGCCATATAAGGAAAACTGCCCCGCCCCCTGGCAGCCATGTTGTTATACGAAGCAGAACCATTTTCGAACTCAGTTGTGCAATCATAAAAACAAATGTTCTGAGCAAGTTTCATGTTGATTGGGCAAAAACTGTGACTTTTTCTTCAATTTGACCTAGTGACCTAGTTTTTGACCCCACATGACCCAGTTTCGAACTAGTCCGAGATATCATTAGAACAACTATTCTGAGCAAGTTTCATGACGATTGGGCAATAAATGTGGCCTCTAGAGTGTTCACAAGGTAAATGTTGACGACGAACGACTAATGACGGACAAAAGATTATCACATAAGCTTACCATGAGCATGTTGTGCTCAGGTGAGTTAACAAGAGCTGTCAGAGGACAGTGCGCTCGACTATTCGAAGTATTTCAGTTGGTACATATTTTTCATAGTGGAAGGGGCATACAGTTGTTAAAATACAAAACTTGAATAGCCTGGTATAGTTTTTACATTTTTGGAAAAAACTTTAACCACAAAATCTATGTAAAAAGTGTGCAAAATACAAAACAGAGTTATGGGTAATGCTGCCCCTGATACCTGAGTTGATGACAAGGGTTAGTTCCAAGTTTCAGGTGAATAACTTATATAGTTTTGAAGTTACAAAACATTTGAATATAAACTTTAAACAGAAAATCTAAGTGAAAAGGGGGCATAACTATGTCAAAATACAAAATAGAGTTATGGCTAATGTTACTTCTGATACTAGAGTTGATGACAAAGGTTAGTTCCAAGTTTCAAGTGAAAAGGGTATGCAGTATTGAAGTTACAAAACTTTTGAATATAAACTTTAACCAGAAAATCTAAGTGATTCTTCGAATAGTCGAGCTAAAACGGGGCATAACTCAAGTACAATAAAAGCAAATATGCCGAAAATCGAACTTGACCTTTCTTTTATGCCTACTAACACTTCCCTAAAATTTCATAATGATCGCACAAAAACATCTTAAGTTATAGTCTGCATAAACTGAAGGGGACGCCGCCACCACCATAAGTAACCCCTATATATATGTCGCCTTTTCAGGCACCACAAAAATAAAATTGTCAAATACATGTGGATTCAGCAGGGTACTCGCGAATAGGCAAATATGTGCAAAAAACATAGACCAATCCCATGTCAGTTAAGTTTATTGCAGTTATTTGTGTATTAAGCTTACTAATTTTTGTTTTAAAAATCAACCCATCGTATTGTTAACTAGAGTTTGTAAAACATATATCTCCCCCCATGCACCGCCATAACTCCGCCTAAATTCCACCTACCGTGACATTCTTAGTTTTGTCAAATTCCAGCAAGTGGTTTCAGAAAAGAACTCCGCCAAAACTTTACCACCGACAATATGCTTAACTAGACTTGATACTGATCAATCAAGGTAAAAAACTTCAAAGGACCATAACTCCACCCAAAATATGCCTCCGACGACATGCCGATGAAATGCACAACTAGACTTAGTACTGATCAATCCTGTGAAGTTTCATCAAAATCCGACCAAGGGTTACGGAGAAATTGAGCAGACAAGGTATGTTATGTGAAAAACTTCAAAGGGCCATAACTCTGCCAAAAATCCGCCGCCGACGACAGGCCAACAATATGCACAACTATACTTGGAACTGACCAATCTTGTGAAGTTTTGTCAAAACACGACCAGGGGTTACAAAGAACAAGCGCAGATAAGGTCTGTTATGTGAAAAACTTCAAAGGGCCATAACTCCGCCAATACTCCGCCGCCGATATGCGAAACTAGACTTGGCACTTATGAATCCTGTGAAGTTTCTTCAAAATCCGACCAGGGGTTACGGAGAACAAGCGCAGACAAGGTCTGTTAGGTGAAAAACTTCAAGGGGCCATAACTCCGCCAAAATTCAGCCGCCGACGACATGCTGACCATATGCACAACTGTACTTGGTACTGATCAATCCTGTGAAGTTTTGTCAAAATCTGACCAGGGGTTACGGAGAACAATCGCAGACAAGGTCTGTTATATGAAAAACTTCGAAGGACCATAACTCTGCCAAAAATCAGCCAACAGCTACATGCCGACAATATTCACAACTAGACTGAGCAATCCTGTAAAGTTTCATCAAAATCCATCAAAGGGTTAAAGAAAACAAGTGCAGACAAGGTCTGTTATGTGAAAAACTTCAAAGGGCCATAACTCCCATCAAAAATCCGATTACGATGAAATGCTGACGATATTCACAACTAGACTTAGTACTTATAAAACCTGTAGAGTTTCATCAAAATCAGACAAGGGCTTATGGAGAAGAAGCACAGACAAGGTTTGTTATGTGAAAAACTTCAAAGGGCCATAATTCCGTCAAAAATTTGCCGACAACAACATGAAGCCTATATGCACAACTAGACTTGATAATGCTCAATCCTGTGAAAAGGGTTACAGAGAACAAGTGCAGACATTTTTTTTTTCCAGGAGTCCATACATCCATACATACAGACATACAACTTTCCAGCACAGAATCAATACGTCTCCCTACCCACTACATGGGAGAGACATAATAAACATTTCACAAGTATTAATTTCATTAAAAACCAACAAAAATCAAAGGAAATAAACAAGGACATGAACAATTGTTGTATCAAAACACGAAAATCAGTGGAAGGACCTCTGCGTATGATGTCATCAAAATTACCCACAAAGTAACAGGAAGTTAAGAAAGTTCAAGGTCGTTGTTATGTCATGTTTATTTTCAAGTAAGATTATGAATTTTCGAATAAGTATTTGCAATTTTGACAAACACAAGAGGGCCATACAACCCTACAGCGCTCACTTGAGTATGAAGATGGGCCTTGTGGTTTCAGAGGAGAAGATTCTCAAGTCATTTTGCTATTTAAGACTATATAAATCATATGATGCCTGGGGTGTGGCATAATTTGAACAATCTAGGTAAAGGACCACTATACCATGTTACATGCCAAATATTAAACCTCTGGACCTTGCAGTTTCAGAGATGATTTTTAAACTCCACTTGCCATATAAGTTCATAGAAACCATGTGACACCCCGATGCGTGGCTTGTTTTTACCCCAGGAGTATAATTTGAGCAATCTTTGTAGAGGACCACTATACAATGTTACATACCAAATACAAAACCTCTGAGCCTGGCGGTTTTAGAGAAGATTTGTTAAAGTCATTTTGATCTTTAAGTCTATATAAACCATGTAATCCCGAGGCGTGGCCAGTTTTGACACCAGGGTCAAACTTTGTAGAGGACCACTAAAGGATGTCACATATAAACCATGAAAGCTCTGAGCCTTGCTGTTTCAGAGATTTTCAGTTTTCACTCTTTAAATCTATTTTTAGCTCTGGTGCATATGCAGCAGACCAGAATTATTTAAAAGAGGATCACCCAAGGATAATTCCTGTGACGTTTCGTAAAATAATACAATGTTTCATGCGGTTTCTGAGGAGAAGATTGTTAAAGCCCGCTTGCCATATGTCTATTGAAACCATATGACTCCCCAGGGCATGGCAATTTTTTACCTGAGGGGCATAATTTGAACTATCTTTGCAGAAGATCACTATAATATGTTACATTCCAAATACGAATTCTCTTGGCCTTGCGGTTTCAGAGGAGATTATTTTTAAAGTCCACTTGCTATATAAGTCTATAGACACGAGGGCCAAGATGACCCCAGGTCGCTCACCTGCGTTTAAGGCATCATAATGGCTTTAAAACTTCAATAGCAGGTACATGGATGTTTGAAGTCAAATGCTGACACAAATACAATGGTAACGATGGACCACCCACAACCATATTTGGTCCAACTGCCCCGCCACCTGGCAACCTTGTTTTTAAACAGATCTAACTGGTTTGAAGGAATATGGTAGGTCATGCACGAAACATTTCTATGAAAATATTTCAAAATTCGGCAAGTGGTTTCTGACAAGATTGTCAAAGTTGCCTAAATGGCCATATAGGGTCAAACTTCTCCACACCCTGGTAGCCATGCTTTTTATCCAATCAAAATTATTCGACAGAATTTGGTTCAGGGTCACCCGAGGAACATTTCTTTGCAATTATTTTGAAATCCAGTAAGTGGTTTCTGATGAGAAGATTGTGCAAGTTGCCTATACCGCCATATACAGTCAAACTTGCACACCCCCTAGTGGCCATGTTTTTAACGAATCAAAATTATTTGAAGGAATTTGGTAGAGGGCACACAGGAAACATTCCTGTAAAATTATTTCGAAATCACGTAAGTGGTTTCAGACAAGAAGATTGTCGAAGTTGCCTATATGGCCATATACAGTTCAACTTGCACACCACGTAGTGGCCATGTTTTTTAATGAATCAAGACAATATATTTTTACCCCAGGGGCGTAATTTGATTAATCTTTGTAGAGGACCACTATACTATACAAATACGAAACCTCTAACCTTGCAGTTTCAGAGGAGAAAATTTTTAAAGTCCACTTGCCATAAAAATCTATAGAAACCATGTGACCCCTTACGTGGCTTCTTTTTACCCCAGGAACATAATTTGAACAACCTTTGTAGAGGACCACTATACAATGTTTCATGCAAAATAAGAAACCTTTGGGCCTTGCGGTTTCAGAGTAGGAGATTATTAAAGCCATTCTGCTATTTAAGTCTGTATAAACCATGTGTCTCTAGAGCGTGGTCCCATCTTACCCCAGGGTCATAATTTGAACAATCTATGTAGAGGACCACTATACAATGTGTCATGTCAAATAAGAAACCTTTGGGCCTTGCGATTTCAGAGTATGAGATTATTATAGTCATTCTGCTATTTAAGTCTGTATGAACCATGTGACCCTGGGGCGTGGCCACTTCTTACCCCAGTGGCATAATTTGAACAATCTTTGTAGAGGACCACTACACGATGCTACATAACAAATATGAAACCTCTGGGCCTTGCGGTTTCAGAAGAGATTTTTAAAGTCATTTTGCTATTTACGTCTATACACACCATCTGACCCCTGGGGCGTGGCCAGTTTTGACCTTAGGGATATAATTTGAACAAACTTTGTAGAGAATCACTAGAGGATGTCACATACCAAATATAACAGCTCTCAGCCTTGCCGTTTCAGAGAAGATTTTAAAGTTTTCAATTTTTAAATCTATATTTAGCTCTAGTGACAAACATATGCAGCGGACCAGAACAATTTGAACAATTTCAAAAGAGGGTCACCCAAGGATCATTCCTGTGATGTTTAGTGAAAATCTGCCAAGCGGTTTAGGAGATGTTTCTTGAATGAAAATGTTTACGGACAACACAAGACGCACTACGGACAAAAGGCGATCACAAATGCTCAACTTGTGCTTAGGTGAGTTAACAAGAGCTGTCGGAGGACAGCGCAATCGACTTTCCTTGTGCTTGTCAGAGTTACTACAGAGATTCTAAAACAAACTGTATGGATAGCAGGGGCAACTTAAACAAAGATAATTTCATTCTCGAGTTACTGAGTGGAAAGTATTTTTATAATTTTCAAACAGTGACCTTGACCCCACCCGCCCCATATGCAATCTCATGCAATGTCTTGCTATACGGTATCTATAAATTAAGTTATTATTATTTCAATATTATTAATATTTCAATTTGTTCTCGAGAAGAGTAATTGAGCAGAAACAGTTTTTTGTATTTTTAGTAACAGTGACCTTGACCCCACCCACCCCACCCCAAATGCAATCCTAAGTAAAGTATAACTGTAGGCTATCTATGTATGAAGTTGACGTCGCCACCCCACCCAAGGGAATGTAAAAATTCTAAGGCCCAAAATTTTGATAAATTTCAAACTAGAGTTATCAAAATTGGCCCATTCTTGAGAAACTAGCTTACCAAAAAACTTTAAGTTATCCAAATAGCTTATATGTAAAATTTCTAAGTGTAAAAAGGCCCATAATTTTGACAATTTTCAAAGTAAAGTTATCAAGCCATTCCTGAGAAACTAGCTTACCGAAAAACTTTAACCTATCAAATAGCTTATTAGACTGATGCAGTCATTTCTGTCAAATATCAAATTCATCATATATAATGTTACTTTGCACCTACTTTGCTCCTTGTAATACGTGCTTGCCATTTTGATCTTGCTAAAGACTAAAAACTCTCCCAAGGAAATGTAACTTGGTAAGATACCATTCCTGAGAAACTAGCTTACCGAAAAACTTTAACCTATCAAATAGCTTATTAGACTGATGCAGTCATTTCTGTCAAATATCAAATTCATCATATATAATGTTACTTTGCACCTACTTTGCTCCTTGTAATACGTGCTTGCCATTTTGATCTTGCTAAAGACTAAAAACTCTCCCAAGGAAATGTAACTTGGTAAGATAAAACAAGAACAAGATTCTGTGTTTGATAAACACACATGCCCCCCCCCCCCCGTTTGGTGCTGGATAGCCCATTTCTTTGTCCAAATTAGGTCAAGGTCAAGATCAAAGTGAGATTGGGTGATATTGGTGAATTGGGGATGGTCATAACCAACATCTGTGTAAGTATCCAAGTGTTGTAGCAAGCAGTGTTGGTGCTAGACAAAACGGTAAAATCTAGTTAACCAAGAAACAGCCCATTTGAATTATTCTAAGTGCAAATTAGGTTAAGGTCAAAGTGAGGTTGGGTGATATGGGTGGATTGGGAACGGTCATAAGTAACAACTGTGTAAATATCCAAGTGTTGTTGCAAGCGGTGTTGGTGCTAGACAAAACGGTAAAATCTAGGTAACCAATTGAATTATTCTAAGTGCAAAGATGGGGGGGGCATAAAAAGGATTTGTCGACCTTTACATTCCACACACAGTTTGAAGTTTTCAGGGACTTCAATAGGTCAAAAAGCTTCTAATATGTAAAATTTCTTAGTGTAAAAAGGCCTATTATTTTGACAAATTTCAAACAATAATTACCTAACTTGGCCTATAGGTTCATTTTAATATGGGGAATAAATGTTTCAATTTTGAATGAAATCCCTCAAGTTATTCCTGAGAAACTAGCTTACCGTAAAACTTTAACCTAGACCTGATGCCAATGCCGACACCGGGGAGAGTATAATAGCTTGCCTTTTCTTTGGAAAGTGGAGCTAACAATCAGTGCAAAATAGCAAGGTGCTGTGTTGCCTTTATGGGCTGATCAACAAGAAATGTCGAACAGCTTTTGAAATTTAATGTGTTTTAGCAACAATTCAATGCTAAATGTTGAGCCACCATTTCAAATTCTAAATATGAAACACAAGGATATTAGTGAACTGATGGATGCTCCCCAATGCACTTTGTTTGTTTGTTTGGATTTTTCGCCGCATTCAACAGTATTTCAGTCATATAACGGCGGTCAGTTATCCTACTCACACTTTTCCTGGGTAAGCTGGTTTACCAGTACTAAGTGCACATACTTATGCCAGTAACCTACAACTGCCCTACTTGAATCAGAGGTAGGGGGAGAATGGCCGTAGAAATAATTTCATGACCAATACCCACACAAGTTATGTGGCCAGGCTGGGAATCGAACCCGCGACCCTCGGATTTGTAGTCCAGCGCTCTACCAACTGAGCTAGCCCGGTGTACCCAATGCGCTTTGCCAAGTAATGAGAATGCAATCAGAAGAGCGAGTCTATACAAGTGTGCTCTATATATTAATTTCAGCAATCATCAAAGTCCCAGAAATGTAAGAAAAATCATTGTAGCGGAGCATCTTGGTACAGAAAACACCTCCTCTTCGTAAAGTTTCATTGAATATTGGCTAGTAGTTGCTGAAAAACAGTCCAGACAAGAATTGCACACTATACACTTATTTTAGCAACCTTCAAAGTTCCACAACTCCAAGGAAAATCACTGAATGGGAACATCCTATACTGTGCACACCCCATTTTTATAATGAAGCATCAAATATAGTTTTATTGTATTCTGGCCAGAAGTTGCAAAGAAATATCCTGGACAAGAATTGTGCACTAAATGCTTATTTCAGAATTCTTTAAAGTACCATTACTCTGAGAAAAATCATTGAAGCGGAACGTCTTTGTTCAGTGCACACCTCTTCGTAATGAAGCTTGCCATGAAGTTTCATTGAATTCTCGTCAGTAGTTGCTGAGAAATACTATGAACAAGAAAAAGGGACGGACGGATGGACAAAGCGGCAACTATATGCTCCCCTGAAAAATTTTCGGGGAGCATAATAAAAGGAGCAAGCATAATAACAAATGCTAATTGTAGAATGCACTGCTCCTGTTATGCAGCACTCCTTACCTTTGATGATTCTGCACATCATTATGCAATAAACTTACCCTTTGCAGTGGGTTATCTATAGACTGCAGGGTTTTATTAATGGCGTCCATTGTTATTTTGTTTCCACCATCTCCATTCCCTTGGATACCAAGTGCTGCCATCTGTACAGACAAGTATACATATTAAGAGTGCCCAAAGTGCTCATAACAGTATTGACAATGATGGAGACCTTACAATAATAACAGTAATGTAACAGTGCATCCAAAATTCTGGTCTGATCTGGCCCATTCTGAAACTCTTCCAAGATCTTATAGTCTTACATACTTGTGCAAAATGTTTGTGCTGCAAATTTTATGATAAATGTGGTAACAAAAGGCAGAATACATATGAATGTAGACTCTACAAGATTTTACTCAAAAATTATAAGAACAAGAGGGTCAAAATGGCCCTCGGTTGCTCACCTCAGTTTAATGAATCACAATAGCTTGTAATAACTTAGAAAAAACATGTTCAGAATGTTCTAAGTAAAACGTTGCCAACATACCACAGATAACTGACAGCCATGTTTTTTTACAAATTGAAGGAACTTGGTGGATGGTAACACAAGGAACATTTCTGTGAAATTATATCGACATCCAGCAAGTTGTTACAGACAAAAGATTTTTTAAGTTTTTAATATAGCCATGCTTGTTTCTCAAAGCAGTCTGGCCTTGCGTTATTTTCGGACAGATGAGGTTATTTCAATATTTAACTAGAAATGTGTCCACAGACACGGATGCCCCCACCTATGCAGCCAATTCCACATGGCGCCGCTTTGCCTGTATGCATACAAATTATTTTGCAAAAGAAGAATTGTCCGTTTATATTGTACTTTCTGCTAATGTATTCTCTTATTCTGTGAAGTAATTGGGATATCACAAAATAGTTTTAGTCCAAACAAAAAAATCAATAAAGTGTAGTATTTAAAACTGTTGGGCAATTATGGGTTATGGTTCTTGTATGCTTCACTTACACTTGCTATCTTAATTAATTCTGTTCAGAATCAACAAAATGCCTTCTTTTTTTTTTTAATTATGCTTTGCACACTCATCAATAAAAGGAAGTATTTCACTAACTGCACAAGTCAGGTTCTTGCATGCGACACACCAATTGGTGATAGTAATCATATCTGCCAAATTATCTGAAAATCCCTGCATGCATGACAATATTATGCTCTGGACAATTATGTAACCTTTGACCTTAATTAGTAACCTTGACCTTTCAGCTACAGACCTGGTTCTTGAACGCCACATGCCGTCTTAGAATGCTTATCACTTCTGTCAAGTAATTTGAAAATTCTTCCATGACGGGCAAAATTATACTTTGGTCAAAGACAACAGCTTAAACTCTTATAATTATTTGACCTTTGATCTTTAGTTGTGACTTTGACCGTGGACCAAAGGACCTGGTGGTTGCACGCCACATGCCGTCTCATAATGCTTATCACTTCTGTCAAGTAATTTCAAAATCCTTCAATGCTGGTCAAAATTATGCTCTGGACAATGTCCATGGTATTTATTCTTATATTTGACCTTTGACCTTTAAGTGTGACCTTGACCTTGAGCCTAGTTCTTGTGCGTGACACGAGTCTTAAATGGTTATCACTTCTGCAAAGTTATTTTAAAATCCTTCAATGCGTGAGAAACTTATTGCCTGGACAACAGTCTTAATATATATACATATACCTGATCTTCGACCTTTAAGTGTGACCATGACCTGGGACCGAGGCACCTGGTTCTTGCATGCGACACACCATCCATAATGCTTATCACTTCTGCTAAGTTATTTGAAAATCCTTCCCTGCCGGACAGCATTATGCTCCGGACAGGGTCTATGGCCTAAATTCTTATAATTGACCTTTGACCTTTAAATGTGACCTTGACCTTGGACCTAGGGACCTGATTCTTGCACGAGACACACCGTCTCACCACTCTTAGCACTTCTGCCAGGTTATTTTAAACTCCTTCCCCGCTGGACAAAATTATGCTCCAGACAGGGTCTCAGGCTTAAATTCTTATATTTGATCCTTTATTTGTGACCTTGACCTTGGACCTAGTTCTTACGCGCGACACAACGTCTCATTATGCTTAATATTCCTGCCAAGCTATTTGAAAATCCTCCAATGCTGGACAAAGCTATTGTCCGAAGAATAATTAGAACATACGGACATATATACACGGACAGGGTAAACACTATATGCCTCCCCCCATCATTGATAGTGGGGGCATAAAAATCCTTGTGCAAGCCAAGCATTGATAACATAAGGAGGTTTGTTCCACACACTAGGGCAATAACTCTGGGGTTTCTTGCATGATCTTACTTATTTTCGATATCACCTGTAATCTTTTGTTCATAGATAAACTGTGCAAGATTCAATGAAAAATGAAGTCCCTATCATTAATAATATCCATTTTTGTCTATTTTTTTTACAAACAAGGGGCAATAACTATGGTGCTTGTAACACGACCTGGCCAATTTTTGGCTTCTGCTGAGATCTGATGTTCATACACAAACTGTGAAAGTTTGGTCAAGATTGGATGGAAAATAAAATCTACACGTTGGAAAAAGGCATTTTTGCTTTTTTTTGCATGAAAAAGGGACAATAACTCTGGTGCGATCTGGTTCGATAACAATGACATCTGAGGTTTTATGGTCATACACAAACTGTGCAAGTGTGGTCAAGATTGGATAAAAAGTGAAGTCCCTATCATGAGAACAAACAAAACGAAGTGCTCAGGAGAGCTAAAAAGAAAATCCTTTACCTTGAATTGTGACCTTGACTTTTGACCGATGAACATAGGTGTTGTGCAGACAACATCATAAGGTAATGGAGAATAATAACCAAGTGTTCAGAAATAATACAGCGGAAACGTAAATCCTTGACCTTTGAATTTAATTGTGACCTGACTTTTGACTGAAGAGCATAGGAGCTGTACACGACACATCGTCAAGTTATATTGAAATCCTTCCAGGCATTAAAAAGGTACAAAGCGGAAATGGATTCTGGATGGACGGACGGACAAGTAACCCGTCCAGCCACCCACCCACGGACTGACAATGTGACTACTAAATGCCCCTCCTTCATGAGTCGTAAAAATCATTTGAAGTATTTTGGTAGCAAAACACCCATGGTACAATTGTGTTAAATTATTTCAAAATCCAACCACTGGTTTCTAACATATTTTAAAGTTGTCAAAATAGAATATTTCAAAAACTGCCCCAGTCCCTGGCAGCATTGTTTTTTAACTTATCAATATAATTTGCAGGAATTCTGTAAAGGGTCACCCAAGGAACATTTGTGTGACATTAATGCGTTATCAATCCAGTGGTTTCTTACAAAAAGATTTACAAAGTTTTCAAAATAGCCATATACAAGAAACGTGGAAATTCCACGAAAAACCAATGTTCGAACGCAATGCTTGAAAGTTAGTAATAACATAACAAGAGTTGTCAGAGGACAGCGCGCTCGACTATTCGAAGTATTTCAGTTGGTACATATTTTGGATAGTGGAAGGGGCATAAATTTGTTAAAATACAAAACGTTTACGTCAAGCCTTGTATAGTTTATACATTTTTGGAACAAAAACTTTAACCACAAAATCTATGTAAAAAGTGTGCATAACTCTGTCAAAATACAAAACAGAGTTATGGGTAATGTTGCCCCTGATACTAGACTTGATGACAAAGGTTAGTTGCAAGTTTCAGGTGGATAACTTATGTAGTTTTGAAGTTACCAAACTTTTGAATACAAACTTTAAACAGAAAAGCTAAGTGAAAAGGGGGCATAACTATGTCAAAATACAAAATAGTTATGGGTAATGTTACTTCGGATACTAGAGTTGATGACAAAGATTAGCTCCAAGTTTCAAGTGAAAAGCTTATGTAGTAGTGAAGTTACAAAACTTAAGAATATAAACTTCAACCAGAAAATCTATGTGAAAAAGGGGCATAATGCTGTCAAAATACAAAAAGAGTTATGGGGAATGTTGCCCCTGATATTGAAGTTGATGACAAAGGTTAGTTCCAAGTTTCAAGTGAATAACTTGTGTAGTTTTGAAGTTACAAAACTTTTCAACATACTCTTTAACCAGAAAATCTAAGTGAAAAAGGGGCATAACTCTGTCAAAATACAAAACAGAGTTATGGGGAATGGTGCCCCTGATACTGGAGTTGATGACAAAGGTATATTCCAATCTTCAAGTGAATTACTTATGTAGTTTTGAAATTACAAGACTTTTGAATAAAAACTTTAACCAATTCAGACGCGGACGCGGACACCGGGGGTAGTAGGATAGCTCACCTATTCATTGGATAGTCAAGCTAAGAAAACTAGAGACATGGCCACATAACATAATCAATCACAGCCTTTGGCTTGATATAAGCTACCTACACACCAACTTCTATGAACATATGTTAAGCCAACCAAAAGTTATTGACTAAACTATGTGTCACAAACACGGATGACCCCACAACACATGTTGGGACATATTTTCATATATATTCTATAGTGGAAAAAATGACAAAGGGCTATAATTCTTCCAAAATTGGTCACAGCCAAAATTCCTTCTGTACCGATTCACCTGCACATTAAGGTTCTTCAGCTGTGAAAGTTTGATCGAAATCCGCCAAGTAGTTAAAGAGGAGTTGAGTCCACACAATTTCAGGTATTGTAATATTCTATAGTGAAAACAAGAAGGCCAAAAGGCCCTAAAGTGCTCACCATACTATGAAGATCTGGGCCTTGCAGTTTCAAAAAAATATTTTTGCTATTTAAGTCTATATAAACCATGGGACCCCCAGGGCGTGGCCACTTTTTACCCAAGAGGGCATAATTTTAACACTCTTTGTAGAGCACGACTATAGGATATTACATACTAAATATGAAAACTCTGGCCTTGGGGTTTTAGATGAGAAGATTTTTTAAGTCATTTTGCTATTTAAGTCTATATAAATTATGTGACCCCTGTGACCTGGCCACTTAATACCCAAGAGGCACAATTTGAACAATCTTTGTAGAGGAATAGTATACAATGTAACATACAAAATACGAAACCTCTGGGCCTTGTGGTTTCAGAGAAGATTTTTTAAGTCAGTTTGCTATTTAAGTGAATATCAACCATTTGACATGTTTGACCCCAGGGGCATAATTTGAACAATCTTTCTAGAGGACCGCTATACAATGTTACATACCAGATTTTTAAAGTCGACATGCCGTATAAGTCTATATAAACCAGGGCGTGGTCACTTTTTAACCCAGGGGCAAAATCTGAACATTCTTTGTAGAGGACCACTAGAGGATGTTACATACCAAATATGAAACCACTGGGCCTTGCGGTTTCAGAGAAGATTTTTAAAGTCATTTTGCTATTTACAGTACATGCAAAGCGAAACCCGCAGAATTCACGCTGTCATGACGAGCCTTCGATCAATATTCGCGAAGTGATGTCACGAAAGTTTGCGACAATTCGCAAAATATAGCAAGCGCTCTTGCGCGAGATTTCACGACGAATATATTACGAAATTTCGTCGAGATTTGCGGGCGTATTTACAGGTACCAGTATATGTGCATCTGCTCTTAAAAATCTAGAGTTGTACTGTTTTACGGTATTTTCACAAATTTCTTCATTGTGTATCGTACAGTGTAGGTTAAATAATAAGATATCTGTGATAGTATTGTTAATTAATAAACAAAAGGGCCATGAGGCCTAAATTAAAATTAAGTTTGTTTGCCCTTTACCGACCGACCCACAAAAAAGCTGCAGACTCAAAAAAAATTATTGCGTAATCTGCAGTAAATATTTTTTTATTTCGTTACTTTTCTTGCTTAAAATTTTGTTTTTTTTCGCCCGCAACTTACATAGTGTACAATTTTGATCATAAAGGCGCTTGAACAAACGAGTAAATGCGTTTGAGTGTGAAAACAAGCGCCTAGTAACCGGACACTAGTTAACATGGTGTGTTTCGCATTTTGTCGTGTACACACCGGTCGACGTATGACATCATCATCTGTGTATACAATTACCATTCTATACAAAGAGTGTGACGTCACTGCTTTCGTCTAACCTCTATACAGAGAAGTGATAACTATCCACATAGATATAGAAAACTAGATGCCACATCGCTTATTACCCGTATGCAAGTGAAATGCGTCTCCGCGTCCGCCATTATGGTGCGGTCGTCGATTGTAAACATTGCTATGATTTCTTAGCAAGGTTATCCATAATTAGGCTTTTAATTTGATGATCTGAGGAAAAATCTTAAAATTAATATTGTTTAATTTTGGCCTTGTGAATATTCTCTCTAATTATATACAATAAATATATTCTTTCATGAAATATAATTGTAATTATGAATATAAATGTATTTCGAATGAACACCACTCAGTCTGAATTCTGATTCGATTTCGGATTAAAAATATTTCTGCTAATTACAAAGTTCTCGTAACTGACAAATGAATTGCAAAAATTGATGGCAACAGTTAATACAACTCAGCTTGAAATGTACCAGCCGTATAGATGGATTAAGTATGCCAATACATTTATCCTAGAAGGTGTGTGTATTACTCCCATGCATCATCATGGATAATGGTGTTGTGCAGTGCTTAAATAACAACAATGTTCATTTATGCTTAAAATCTGGATTGATAATGACATTATACTGCAGAGGCACCATTAGCAAAAAAAGTTGGAAAATGGGAGCCAGGAAATACAGGTATATAAACAATGCAAATTAAATTTTAGTCAAGACACTATGAATATTTTGTTCCATGTTTTTGTTTAAAATTACTGCAGTCTGTTAGAATCTAATTGCCCTGCAATTTCCATTTGTAAAAACCAATGTTATACTTGTTCAAACACAAGTCATTCATGTTCACTTTGAATGAACTTTCTTTACTCTTTTATTTGTTATGCTGTTTGTTGTAATTTTTCTTAAAAATCCACTTGCTAGAAGGGAAATTTGCCATTTTGTCACTGGTCAGGTGCACATTTAAATGACCAGCTACCAGCAAAATATTACTTTTGACGCCTAACTACAGTATTCTTATAAGATTCTGTTTCAATGAGAAAAAACTAATTTTAGTATTTTAATTGTATAAATGGGTTAAATAATCAATTAGATCTACATGTATAGTCTGATTGTAAATTTTAAGAGAACTTAATGATTTATGTTAATAATGAATATAACACTGTTATGTACTTGTTTATTTGTTAAATATTACAGTTTTTCTTATTTAAAGGGAAATAGTGTTGACATAATTTGGAAATATGTAAAATCATTTGTCAAGTCCTATTTAAATAGTTCTTTTTCTTCTTTCAGATTTAACAGCTAATGATTTTCCAGAAATATCTATTTTCGTTCTTCAGATGAAACAGCCAAACATATTTAAGAATAAGCTATGTTAACATTACTGGCAATCCTTGCAAGTTTGCAAAGTGCAAATTAAAGCCATCTATCTCTCTTTGACCACATATGTAGGCAAACCTAGTGGTAAACAACCGGGTTATATACAATTAAGAATACTACATTTATATACTTATTGTTGTTATATGTTAATTTCATTATATAAAAATATAGTTGTGTTTCCAATAGAACTGTACACACCACTCATCGTTTAAACTTTTCTTGTTTGCAATATGCATGCAAAGTTGGAACTATGTGACCAAGGCTACAAACACTTCAGTCTACATAAAGTATTCTTAAAAATACTGAATTTGCATACAGCTCTGACTGCAAATATGATATACCTTGTAATATAGAAGGTTTTTACATTGTTCTAGCCTTGTAAAGGTTTGCCACTGGAGATCTTCAAAGCATTTATCTATTTATTAATGGGTAACCAGGTTACTAAGGCATGGTGGTTTCACTGTATTATTATGTGGCCTCCATTTTTCCATTCTGGCCATACTGTAAAAATCAACCGCTACTGCATAATAATCGCTAAACTTTACGTTATAATGATGGCCACGTAATAAATAAAATGAGTAATAAACGTTCACTACTAAACTAAACAAATTCACTACTCGACAAATTGTCTTTACATGAGTCGGCGACTATGAGATGAATAAGTAAGGGTTAGATTTTGTCTATTCGGCTCGCCTCGTGCCCAAAGACTTTCAGTTATTCATGTATATATTCATATTTGATCCTACATTGAAAGGTGTTGACTTAAGTTTTCCCAACATGTCATGTTCTAATTAAATTCATTATCATAATGATTGCCATTTGACAAATTAAACAATATTTAAAACGGCACTTCTTACTTGCGCGTAGTCGACTGGCCTAAAGCTGTTAGGATCATAGTTCTTAGACTGTTCAATTTCTGCGAACAACTAACAAATCATGCACAGCACGAAATCACACAGGTTAGTGGAGAGAAGCGACAACTGGTGGACACAGTGCTATAATTACGGTTTGTTTCAAGGTTAGATACCAGTAAATAGAAGGGTGATCCCCTTGAAAATCGTCCGTATATGAAATATTTGGTTTTTTCTTCTATCAAAAGAAAGAGACATTTCGCAGAACGGACAACTGGTTTAAATGGTTATTTCCTGAAACAAACTGTCGTTTTTGCATTTTGATATATCATGACACCGAATTACTTACGGGTGACTTCAATCAAGTGAGATGGATTTTCTTAGAAGTAGCATAACATATCTTTTTTATTTCAAATTTTGAAAGCAGAAAGAACCATCTTTCCAAAGAGATTAGACTCGCAATATCTGAATCAAATAAAAGTGGCAAACGTTGCCAGGAGATTGTGCTGTTTTAAATTGGGACCGTATGGAGTTTGATTTACCTTCAGCATGTTGAAATCAATAAATAAATACAAAATTCATACAGTTGAAACAAGTAAAACTTGGGATGTAGTGTATAATCTAGTGTGCGTGGTAGACGAGAACAAGAAAATTACCAACAAAGTTTCGATTTCAGTTAGCAAATCAACAAGTGGCATTGCAGAGAAGTTGCACCCTGATTATAACAAAAAGTGTATGTCAATATTGGCATTCTCCTTTTTATTGACGTTTCGGCATTGCGCCTTTCTCAAAATATGAAAAATATCTTACAAACTACATTTTTGATGTGTATGAACTAAACATATGAAACTAATAATATTTCAACGTTTTTCAACATCAAAATGACGCTGCTTACTATGACGTCATAAATGACTTGACACAAAATTACGCCAAAATTAAGAAAATTGCCAAACTGAAATGACGTTAGTTATACTGCCATGACATGTCACCAGTTTACATCAAAAATGAACACAGACTGGTCCTCATACATACATATAGAAGGCAAATTGTATATGAAAATAAAAAGTATAAATCAGACATTACATAATCATTACTTGCTATTATAAATTAACTTTAAAATTTAGTTAACATTTACAAGTTAAGAAAAAATATATAAGAAAAAGAAATATATATTAATACCTATTATTATATATTTGCTCATATATTATTATATATATATATATATATATAAATTAAATATATATGTACATATTTTGTAGCACTTAAAATTATTATGAGTATATTAAATATATAATTATATATGTGTGTGTGTACATATAACATTCCTACAGCATTTATTATATTTATGAAAAGTAGAAATTACACTTTAAAAATTAGTTCAATTTAAATTATTTCTCTAAGTTTTGGAGAACTATTTGCAATGCGATAATTGCGATGGCTGTGCTATAAGGTAAAGTTTTGCTTTTTCTTTGATTATTTTGTGTCCAATGATGATAAATGATGTTAATGCAGGCTCTGAAGACATTAATGTTGCATGTACAAATAACTGCATGCACGTCTTGCAACTGTTGGAAATCAAATTTTATCAATCAATTGTTATGGTCATGTGCAAACTGTGTAAGTTTGGTCAACATTGAATCAAAAATTTTGTGTGCAAGCCAATCATTGATTACTTGTTGATATTTTTCCCAAACACAAGGGGCAATTACTCTGGTGTCTCTGGCCTGATCATACTTATATTCTACTTCACCTGTAGTCTTATGTTCATAGACACACTGTACACGATTGGTGAAGATTGGATGAAAAATGAAATCCTGAATAATGTTCATTTTTGCATATTTTTTTCACAAAGGGCAATAACTCTGGTGTTTCTGGTCCGATCTTGCTTATATGCGATTTCACCTGTAATGTTATGGTCATAGACAAACTGTGCAAGATTGGTGAAGATTGGATGAAAATTGAAGTTTCTATCCTGAATCATGTCCATTTTTGTGTATTTTTTTCACAAACAAAGGGAAGTAACTCTATTGTTTCTGGTCCAATCTTGCTGATATTCTACTTCAGCTGTAATCTCAAGGTAACAGACAAACTGTGCAAGATTGGTGAAGATTGGATGAAAAATGAAGTCTCTATCCTGAATAATGTCCATTTCTGTATATTTTTTCATAAACAAAGGGCAATAACTCTGGTGTTTGAATAACAATGTGGCTCATTTTTGGCGTCTGCTAAGATCTGATGGTCATACACAAACTGTGAAAGTT
The DNA here is from genome assembly GCA_027627225.1 of Congeria kusceri. Lineage (NCBI taxonomy): Eukaryota > Metazoa > Mollusca > Bivalvia > Myida > Dreissenidae > Congeria > Congeria kusceri. Next base: position 45,337,070 of record CM051032.1, on the reverse strand, counting down.
TGGTTAAGATTGGATGGAGAATAAAGTCTATATGTTGGAAAAGTCATTTTTGCACTTTTTTGCATGAAAAAGGGGCAATAACTCTAGTGTTATGGTCAGACACAAACTGTGCAAGTTTGGTTTAGATTGTATAAAAGTGAAGTCTCCAGCGTGAGAACGAACCAAATTGTTGACGGCACAGGGACGACGGACGACGCAGGACAGGTACCCTATATCAATAGCTCACACAGCACGAAAACACCTAGCACTTCGTGCAACAGATTGTCTTCTTTACAAATAACCACCCCATTTATACATACGCCAAATTACACTTATTGGCTAAATTTGAATTTGATTATCAATTATCCGAAATCAATTTAAACTAGTTATTAATTAATCTTAAAAGCACAGAGATGCGTTTTATTGATATGCGCATGTGTATACGGGGTAGTTGTGATGATTATAAAATCGCGGTTTACTGATTTCAAACATTCCCTACCTCTAGAATATCCATTCATTTTATTTCTTTATATGTATGTCATTTTCACCACATCGTCACATATAGCGAACTTTGCGGGTTTCGCGTGGTATGTACTGTAAGTCGTAGTCTAATATAAACCAGATGCCCCCTGGGGCGTGGCCAGTTGTGACCCCAGTGGAATAACTTCCACAAATTTGGAAGAGGCCTACAGAGGATGTCACATAATTTATGTGACGTTCTCAGCGACTTTGAGTCCTGTTGCCCAAATGACGTTATTATAAAAAAACATGATTTTAAAACGTCACATAAATTATATAAATTATTATAAATTTTTTATAAATTACACGCTGCAATTTAGCTGAAATTTCACGGTTAATTATTATTTATGTGTGTATAGTTTGTACTTAACGACAACAAATTTATTAACAATATTTTTTCTCGGAGTTTTATTCATGTAACTAGCATTTAACCTGTGCAATCAACAATACTACTTGCAACTGTGTGGTTGTGTTTTTTTCCAAAATGGCGCAATTGAAGTGAGAAAATATTTTGCAAAATACTGTACTCACTGCTAATACTACCATTTATTTTCGACTGGTACTGGATAGCGGATATCAAATTGAAGGTAAGCATTTAATATTTATCAGTTGTCATGACATTGTAATAGCCTGGCTTGACACTGTCCGAACTTAGCGCTGTCGGAATAATAATACAACAGTTTGCATAGTACTTACAATTTATGACTGTTATCATTACTCCAATAATTTGATTCTTTGCTGCATTTTATTTTGATCCAGCTTATATCTAAATTGATTATCCATTGTTTATAATATGAATTTCTGACTTCCAGCATCTCATACTGGCGCTAAAGATTTTGTATCTGACCGCCAGTTGCATTCCGCATCTTTGACGTAAGAATATATTGTTTATTGCTATATTTTGATATACAATAGCTAAAACATAAATACTTGTAATATGTGTTGCCAAGTTAATATTATTAATATGTTTTAATATAATGCATTAACTTAACGCTTAAATGTATGTTAATTTTACGTGATACGAGGCACTATTTCATTGTTGTGTGGCGTAGTGCTGGAGTAATACTGACACCTCAAATCTTTAAAGCCTCTTTTCCTCTATATTGTTATTGATTTTCGTCTTATTATAATCTACGCAAAATGCAGATGCCTGTTCATGCACATATTAATGTTTGATTTAATACTTTTGACACTATTTAAGCTTATGCAATAGTACTGTAGTGCAGTAGTTATGCCAAGGTACTTCCAGCATTGTAAATTGTATACTGTGATTTGATTGGCTGCCAGCAATGCAGCATCCAGCTCCAGCATCCAAAACCTATATAAGGCGCTCAGAACAGTAAATTGGGGCCAGTCAGTGACATCAGTTTCACGCGCGAATATTTAAAAGCTAAATATTCTTAAATCTTGTTCATTTCCAGCTTCGTCTGATCATATATTTCATCATGTTCAGATCAACTACAATTGTCAATGGTAATAAATCTATTTATTTGCACATGTAAAAGTTATGATATCTATTATTTAGTCAACCAATGCAACTGGCCCCATTGACAGATTGAACACCATCTTTTAAAGAACTGCGCGTCACTAAGTTTACGTCGTTGTTAGTAATTTATGCAACTTATAAGAAATCGTTACTCAAATATGTGTTTTAATGAAACGATGTATGAAATAAAGTCGTTATGTCAATTTATTCCTGACGATTCCCTTGTTTATTCACAACATTAGGACCGCTCGACTAAGAAACACCCCCTGGGTGCTTACAACATGTATATGTGAAAATATGTTGAAATTAAAAGCAGATACATTGACCCGGAAGTTATTTTGATGTCAATTTTCTTTGTTTACAAATCCATACCAACAACAATAGTCAATTGCGGTTTATTTAAAATGTCAAGACAGATTCTCAGCAACGTCAATGCTCTGCAATTCCTGTTGAATATTGACTAGTCAAGACAATTATTTTTAGAAGAAAATCATTGAGGTTTCTATACTAGTACTACAAAGAATGCAAAAAAAAATTCAATTCTCAATCAGTCACTTCGGTGCCCAAAACGAATGCTATGATGGCAGTGATTGGCTGAATCTAGTAAAAAAGTTGATACATGCAATGACTCAGAATTTCCAAATAATGATGATGTTAAATAAGTCAAGATTGAAAATGCAAACATTGTATCTATAGAAAGATCATTGAAAAGGGGTACAGGATGAAGCATACCATTTCCGAAGTGTACCAGTGCCTAAGCGTACCATTTTAGGATAAAGCGTACCACCCCCTGTATGCATGTGTTTATACAACATGTTGTTCGCACCCTGCTGATAAGGTGTGATAAACTCAATGTGATACTTGGGGTGGAGTATAGAAAATGTGTGAAAGTGTAAATTAATAGTTTTTTATTGGGATTTTAAAGGGACAGCCTAATCCTGATTTTAATTAAGTGAAAAGGAAAACAAGACATTCAGTCGCTTTAATTTAATAGGAACATGTAAAAAGAGTTACTAGTCAAATGATATTGTAAAATTCATCAAGATGCTTTTTATTTGTTTCATATTATAAAAAAAAATAAATTTGGTACTAATACATCAATGTTTGTTTAATTTTAATTAAATTACTTTTATATATTGCATCTAAATAATATAAAACAAAGCACATATAACATAACAATGATGCACTTTTCATAATATTTATTGTATTTTATAATCTTTTCAAATTACATGTTATGCTAGTACAGTAGATTCCGCTTAATTGAATAGCCTATTTGTCACGTCCGAATATTCAAATAACCCGAGTATTCATATATGCGGAATCAGTCATATTTTAATTATTTCAATGTTAATCAGATATGTTATGATCTTATTTAATCCATTTTGATGATATAATGTCAAACCTGTTACGTAACAAAATGTTTCATACTTTAGAATGCTAATAAACATGCAGAAAAGCGTTCATAGATGTTTGTTATCCATTATACGGTGCATTTGAAAAATAATTCACATGTAATAATCACTAACAGGCTACATTGCTTTCTAGATGTGTATGCGCTGTACTTGATCCGCAAATTACACCTATTAGTCACATGACATTCAACAGACGCTGCATTCATGCGTGGTGTAAAATTATAACAAAGGCGGTCATAGAAGCGTGACTGTCAAAACTTGCGATATGATACGTATCCTCGGAGATTATGAGATTATCAAGCGGACTATACGCCTACAACTGATAATGGGCTATTCAATTAACCGGAGGACACCATATTTCCTATCAGATTAGGCGGTGTTTTTACAATGGGAACGAATGCAAACGGTTTGGTGTTTTCAATCTTTATTCAATTAAGCGAAATATTCAATTATCCGATATTCAATTAAGTGGAATCTACTGTAGTTTATTTCAGTCTCATCAATAGTCAATTAACATACATTTCAAATTAAAATATCGATAAAATGTACTGTATGGCCACTTATTTTTAGTTATAGAACACTAGTATTCAGTACAGAACTTTCATTTTACATAAGTACACTTAAAAAGTTATTAAACAATACAACTATTCCCATCATATTTCTTCATGAGTGCCCAATTTAACTTAATTTACTCTAATTTATCATTGCAAACTGCTAATTACATCTGTAATTTTTCAGTCAACCAAACTGAGAAGTCATTAGTTAATTGAATAATATTTATTTTTCTATATTTTTTTCATTATGCATTGAATAAATGACGATGGACAATGCAAACAATATTTTATTTCATCACTAAAACATATTATTTAATTCATTGTCTGTATGCAATATAAGGTGGTACGCTTCGTCCAGTAAAGTGATATGCTTCATCCTGGTACGCTTGGGTAATGGTATGCTTCATCTGACATTCATTGAAAAGCTCCCCGTGTAGGGACTGAACTCACGGCCTACTAATCTCAAGGCAGACACCATATTTACTTACACCACTTCAAATTAAATTTATTTTTGTACAATCACAATAAAATTGTTTGTTGTTTTTTTTACCTGTAATTAATTATGACATTTAATTTATGAAAATTTTCTGATTGTGTTGATTGCATTGTAGTTTAGTGATGATATATTATCTACACTATTCAAAATGCATTTCAGGATCTCAGACATGTTCACTGACAGCGGGCCTGGCTATTATTTGACTTTGCCCAGCAGGTTCACATTCCTCATAGTACATTTAACGGTAAACATAATAAATACTTTGGTTTTAAACTTTCACCATCAACAGTATTTTCAGATTGTTGTGATCATAGCTATTGCAAAGATGATTTGATTTAGCTTAAATGTACAAACACCCAGTAATCATTTCAAAGTTTATTATGTTTAAGAAAGAAATATTTTTATTACATGTAATAAATGACTAAACCAGTATTGGTAAATGTCGAACCACTTCATTTATTTCAGGATGTTTAAAAAAAATAGAAGCATTTCATATGAAAACTTGAATTTAGCAATTAACAATACAATGCCAAGGAACTGAAACAGCTTTCCACCATGTTGCTTTTTAGCCGCATCCTGTACATTTTTTTATTCTAGATCTTTTAATAATCTAATGTATTATATTTACACGGTCATGTTATAGTTATTTTCTGTATTTGAATAAGTTAATAAACTTTTATAATTAATTATTTGAATACTGGCAACTATTAATTTTTATCCACATTTACACATAGATGATTTTAAGTTTCGGTTTATAAGTATCTGGTTCTCAAATCAAATAAACAGAGCTCCAGATCATCATTTAATGCAGATGACTAATAATGGTCACTGACCCCGTGGTAAGTCATGCAAATGATCAATGACCAATGTAAGACTTGCGTGCAAGTACTGGTAATATCGAGCATACTTTATACCTGATAAGTCAGTTCAATAAAGATTTCTAATATTGACAAAATACATGACCATCTGCAATTACGAACAGAACAAAGATTTTGGACACTACCATACCTTTACAGTTCTGTAGATTCAGTTCTACATTTACAATATATACTGCTGAGTAGTGATGATACATGCACAAAAGTGTCCATGTAAGTCAGTAAAGCACAAATGTTTTTTAATCTGTAATTCAGATTTTTAAATACGCAAGTACGCGCTTTATCTGGAATTCTGAATAGAGTTAACACACATTGATCCTTTTGTGCATTCTTAATTTGCAATTTGTAGATTTTTACGCAATAAGTATTATGCTTAATGCACATTATCCAGTGTAATATTTAATGTGCTCATCTTGTGGCAATTTGTTTCAGGTTCGCATAATACAGTAGAGTACAGTAAGATGATTGCTGAGCACATGAAATTTGCTCCGGATCAATATTTCAGTATATGGAAGAACAATTGAGGAGACATGGATTTAGAAACCACAAGTAATCTGTCACTATCATGTCACTATTCATTAATGCAGTTTATCTTTTCCTATGACAATTGATATTGTGTGTCAAATGTCTCCATTTCTCAGATATATTTATTATTAAAATTATTATCCATAAAGTTATAAGACAACAGTAATGTTGTTATTTGATTATTAGTGTCTTGTAAATAGTACATAACATTCTTGTATATTAACACACATGCACATTATTTATTTAATTAGCTTCATTTCAATAAAATGTTCAACAAATGATTTTGATTAAAGATTTTGGGTATTTAAAATTGCAGGATGTAGCCAGCAGTGTGAGCAGTGTGAGAAGATCGTCACGGAATGGCCCTAACTCAGCGTATGTTGTGGATGAGACACTAAATTTCTATGATTGGAGACAGTGTTAAGGCCAATGCTGTGTGCCATTGAAGGGGTTATTGCAACAACTTCATGCTCACCTCAATTGACCCAGGATTTGTAACATGTAAAGAAAGGTGTAAAACATTGGAAACATACTCGATCCAGTCACTACTCCCAGTTGTCATCACAGGTCAAAGTCTTATGTACAGTGGAATTTGAACAACTACATACATGAATTTTGCAGGTCAGAAGCCTCAAAACTTATACTTGCTCTTTGCAAAATGTTAAAGTAAATTGTTTTTTTAGATTGAATAAATGTGATGAACATATAATTTTTGTTTCAATTTTGTTGTTATATGTGATCAATGTGAAGGACGCTTTATTACCATGGTAATGTTCATCACTGGTTGCTATGACAACAATTATCAAGATACATGTACATGTGTACAAATGTATGTGTATTTACAAGACATACACATCATTGAGTGTAAGAGTTGTATTGATGCTACTGAGTTCATCAGCTTTGTTTCTTATTCTTAACAAGAACACGCTTTTGTTTTTTATTCTTAACAAGAACACGCTATGTGTGAACATTTTGTCAATTTTGTAATGTTTTATATTTATATTAATAACCAACATATTTTTCAAATGTCTATTCTCAATATGCCAGAAGTGTTACTTTGTTTTTTCTCTCTTAATTATTCCACCAACAGTCAGAAAAGTGTTAAAACAATACCAACATCAATAGAAAAATCATGTTTTTGTACTTTTGTTACCATGGCAATGAACACTAAATAACCGTTGTTGATCAGTTTACCTGTTGACTAATTTTAGTATCTGATATATGAAATTGTATGTTTATCAGAACATAATACAATTAAGTTGGAAGTAGGTATACTGCAAACACTTTGACATGCATGTAAGAATTAAAGCATTCTTACAACTGGATAAAGAATTGTTGTTATTTTTCCAAATAATCAACCACACTAAAATTGCTCTAAAATTTTTATTATGAATGCCAGTATCATGAAATTTTCACAACTTGCTCCTGAAACGTTGCTCTTTAAAAAATGAAAGAATCTGAAAATGTGATTTTTGAACCTTAGTACCCATTTTTCCAGCTGCTGCCACATATCAAATATGAATGCCCTGAGGCTTGCGGTTTCAGACAAGATTTTTAAAATTCTTTTGCTATTAAAGTCTATATAAACTATGTGACCCCTGGGGCATGCCCAGCTTTGGCCCCAGGGGAATAATTTGAACAATTTATGTAGAGGACCACATGAGGATGCCACTAATCAAATATGAATGCCCTGAGCCTTGCAGTTTCAGAGACTTTTAAAGTCATTTTGCTATTAAAGTCTATATGAACCAGGTGACCCCCCGGGTTTGGCCAGTTTTAATCCCAGGGGAATAATTTCAACAAACTTTGTAGAGGACCACTACAGGATGTCACATCAAATATGAAAGCTCTTGGCCTTGCAGATTCAAAGGAGATTTTTAACTTTTTCACTTTTTAAATCTATTTTTAGTTCTGTTGGCCAACGTATGCAGCAAACCACAATTATTTGAACAATTTTGAAAGAGGGTCACCTTAGGATCATTCCTGTGAAGTTTGGTGAAAATCTGCTAAGCGGTTTAGAAGATGTTGTTTTAATGAAAAGTTGACGCCAGACGGACGGACGATGGGCGATGGACAATGGGCGACCACAAAAGCTCCCTATCAGCACTTTGTGCTCAGGTGAGCTAAAAATGACAAAGGGCCATATTTATGTAAACTTGGTTGCAGCCTAAATTCCTTCCTTTACAATAAAGTACGCGTCAAGGTCCATCAGCTGTGGAAGTTTGAGTGCAATCCGCCAAGCAGTTAAAGAGTTGAGTCCACAAAATTCACAAAATTTCAGGAAGTATATATTCTATAGTGGAACAAGTAACATGGAAATTCCACGAAAACCAAATTTTTCTAACAAAATGCATTAAAGTCAGCAGAAAAAATAAAATTTTGAGTAATGGTGACCTTGACCTTGATTCAACCCACCCATATGCAATCACAAGCAAGGTCTAGATATAAGGTATCTACATATGAGATTCCATCAAAATATGTTGATGTATTTGCAAGCTATTGAGCGAAAACTGTTTGTCTATTTTTAGTAACGGTGACCTTAACCTTGACCCCACCCACCCCATATGCAATACCAAGCTAGGTCTAGATATAAGATATCTATGTATGAAGTTTCATTAAAAAATCCCAATGTATTCTTAAGCTATTGAGCAGAAACCGTTTTTTTATTTTTAGTAACCGTTACCTCAACCTTGACCCCACCCACCCTATACGCAATCCCAAGCAAGGTCTCGATATAAAGTAACTATGTATTTGAGCAAAGGACTTATCCCAAGCTAGGTCTTGATATAAGGTATCTATGTTAGAAGTTTCATTGAAATATCTCAATTCGTTTTTGAGGGGAAATCATTCTTCTATTTTTAGTAACAGTGACCTTGATCTTGACTCCACCCACCCCATACGCAATCCCACTCGAGGTCTCAATATAAGGTATCTATGTATTAAGATTCATTAAAGTATCTCTATGCGTTCTCAAGATATTGAGCGGAAACCATTCTTCTATTTTTTAGTAGCAGTGACCTTGACACCACCCACCCCATATGCAATCCCAAGCGAGGTCTCGATATAAGGTATTAATGTATTAAGTTTCATTAAATATATCAATGCCTTCTCAAGTTATTGAGTGGAAACGTTTTTTCTATTTTTAGTAACAGCGACTTTCACCCTACCCACCCCATATGCAATCCCAAGCAAGGTCTCGATAAAAGGTATCTATGTATTAAGTTTTATTAAAATATTTCAATGTGTTCTCAAGATATTGAGCGGAAACCATTTTTATATTTTTAGTAAGTGACCTTGACCCCACCCACCCCATATGTAATCCCAAGCAAGGTCTAGATAAAAGGTATCTATGTATCAAGTTTCATTAAAATATCTAAATGCGTTCTCAGATATTGAGCGGAAACCGTTTTCTATTTATAGTAACAGTGACCTTGACATTACCCACCCAATATGCAATCCCAAGCGCGGTCTTGATATAAGGTATCTATGCATTAAGTTTCATTAAAATATCTCAATGCATTATCAAGTTAATGAGCGGAAACCATTTTTCCATTTTAGTAACAGTAAGCTTGACCTTGACCCCAGCCACCCCATATGCAATTCCAAGCGAGGTCTCGCTATAAGGTATCTATGTATAAAGTTTCATTAAAATATCTAAATCCGTTCTCGAGTAAGAGAATGGACACGAAAAGGTTACGCCACCACTACGCCCGCCCAACGACAAACCCCAATCTAATAACCAAAATTTTTATTCAAAATTTTTTGTTAAAAACCTTGTATACCTCTAAAGCACACATTCCAAACGAATATATGTCGACTGCTGTTGTGACGTGCCCCGCTGAAAAAAAAAAAATTCATTCCAGAATTTCCAGATATAATTAGTTCAATAGTCATTCTGTATCATATTGTTATAACTGAAAGGACTAAACATTTATTAATATTAAGGTGGGAACGATTATAAATTATTGTATGTGTTTTGGGTTTCTTAAATATATTAGCAAATCAACAGAAAAATCTCAACACGAGGGCCAAAATGTCCCTGAGTCCCAAAACCTGTGTTTATGAATCATAATGCAACCAAGTTCCATAGAAAATATAGGAATATTTTCACCAAAAATATAGGACTTTCAGCCGATTTTTTTTGACAAAATATAGGAATTTTATAGTAAAAATACTTCATAATATGGATAATATGGGGTCATTTTCTAGCCTGATATGTCTTACAGCTTGTGTTTTAATGAACAAAACGTCTGCTAAACATGTTCATGCTAATAAATTGGTTACGGAGACATGCATGCTATGACTTAAAAAATATTCTAAGTAATTAATTTAGATGCAAAAGCAAGGTGAGCAAGAAAAAAATCAAATTATAGTTCTTGATAGAATTCACGGACCAATTTCAGATGAGTGAATGACCAAATTTCGCAAAAATACAGGAACAAATCTTAAATAAAGGAAAAATATAAGAAATAGAGAAGGTTTTTGAAAATACAGGATTTCTTTCTAAAATATAGGAAAATATAGGAATATAGGAATCAGTTGACAGCAAGATAACGGTTTGAAAACTTTTAAAACATGTGCAGAGGTGATGTAAAAGTTGAAAACTGATGTCAACGATAGAAAACTGACAGCCATGTTGTAAGAGTATCCAAATAATTTGAAGAATTGTGTAAATAGGCACCAATGAAATTTGTGTGTGATTTTTTTAAACCTAGCTAGTGGTTCCAGGAAACAAGATTTTTTAAGTTTTCAATATACATGTAGCCATATAAGGAAAAAGGGCCCACCCATTGGCAGCATTTTTTTAATAAATCAAAACAATTTTAAGTATTTTGGTAGAAGACTGTAGAAGGAATTTTTCTGTGAAATTATTTCAAAATCTGAAGTGTTCAATATAGGCATATAAGGAACAAGAAATATCTTTAAAAAAGACAATCGGCGTTCAAATTAATATTGAGACGTCATTTTTTACCCAAAACATAATACAACAGTGATAAGATTATCGGTTACGTGACTTCTCCGACCCCCAGCTTTTTTGGTCCCCACTAAGGAGACTTCTCGGACTGTAGATTTTTCAGACACCTTAAGAAAACTTATAGGACCCAAAATTAATTTGAAATAAACTCAAACATTATTAATACGTGTACCGCAAATAAACCGATCATAACTTCCATGTAATCACTGGTGATAAATAAATAACCTAAATGCTAGTAATGGACGTTACTATAATTGTAACATGAATTTGTTAGGCAAATTTAACAAATTTACATTGTCAAAAAATAATAGCGGGAATGAATGAAAATTATTATATATCAGACAAGTGTACATAGTTATGTTAAATAACATACTATACGTATCATTAGCTTTGCAAATAGTGTATTCATGCTATGCAAATGAAGTAACATTAACTTGAACAATATTTCGACGTATTACGAGACTTCTTTCACATCATTTTATTTATAGAAAGAAGTAAAATATTTTGAGAGATTGAATAACATCTACTGGAGAAGTTGATGTATAAATTCCCCATTTAAAGAAATTCTCGCGTTTATAATTCTACGGACGCTAATTGATGAATTGATATATATTAGCATAGCAATAACGTGCGCTATTTTTAGAATGATGCACCCTTTCTCTGGTGTGTGTTGAATACGCTAGAAAAGACCATTTCATCCGATCTTCCCCGAATATCTACGTATGGCTCCGAAACGTTTTCTCAGATATCGGTCAACCAATGTGATCATTGTTATTTCTATTTATAGAGCGTGCCGCTGATGTAGGCTAAACAAAAAAATTATTTCATTATGTGAATGAATGTTACATTCTGTTAATGACATACAATGAGTAAAATTGTTCATAATTATGTTCAGTTCGAGAGTGTATGTCGAAGATATGTTTATAACATTATTTTAACCGCTTATGTAAACAATTATTTTTATTTTAATCCCCAAAAATATGCCACAGTTATTGGTAGACATCAAACCATTGTTGTAAGTTTGCATTCCCTAATATTAGAAAATTTGCCCAATTCTATTGGCATTCTGTTTTCCCGCTGCATAAAATTATCGCAAGAAATCTAGGTCAAAAGTGATCTTAGACAGCTACGCCGAAAAATCACAACCCCAGAGGTTTATGTAAAAACATAAACCTCTGGGGTTGAGATTTTTCAGCCAATGTTACATACCAAATATGAAACCTCTGGGCCTTGCAGTTTCTGAAATTTTTAAATTCATTTTGCTATTTAACCATGTGACTCCCAGGGCATGGCCATTTTGACCCCAGGGGAATAATTTGAACAATCTTTGTAGAGGACCACTATAACATGTTACATACCAGATGTGAAACCTCTGGGCCTCGCATTTTCAGAGAAGATTTTGAAAGTCAGTTTTTGTAGAGGGCCACTATACAATGTTTCATGCCAAATCTGAGACCTCTGGGCTTTGCAGTTTCAAGAAGATTATTTCTTCCATGTAAGTAGAAAGAAGACATGTGACGCCAAGGGTGTGGCCACTTATTACCCAAGGGGCATAATTTGAACAATCTTTGTAGAGGACCACTATACAATGTTACATACCCAATAAGTCTATATAAACCATGTGACCCCCAGGGTGTGGCCCGTTTTGACCCCACAGGAATAATTTAAACAAACTTTGTAGAGGAGCACTAGAGGATGTCACATATTGAATATGAAAGTTCCCAGCCTTGTGGTTTCAGAATAGATTTTTTAAGTTTTCACTTTTTAAATATATTTTTAGCTCTGGTGACCTACATATGCAGTGGACCGGAGTGTTCTGAACTACTGTGAAAGAGGATCACCAAAGGATCATTCATGAAGTTTGGTGAAAATCTGCCCTGTGGTTTACGACATGTTGTTTGAATGAAAATGTTGACGGACGATGCACGATGCACAAAAGGCGATCACAAAAGCTCACCATGAGCACATACCATCTACCAAAATCCACCAACCATGACATGCAAAAATATGCACAACCACACTTGGTACTGATCAATCCTGTGAAGTTTTGTTGAATTTCAGCCAGTTGTTATGCAAAACAAGCACAGACAAGGCATAGTATGTCAAAAACATCAAAAGGCCATAACCCTGCCCGAAATCTGCAGATCATGACGTTCTGACAATATGCACAACTTAACTTGGTAATAATGAATCCTATAAAATTTCATCTGGCCAGGGATTACAGAGAATAAGTGCACACAAGGTCTGTTAGGTGAAAAAATTCAAAGGGTCATAACTTCACTCAAAATCCCCCAATCAAGACATGCCAAAGATGTGCACAACTGCATTTGGTACTGATCAATCTTGCGAAGTTTAGTGAAATTCCAGCCAGTGATTATGAAAAACAAGCCCAGACAAGGTCTGTTATGTGAAAAACTTCAAAGGCCCACAACTCTGTTGAAATACACGACCACGACATATCAACGATATGCACAACTAGACTTGGTATCGATCAAGCCTGTGAAATTTCATCAAAATGCAAATGAGAGTAACAGAGAACAAGCATAGCCTAGTTCTGTTATGTCAAAAACTTCAAAGGGCCATAACTCTGCCCGTAATCCGCCATAACGACATGCCGATCCTGTGGAGTTTCGTCAAAATCTGACCAGGTGTTAAGGAGAACAATCGCAGACAACATTTTCTTTTCACCAGTCCAGACATCCGTCCATCCATCCATCAATTAATCCAGACAGGCATACATCTTTCCACCACAAAATCAATATGGGGAGACATAAAACAAGAGGGCCAAGATGGCCCCCGGTTACACACCTCAGTTTAAGGCATCATAATGGCATGTAAAAATTAAATAAGAAATGTGGAAATTCCACACAAAAAACTATTTTTTCGAAAGAAATGCATAAAAGTCAGCACAATAATGAAAGAAAGTTTTGGGTGCAAGGTGAAGGTCATACACCTATGGCTAGGAAGTGGTGACCTTGACCTTGCAATCCAAAGTGAGGTCTTAATACAAGGTATCTACATATGAAGTTCCATAAAGATATCTAAATTCGTTCTCAAGTTATTGAGTGGAAACCGTTTTTTATTTTTAGTAATGACGACTTTGACCTTGACCCCACCTACCCCATATGCAATCGCAAGTGAGGTCTAGAAATAAGATGGTACATATAAAGTTTCATTAAAATATCTTAATTTGTTCTCTAGGTATTGGGCGGAAACTCAGCATCTATTTTTAGTAATGGTGACCTTGACCCCAGCCACCCCATTTGCGATCCCAAGCGAGGTCTCAATATGAGGTATCTACTTATGAAGTATCATTTTAATATCTCAATGTAATCTCAATTTATTGAGCAGAAGCCATTTTTCTATTTTAAGTAATGGTCACCTTGACCCTGACCCCATTCATGCCATATGCAGTCCCAAGCGGGGTCTCAATATAAGGTATCTATGTATGAAGTTTCATTTTAATATCTCGATGCGTTTTAAAGTTATTGAGAGGAAACTGTTTTTCTATTTCTAGTAACGGTGACCTTGACATTGAACCCACCACCTCATATGCAGTCCCAAGCGAGGTCTCGATATAAGTTATCTATGCACAAAGTTTCATTAAAATACCTTGATGCGTTTTCAAGTTATTTAGCGGAAATAGTTTTTCTCTTTTTAGTAACGGTGACCTTGACCTTGACCCCACCCACCCCATCTATCTCAAGTTATCGAGCGGAAACAGTTATTCTATCTTTAGTAACCGTGACCTTGACCCCACCCACCCCATATGCAATCCCAAGCGCGGTCTCAATATATGATATCTATGTATGAAGTTTCATTAAAATACCTTGATGCGTTCTCAAGTTATTTAGCGGAAATAGTTTTTCTATTTTTAGTAACGGTGACCTTGACCTTGACCCCACCCACCCCATGTACAAGCCCAAGCAAGGTCTTGACATAAGGTATCTATGTATAAAGTTTCATTAAAATATCTTAAAGGGTTCATCATGTCATTCAGCGGAAACCATTTTTCTATTTTACGTAACAGTGACCTTGACCCCACCAACCCCATGTGCAATTCGAAGCGAGGTCTTGATATAAGATATCTATGTATGAAGTATCTCGATGTGTTATAAAGTTATCGAGCGAAAACCAGTTTTCTTGACCTTGACCCCACCAACCCCATGTGCAATTCGAAGCGAGGTCTTGATATAAGATATCTATGTATGAAGTATCTCGATGTGTTATCAAGTTATTGAGCGAAAACCAGTTTTCTACTCTTAGTAACGGTGAATTTTACTTTGACCCCACCCACCCCATATGCAATCCCAAGCGAGGTCTCGATATATATATATATATATATATATATATATATATATATATATATATACTATGAGATTCGCCAGTTACGGGGTGTTTTCCAATATAAGACCCTTGTTGTGGGGTGTTTATAACACCCCACAATTTAGGACACCTATTTTTCGATAATACACCATAATTATATGTTATTGGTGAAATATGGCAACAACTAGGTTTTATATCGAATTCATATATATAGTAAAACACAGTTATTTCCCTTGTGTTAATACGCTAGAATGCAATTAAATTTGCAATTTGAGATTAAATTACCTGACAGCATAATGAGGAACACACCAGGCAGCTGGATGCTTTACGCTCTGTTAAACTTTGAGTAAAATTTTAGGATATAATTCAACCTGATTTTATTGATTCTTTGTTAAATGTCACATTGCGTAAATATCAGAATTAAAGTTTACGACATTTGATAAACTTATGAGAAACATTATAGTAGTGTTTTATTTTGAACGCAAGAAAAATAATAAAGACTACCTAGCGTTTTAAGCGATGTGTATTTATATTTGGTTAACTAAACTAATAAATACAATTAAGTATAATTGTATTGTGTTTTTTATAAGCTATTGGTCTATTGATGCGCGTTTTATTGTACCAATATGTTTCACTTGATTGTTTTACTAACATTCAATTTTTACTTGCGATCAACATGGATTATTGTGAAGCAGCATATTGAAAAAGAAAAGATTAACATTATCTGAATATTTCTTTTGGAGAATAAACATTTAATACTGTATCTTGTTTTATCAATGGACTGAACGTTTATTGATGTTTACCAGCTGTACATGTCCGGTTCCATTATGTGTATTCCTGTGTTCAAGAAATAAACATATTGTTTACTTGTATTAACAAACATAGGTCTCCGAATAAACATGTCAGCTGAATAAAGTGCATTCGTATACAGCGGTAATAAACCATGCACATTATTAAATGTTTATAGAGGAAAAGAGATGTAACGGCAATTAACTCGCAATACATTCTATATACTAAGTTGTTTTCGTCCATAAAACGAGTTTCCATTTTAATAAAGAACATTTCATGAAACATTTCTTAGCTGGAACAATAACTAAAAATCTTGTTGGGTTAACTTTTTGAGTTATTTATAAAGTATAACATTGTGCATTTCTAAAACAAAAGCAAGTACTGTGTAACTTTGGTTTAGATTAAAACAACATACGAGTATCGAAGCATTCATTGCCAAAATGCCAATACTGCAACTTCCTACAATGAAAGTAAATGTTTAAAATGTCAATCTTACACATTTTGCCTTACATATGTAAGCAAGATAAAACAAAGTATTTACTTGTTTCATTCAATATATATTTATTATTACAAATTATTAATGCCAAGTATAAAACAGATCTCAAATCAGTCTTATAACTAAGTTGTGTTTTTTAACATCTTGCTCAAGATTACCGCTCAAACAGTGCCAACATGACAGTGCCAACATGCCAAGGCTTGATATAGGGCCATTGAGAACCACAAAGGGGCCATTTAATTTGGCTGCAGTAACTGTTCTAATGAAGACTTACGGCACTTGAAAGCAATACACACAAAAATAGCGTCAACTGACTACAACTACTTCTACTGTTTTCACCACCGCAATCATTATTTTACCAATGGTTCAAATTCTACTACTTCAACAACAACAACAGCAACAAGAACAGCAACCACAACAGCAACAACAACCACAACAACAACAACAAATACTACTACTACCTCTACTACAACTACCACAACAACTACTACTACTTCTACTACTACTACTACTACTGTTGTTGTTTATCCGTTCCACATTTTATATTTCCCTGGTCGATAAATACATAGGGGTCGAGGGCAACCCCCTCAACACCGTACAAAATGCATCCAATGACTGTACAGTTTATAATGTATTATGATAACAAGTGATTTCCGGAACATAGCAAAATGAATTTTAATTATAGAATGTATTACTTTATAAAAATTATTGAGTCACATATCACATAGATCTACAAGAAAAAAAGTAACACAATGTCCCATCCTTTCAAAAAGAAGCTTGTGAATGAATGATGTCATTTCAGAACACCATAATTGACAGAAAAATATGTCTTTCCAACCTTAACAGTAGGTATTGTAGGAGGTATTGTAGGATACAACCATAGATCAACATGTATTTTTATGTCTCAAGATACGATATGATGCATTCAGAAAATGTGCAAAACTTTCAAAACTGCTGCTGCTGCTGCTGCTCCTGCTACTGCTACTGCTACTACTACTACTACTACATCTACTATTTCTATATGCATGAACAATTTCCACCGAGCCCTCATATCGGATCTGAAGGAGGCTAAGAAAAAGGGGCATAACGCATGGCTAGCCTACGACTTCCTAATGGTGGACGTTATGCGGATACAGAGCGCCGGGGCTCCGGAAGTGGCCAACAGAGACTAGGGGCGTGACGAGGTCGGACTATCTGTACTGGCATGGAACATTAACGGACTAAGTAGAGCGAAACTAGAGGACAGTGCTTTTACTGACTTCATTTGTTAATATGATATAATTTTCTTATTTGGGGCAATAAAAGATTAAATTTTGATTTAAACCAATATAAATGTTACAACCTCTTCAGAAAAATATACAATAAACAAGCTAAACGTAGTTTTGTATGTGAGAAACGAATTTTGCAAAGGTATTACAATTGTTAAAAAAATTATTTTTTTTAATCTGTTTGATGATATTTATTTAGCAGGAGTTTATATATGGACGGGAAAGTCGACTTTGTATAATTTTATTAACGACAATTTGTTTGACCTTTTACAAAATGATATTTGTTTATTTGAAACTCCAGGAAATGTATTTTTAATGGGTGATTTTAATGCCAGGGTCAGAAGCGGGGATAAAACAGATTATATTATTTGTGACAAACCAATTATAGAATTTGATAGCGATGAATATTTACCTGTCAATCAGTCGAGTTTCGATGGACAAAATCCATAATAATTTCGGTATTAAATTGCTAGACTTATGTAAGTCAAACTGCGTGAGAATTGCTAATGGAAGGCTTGGAAACGATTATAATATTGGAAATTTTACTTACGCGTGTTCATTGGGATCGAGTGTTATTGATTATCTAATGTTGGGTGAATGTTACTTTGGTAAATTGAGCAATTGTTGTGTAAACTCTTTTAATTAATGGTCAGATCAAGCATCGCTCTCTTTTCAAATTAATTGCGGCAGTGTGTATTATAGTAATGAAAATGACAACACACGAACTAGTATTAAATGGGATGAAAGTCTGTGGAATGAATTTGGACGTGGTATAATCTCAAAATTGTCTTGATTTAATTCTTTAACACTAGGCACAGATTTCGTGAATCGCTAAATAACAACCTACATCAGCTACATGATTTAAATAACAGTAATACGACCGATCAGGTAAATCTGCTCACGAGCTTCATACATGAGAAAGCAGCACGAGTTTTCAGTAAAACGTTCTCACGTAGTCATTCACACAACACTAATCCACAAGCAAATCCACCGTGGTTTAACAACAAATGTTATGAAGCAAAGAAATAGTTTTAAAATGCACGAAATATCTTTAACCGAAATAAATCAAACGAAAACAGAATATTTTGTTTCGCAACGTAGAACTATGTATAATAAAATAAGAAAATCCGCAAAAACGAAATATAAAATAAACCAAGGCATTAAACTTGAAAATATTGCAAAATCGCAACCCAGAAAATTCCGGAAATCAGTTAAAAGAAGCGACAAAAATACAAAGAAACAAAATAACAATTTACAAATAAATGACTTATTTGAACATTTTAATACTCTCCTAGGGGAAACACAAACTACTAATCAAGGCACAAATGAAGAAAATACTGAAAACACTTCAATACACGATCAAAATTTAGACAATGAAATAACGATACATGAAATACAAAAGGCGGTTTTTAAACAACAGAATAATAAAGCCTGTGGCCCAGATGAAATATCAGCAGAATTTATAAAGAGTGCATTTGATATTATATCCCCTTACCTGCACACACTATATAACAACCTATTTAACAACAGTGTACACACTGAGTGCTGGGGCCTGGGTTACATTATACGTATATTTAAAAGGGGTGATCCTAACTTAGCAAAAAATTACAGAGGCATAATACTCAACAATATATTAGCTAAAATGTATTCACAGGTTCTCTTCAACCGTCTTACAATATGAACAGAAAAAAATGAAACAATAATAAAAAATCAGTTTGGATATCAAAAAGGTAAAAGCACTACTGACTGCATTTTCTTACTGCAAGCTATAATATCCAAGATATTTATAGATATTTACAGCGCATTTATAGATTATGAAAAATGTTATGATTAAATTAATTTTCCATTCTTATGGCAAAAACATATCTCACAAAATATAAGCACCAAAATGGTAAATGCTATTAAACCATGTACTACACCATCAAATCCGTTGTAAAAAACAATAACGAAGTATCTGACATCATATACTCATACCAACCAGTAAAACAAGGCGACTGTGGATCATCTCTAGTGTGTATGGTGTTCGTAAACGATATTTTAAATAATATAAACTCGAATATTAACGATGTAGTTTCAATCAATGAAATAAAATATTTCTGATACTCTACACGGATGATCACGTTTTATTCACAACATCACACACCGCATTACAGTTCATGTTAGAAGATATTGAGGTATACTGCAATACATGGAAATTAAAGATAAACACATCAAAAACAAAAATAATGATATTTGAAAAAAGCCCTAGACATACAAATATTGATGTTTTTCTATACAACAAAAAACTTGAGGTAGTCACATCCTTTAAATATTTAGGTGTTTACTTTTTCAAAAATGGTAACTGGAACAGAACACAAAAATGCATCTCAGAGCACGAATCCAGAGCAATGCATAAACTCTTTTCAGTTTTCAATCAATACGAATTTCAAACAAACAAAAAATAAAATTATTTGACGTATTAATATCTCCCTTCTTAACTATTCCGCTGAAGTATGGGGTCAAAATAAGGCAGAGGACATTGAACAAATCCATTCGAAATTTTTAAGAAAATTACTATGTGTAAAAAACACACAGCCTAGAAATTTAACAAGGTCGGTACTATAACATAGAAAGGGCAGACAGAAAATGTAATATATGTAACTCAGGTTTAATAGAAAACGAATATAAATTTTTGCTAACCTGTCCTCTTTTCTCCCACCTAAGCCGAAAATATTTTAAACCTTACTATTGTAGATGGCCAACTAAAACTAAATTTAAAACACTAATGTCCACAACAAATAAATATGAACTACTAAACATTGCAAAATATATCTACCATGCAAACACTCTAAGAGAAGAACTAATAAGTAACTAATTATTTCTACTATTGTTGCTGGTTTCCTTATAGACAATAAGGATATATAAGTTATATAGTAAAACAACATGTTTGTATACAGTTGTAATTTATGTTTATGTCCAGTACTTTCTTTCATTATCCACTGTAGTTCAACATTACATGTATATGCATTGTAACACGCACGCATATGATTGTACTAATTGTAAATGTTTGTACAATCGTATGTGCATTGTAACACGCACGCATATGATTGTACTAATTGTAAATGTTTGTACAATCGTATGTGCATTGTAACACGCACGCATATTATTGTACTAATTGTAAATAGTTGTACATTCCCTTTTTGTTTAATAATGTTTGTATTGGAATACAGATATCTTGTGTATGTATTGAGAGATTAATGTTTAAAATTCATAATA